>VZRU01012580.1:8199-45642 GCA_013398155.1 Pedionomus torquatus | reverse complement strand
TATTTTATTTTATTTTTTTTATTGCTACTCCTGAGACGGAAAACTCAGAAAGATCCCCTTATTCTACCATATTTACAAAAGCTGCTGGACATTTGTGCTTATTTTTATGCCATATCTTCCAAGGAGCTGAGCTTCATGTGACAGACACACGACTTTGCATTGTTAGCTTTGCTGGAGGAAAAAAATCTGCAGTGAAGCAGGTAGCTCTGAAAGCTTTTTAAAGATTTTTAAAAATAGAAATATCAAAAATACTGCTTTACTGAAGCAGTTGGCAATTAGTATAGTTAAAGATAGGGGTTTCCATGTGTTTCTCCATTATTTGTTCTATATTCATTAATGAATCAGAAATGCTGTGGCTCTTAAAGGGTATTCTTTGTTTAATCATGGTTATACAGCTAATTTTCAGTCATGCACAATCAAAATGGGAAAATCCTCTTGCAGTGGTTTCAAAATGAGTGCCTGTTCACAAAAAGCACACGGCAAAGCATAATGTTTCTCCCTTGCGAAGTGGAGTGCAATATTATCTGGGTGCGTGTGTGTGTGGTTTTTGTGTCAGAAGGATCACAAAATTACTTCTGACAATGTTGTTTTTCGTGAGCATTTTGACACTGGCTGAATATAGAGAGTTGAACAATTCTGCTGTCATGACAAAAAATGCTTTCTGTTCTCTTAAGAAACGCTTCGAGAACCCAAAAAATAAAATCATGCCTCAAAGCTTAATGTGCTGACTAAACCATTTTGTTTAATCTTATATTTCGGTTTGGTAAAGGCCACAGGTTGAGTAATTAACAATAACTTAGTTTCATTTGTCAAAAACAATTTAGCTGTATACAATATACTTCACTACAAGCCAGAAGGCTCCTCAATTCCACGTGGAGACAAATAGCAAAACCACCAGATTTTTAGGTTTGGAATTTTTTTCCTAAAGACTAAATTTTTAATCACAGGTTCTTAATGTGAAAATGATGGCAGGATCCTGGATCCTTTATCAATTCTGTCTAGTTCTTGCATAAAACATTATTCATGTGAGAGCAATACAGATAATTTTAAATTATTGCCTTTGCTGAAATAAATAGCAGTGGATATAACCTACCTTTCTTTTTACTGAGAGTATCGTTGTTTTCTTCTCCTTTTCTGCCTGTAAACCATTTTAGATTGCTTGTAGGTTACTGCATATGGATTTGAAATCTCTTTTAATGCCCTGAGAAACATGTAGGCAGTGGGATGGTTTTTTAGCTGCAGTCTGAATCCGCCTGTCTCCCATCAGCTATAGAGGTGCACAGTTGCAGGCCATCACCTTAGTTTACTAGGTATTGAATTTTTTAAAACACAAAGCAATTTGAGAACAATATTAAAAGATTTTCAACATTAATGGCATACGGAGGCATCTCCCCATCACTGGAGGGGAGGTTTTCAGACTGTCGGTAGAAGCGGGTGAGTGGGACGGGGGCTGCATGCTCTGGCTGGCTGTCTCTCAAAGGAGGAGGAGAACCAAAGCCCCTTCCTTGCAAAAGCTTAATACTGCAAAAAAAGACATCTGTCAGACGTATGCAAGGAGGACTGGCTCACAAGAATAGCTTCATTAAACTGCAGGGTCGGAATTGAAATTCAGTTCAGCTGCCTGGGGATGGAGCAGGCTGGACTTCACTGGCTCCTTGCTGCAGTAAGCTGCAGTAGAGAGAGTCTCTGAGGACAGGAGACCCATCACAGCCTGGCAGTTCCCTCACAACAGAGGAGTCTGGGGAGGATGAAAGCATGCACTCATTCTTTCATAAGTAAGTGTGAAACCCTAAGTCTGCAGAAGAGAGCACTGCTCGCCCCATGCTCAGCAGCAACTCCCACTGCTGGCCACAGTGGCACGGCACGAGGGGCAAAAGTCCCAAGACCAGCAGCTGAGCATCTCTTTCTCTGGCTTAGATTCAAACCATTGTGGAAGCTGAGCTCCGGCATGTGATGTTATTTCACAGGCTCTGTACAGGTGCTGTATCTGCTCACAGTTTGTCCCTGGATCCCCAGTATGTAGGGCAGCGTCTGCTCTGCTTCTGTGGGTAGAAAACAAAGTCTTCTGCCTCAGCCACACTAGCTACAGGCCAGAGTCCTGTCCTTTTGTGTGCTGAGCCCATTACAAAAAGACACCTTTCAGCTTCTGTATTCAGGTCCTTTCTTTCCAGCTCATCTTTAGGAGTACTGAAGACATAGTCTGCACAGCCCCCTCCTGTGCTCTTCCCAAGGCTAGAGCAAACATCTGTCCCTCTCCTGCCCCAGTGCTACACAGTGCTGAGAACCCACAGTCCTTGTGACTTTGGTGGGAGTTGGAGGTGCCATGAGAGACAACAAGCACCTTCTCAGATGAAGTATTTGTCTCTTGCCTGGCCAACTTCCCCTGCGATGGCTGGAGTCAGCTTCTGTCCCTCTGTCCGCTTTGGTGAATATTTCATTGGTCCTACAGTGCGCTGAAAGAGAAACAAAAAAAACCCACCAAATATTTTCCTTTAGGTTAAGCTCTTGCTCAGTGTTAAGCCCATATGGAAGTCTTTGCTTAAGTGTAAATCTCTGCAAAATCAGCTTATTAGCTTATGCCCAACTTTGCAAACAAACGCTGCACGTGCTCACCGACAGAAGGGATGAAGGGGCTGCTAAACCTATTCCTTTGTTTTCTTATTGAAATGGTTTTCTCATGACCATAATGAAGTGGGGAGGCCGCACACTTGGCACAGAAGCAGATGTTAAGTTATGCTGGTGGAAAAACACATTGAGTAGGTTGAAATAGCACCGAGTCGGCTTGTTGCATTTGGCACCATGCGTACAGAGAGCGGCTGCACACTGAACGGCATGCACATGGCCCTGGAGGAAGAGTGGGGAATCTCCTCCTTGTGGAAAATACTTCAGCTGAGATTGAGATACCTTTACTCGTGCTTAAATCAGCCAGGATTTATCATATGTATCCATCCAGCACATCACTCCCTGACTCTCAGAGATGGTCCTCTGTCAGTTTTATGGGAGATCTTCTCACCTCTAGGGAGTCCTGGAGAAGGACCAGAGGGGAAAAAAGGAGGGCATGTATATCAGGATAGCCTAAGACAATGGTTTGGAAGAAAGGTAAGATTAATAATCCAGATCTTACAGAAGAATAAACTGCTCTGCCTTTCAGAGAGCAATGGGCTCCTTGAACCTGAAGATGAGGTCTCACCTGATGCTAGGTTCTAGTCCTTATGCAAAAGTCTGCAGACAGTCGTGGGACAGCTAAAGCAAACACCAGCTGGGACAGCTTTTGGAAGCAACCCTGACCCCTACATTCTATGTCATCTGCTCCAACAGCTGTGAAGACATGTCTCACAGGTCACTTGCTGCCAGCTGGGGGAAAAGGAGATACCCTCCAGATTAGTTTGCCTCATGCATTTTGCACAATGTCTGGCTTGGCAGCAGAGATGGTGAAGGATGTAAGATGTTAAATTTTAGAGAGCTGGGCTATGAATATAACTTATCTTCTATAGCTCTTTATGACCTGGTGCCACACTTCACAGCACTTAACAAGGATGCTGTACGAGGTATGTGCTCAGCATGTTGTCCCAGCAAACAAAGAGCTGTGTTTCATGCTGTTGTACCAAACCATTTCACAGAGTTCAGAGCCATTTAGTGGCAGGTAAACTCTTTTCAGGGATCATTTCACAGCAGAAACTCATACCAATATGAAAATGCACTGAGGTAGCAAGGCAAGAGTGAGGTGAGTAGTAGACAACATTATAACCATCATAAAGACTCCAAATAATCATCACAAAACTCAGTTTATTTCTCCCTGTATGTGGCATGGGGGATATAAAATGGGATTTACAGCACGTAAAGTGTGAAGAGTTGCCTTGTCCATTCTAGCTGACTCCTTCAGCCCTGAAACACCCCTCTGGGGGTTGCTCTAGCGATGCTCCCTTTGCTTCTCATCCCTGCATGCATGTGCTGGCAGCGTGCTCCTTGTACAAGGCCCCTAAAATTAAAGGGGGGGNGGGGGGGGGAAGGAGGGGCATGGAAATACCTTATCTTCACTTCCCACGAAATCGAGCAAAGACTAAGAGTGGGGACTGTGAGCAGCTGCCTGCCTTGCCTGAAGGCACAGCCTTTCCTCTTCCTCTCATGGGCACAGCAGCTAAACCCTGCAGTTCATCCCACAGTGCTGCTGGGCCAGTACATTCACAGTCCTGTAAAAATTTGCTTCACAGATACCTGATTAAATATTGCCAATTCCTAAAGCTGATTTGTCAGGTTTAGCTGTATTCTCCCTCCCCACTGCCTTGCCACAGCAACGCACAATGACCTGGGCACAAAGCCCTCAGGGGCAGCAGGATTATTCTCAAGGCTTCATCTCAGCCAGGAGTTCTGCATCAGGCCGTTTGGTGCAACGTCAACACCAAAATCACGGCATGGTATCTGAAGATGATGGGATGGAGACCTAAACCCTCTGATGGAAGGAAAAAACACCAGCTCCTCCCACTCCCTTTTCTCTGAGGGACATGGTCTGTGGCCAGACAAAGATGGTGCTGATGGTACAACTGTAATGCTTTCCCCCTGCCATAAAAAAGAAGGGAAACCTGTGACATAGGTGGTGATGCTGCTTTGGAAGAACTACTTCAAATGTGACTGGCAACATCTGGAGCCCAATATAAGAAGATTAGCCTCTGTAGGACACTTTCCCACCTTTCTTGGGGAAGCCAGTGTTTGTCCCGGGCTGATTTAGCTTTATGCCTTGCTCCCTTAATATAATCACTCAGAGGTAGTGATGGGTGCTGCATAGCATCAGTGTCAAACAGGGTTAATACCTGGGCATGAAACACTTGGAATGGAAGCGATTGCTCAGTTCCCCTTGTCTCCCTGAATCTACAGTGCTGGCAAGAGACAATGAGAATAACCCCCAAAAGTAGTTATTTGTGTCCTGTCAATTGTTTTCATCGAAATCTTTCTCCAGGGGGAAAAAAGTCCTTTCAGCAAAATAGGTCTATTGTTGTTTTTTTTCAGGGGCATGGAGTTGAATAGAAATGTTTTAAGATGCAAAAGATGGTTTTCTGGCTGTGGGTTTGGTTGGGTTTTTTGACAGATAAAATAAAATTACTAATCCTGTGTGGCTGGAAAAAATTTTGTTTCACTTCAGGAAAAAGCCAAAATACTTTTTGATATCTCTGGTTTGTTTGATAGGAGGTGCTCTGTTAGTTTGCTTTGAAAGAGGGAAACCCCCTCCTGGCTGGTTTAATTTCAAATTTTCTCCTGGAAAACAGACAGAACATTTTGCAGTAAACTCTAGTAAAAAATATATTTGTGGCACCAGTCTGCAGCTGTGATGGCTTATGGAGTGGGAGAAGAGCTGCTGAATACCACAATAGTGTTTTCAGAGCCACTTCTCCAAACCAGGACCTCACTTTCAGTTGTGCCCTGAAACTCTCCATCTCCTCCTGGCCTTTCTTCACCTCTGCCTACATGTTCATCCCTGCCAGGCAGAACCCAAGCCCAGATCTGATCTCACTGGCACGTGCTGGGATATAGTTAATACAGATGTCATTTGAAATGAGATCTTGTGTGAGATCTGTTGCAGCATGTCAGATAAACCCCTGTCTCCAGAAATGGACACAAAAAGACCTTTACTTGCTCTATACTCTCCCAGGCAACTTCCAGAATAGATGGACTTGCGGATCCTTTTTTGCATAACATACCAATGTAAATTTGTGTAAACCTGTGAACATCAGTGCATGGGGAGGAGATGGATTATGAAAGCAGATCTGATTGGGACTTGCAGTAATTTCATCATACAGGAAGCCAGGGATCTTCCAGGCAGCCTGCATGGGCACAGCAGCTCCTTCTTTCTGTTGAACCTGTGCCCATGATATCAGCTCCTAGAGATTTTAAATAACAAGTGAACCATCTTGCAAATTACGTGAATGCTGCTGCTACTGCTTTTTGATAGTTTTCCTGGAACAGTGGTGGCAGGAAGGAGTGGTGAACGTTGGAATAGGAACGTCTGCATCACTGGCTGCCATTGTCAGGATGGGGACCATGGACTGCAGACAAAGAGCGGCTGCTTTCTGGAATTCCCCCTCTAAATCAAACACTGCTCCTGTAGGGAAAGCATGCAGGTTATTTGAGTTATTGTGTGTTATAGGATATATGCAATGCAAGAAGAAACAGCAGTATCGCCATTTGCTGTTCCCCAATTTAACCTGAACAGCTCTGCTCCCTGGGTTAAGATTTGTGTGGTATGTATGGTCTTGTCTTCTGGCACAAACCTTATTTCCCTCTGTGCTCCCCCTGCCTTTGTTCAATCCTCCTTCTCAGACAAGGATTTAGAGGGGTTAGCGGCACCCCAGCCTCATTGCCCCCATCGCCACTGGGACCAGAAGCTGCTGGCCCTATGTGCACCCATGATGTGCAACAAGGGCCAAATCATACCCTCTCTTCCCTACCGAATTCCCTGGAACTTGGCATCGCCATTGCAGAGTAAGGTTCCTCCTCAGCCCAGGAGCAGGCAAGAGAGATCTTCAAGACAGGCTGGGCCAGAAATTTGGATAAAATGTGAATGAAACAATGTAAGAGGAAAATCTAAGTACAATTTGTAAAGGCTGCACACAAACAATGCTTCCTGCTATTAATTCAAAGGCATCAATAGCTGAGTGCTTTCAGGGCACAGTATCTATTCTGTTTTCCATTTATATGCTAGAATTGTGGTAGATGTCAGGAGAATTTAATACACATGATGTAGGCATATGAATAAGCTGGATCCTTTTCTGGGAACAAGTATTCATAAGTCTCCATGTGGTTCCACATCTACAAAGACATGGGTATTTATTTCATGAGATCTGGACTCCATTTCAGGCAAGAAAAATCCCACTGAAGCCAATGGGGAATCTTTCTGTTCACGTCAATGGATCTCAGAGACCCAGTTCAGGAATGCACTTAAAACACATGCTTAACTTTAAAGCCAGGCTTAAGTCTTACTGAAGTCCATTAGATGTAAGCATATGCTTTTGCTGAAAGATGAAGAATTTAAACAAGCATTTATGTGCTTACCTGAATCAGAGATTGGCTCGCACTCACACCAGAGTGAAGCTGAGGCTCATAAAAGAAATACTGCAGAAATAGCACACATTTGAAGTTTCATGGGTCTAAGTTGTCGGTCTACATTATGTGGCCAGCATGGAGGCAAAAGGCTCTTTTGCAGACGAAGGCAGGATACAACACATGTTTGCATCTGCTTCCATTTCCCCAAATTTTCTGGGTAAACACTGCTGATTTGCATGGTCAGCAGCAAGCCTCTTGGTGCATGGCCCCATGCACTTGCCAGCAGTCCAACTGGTTTTTGGGGCACCTGCCCTACCCTGTCCTTCTCCTCTCAGACATCCCATGAGTGAATGATGCTCGGTAGGTGACTTTCAGCACTCCTGCAACAGCCCCCACCTGCCCATCTCTTGACATGAGGGGTTTTCATACTTTTTCATCAGAAAAAGGCAATTTGTCCAAATGGGTACACTCCCCTACAAAATGATAGGGTTTTTTTGAGGGAAAAAGACACTGCCAACCCATGGCTGAGTGCAAGCTACCCACTACACAGCTGAGCACAAACCCCCCAACTTGTACCCATGCTGTCTCACTGTTTCAGGGAGAAAGACACCTCTGTCTTCCCCCAGAAAATATTCAGGCATCCCAGGTTCACTCCTTGCAAGCAGGAAAACAGCAGATCCTCTGAAAAACTCCTTCCTCCAGAGCAGCCTTTCTTTACCCACGGGGCTGGAGCATCCCCAGCAGGTTCCACATCTCCCACAAAGTAACAGTCTAGACCAAGTTATTTCCCCCCATGCACATGATAATTTTTGGTGAGCAAAGTTCTACGGGAGCCAAATGTCTTTGCATTCCCTCTTGGTTGCTAGCTGCTGCCAGCCAGGATGCAGAAAAAGGGTGAGTTATTCCTAGCAAATAATGTCAACAGGTAAAAAAAAAAAAAAAAAAAAAAAAAAAAAAAAAAAAAAAAAGAGTCTGTAGTTCAGGCCTGGAGAGGAGAGGGATTCCATGGGCTGGCTACAGGGTGGGACAGAGGACTGAGAGAGTACAGGAGCAGGAAATCCTCCAGAGAGATGGACATCACCTTGTCCACTTCTGCCGTGTATTTATTTTCCCCCTCCCAAGCCTTCCCTCTGTCTTTTAGCAACCTACAGCTGAGAGTGACCTACTCTGGTCTTCAAGATTCAACATCTGCAGTGATTAATTTCCTCAGGATTAAGTTCCCCTGGTTTAAAACAACAGATAATGGCTAATAAGGGGAAACATCCCTATCATAAACACTGCTTTGGCATTTACCATTTGAAATAATTTATATTCTCCGGTCTAGTGGGTTTGTATCACCAGACTTAATGACTGTTTCTGTTTAATTTTCAGATGCTTAATTGCAGTAGAACACTTCAACACCATTAAATTAAAACAAGCTACCAGCTTTTCCTTGCCTATGCTGCTGGCCTGGCTCCAAGTAACATTTAAAGCGATCTCAGATGTTTTATTCCTGCCACACAGGCTGCTCACTATGAACAAAAAGTGTGTGCGCACTTTGGGGTGGGGGGTGTGTGGGTTGTGTTGCATAAAGCAACTAACATGGGAGCATTAAAAACAACTTCCAGGCAGAAGAGAATTGGGATGACGCTTGGTAGCCGCAACTGCTTTCCCTTCTCTTGAGCAGATCTGTAGTACCTGGCTGTGCCAATGGCTGAGCTGCTGCTGGGTGAAGGGTTTGGGACACAGAAGCACACCAAAGTCCCCAGCGAGGTAGTCATCAGCCCCCAGCCTTGGCAGGCCTCCCTGTTCGGCCCAGCATGAGCTCTGCTGGTGCTTTGCTGGAAAAGATCCTGTTAAGGGGCTTTATCTTGGGCGATTTCACATCTTTGAGCAAATTTTCCAATGTGGAAGTACTTTGGGTTTCAGGTACCTATTAAAAAGGAGTAACAGGAAATGGAGTTCCTCTATAAGTTAATATTCTTTGGTAATGGATGTTTAGAGTTAGTATGTGTCTTTACAACATCATTCATAGGGGTATTGTTTGCTTCTGACAGTTTTTCTTTTAAGATTAATGTGCTTATGAAAACCTTGTGCACTGCTCTATGAGGCAAGCTTGAAATCCATCAGCAATACCATCGCCATGACACAATGCTGAGAGAGCAAAGCAAATGACAAACAGAATCTGGTTTTTCAGAGACCAGTGTGTGTTGAAGAGAAATGATCTGAGGCAAAGTTTGGCCTCTCTCCAGCTACCCTTCCTGTTCTGCTGTTGGCACTACCAGAGAAGAGGGAGAGAGTAAAAATACATGCGAGGGAGTGAAAGAAAATAAAATTAATTGGGGGAAAAAAATAACTCAAACCTGCTAGTGTTTGGTCTCTTTTTAGTAAACAAGCATATGGAAAATTCATATAAAGTTTAAAGAGTATTTCAGCCAAACATGCTTGTTATACGTATAAATAATTTCACCAGAGATCAGCGGAAACAATGCAATTAGAGGCAAGTTGCATTGGGATTGCATCCAGTTGACGTGCATCCTTGTGAAAATTCAAACATCATGGACCAGACCCTCAGTTACTCTCAACTGCTGAAACTATGCTGATTTTTTTTTTCATGGTTTTTTACTATTTGCTCACCCAACCTTGATTAGACAAGACAAGGGTCTGATCTCCCTGCTGCAGGAGGCAAACCAGCACGCAGCACGAACATGCTAGGTTAAGTGTTACATGCTGTAGTTGGATGCAGGGGAGCTGAGAGCCTCTCAGGAGGTATGGAACCGTTGCTGGGATAGTGCTACTCACTCTGCCTTAGCAGGGAGCTACAGAAGGAGGGGGTGTTGATGAATTTCTGCACATGGCCAAGTCCTTCCCACAGCATTCAGAAGTTTTGCATAAAACCGAGTGAAAATGGGTGATTTTTTGAGGGAAAAAGAAAGTTAAATGTTGCTCTTATCCAGGCCAAGCTGGTCTTGTATTCACACCTGGTCAGCTGTAGCAGAAGACTGCTTGTGCCCCAGACAGACCAGGAGCTACGTGAAGGCAGTGCCCTCTGCTCACCCTGCTCAGGGGTGGAGAGACTGAAAGAGCCTCCAAACAACATTTGTGCTGGGTTACCTGATCTCAGAGCTGGGCTGAATGCAAGAACAGCCTGGATTCAGCCTCTCACACTCCTCTTTTGATCATTATCTCAAGAGGAGACAAAATGCCCTATTTTTCTTTCTATTACAGCTATCTGAAGAATAACACTTAAAATTAATTTCTTTCTCCTGGTGCAATTTAGCAGAGCAACGAGCAAATACAGGAGGCACAGACCTAATCCTGTGCAGCTCCTCACAATGAATCTGCTTTCCTGATGAAAACTTGTGACACCATATTTAATAAAATCTCTAGTAAACCTGAAACATTTTCTTCAGAAAGCCTGATGGCTGAAATCACCTGAGATTGCCTTCCCATCTCCTCTAGGAACCTGAGCTGCTCTTTGGGGTTTCTAAGGGAAGGAGACTGGCAAGGGAATGCTGTACATCCCTCCTTCCATCTTTTTTATCCCTATTGCTCACTATTGCCCACTCACACACTTCACCCTCCTCTGGCAAACATCAACAGCAGCCTCAAAAAAATTAATTTTCTACCAGTGACATGCAGAGGCTGAGGCTGATTCTGGGCTGTGGCCCCACCCCAAAAAGGGACCCCCCCTGAACAGCCACGAGGACACAGGAAAAGTCCCCAGAACTGCTTCTTGTTACTCTGTCTATAGTAATTTTCACCAGACCAGGTTCAGACAGCGTCCTGACTGTAGGTGCAATCCACAGCCCTACCAAAGAGAAAGCTCCGTGCCAAAGAGCTTACCTGAATCAGCAAAAGATGGAAGATGAGCAGACNNAAAAAAAAAAAAAAAAAAAAAAAAAACCGCCATGACAGAAGAAATACAGAGAAAAATTCCCCTTCCACCATCCCATTTTATTTCTCCATGGTCAGCTGCTGCTGACCGTTTTGTCTTATTTAGGATGCTTGAGTACCCAGATAAAATATAATTAATTGACAAATGCCCATTTTCCTGGAATGCTTTCCAGAGTGGATCACTTGCATGAAGGCTCTGGTTTCTGCTCTTCATCAACTGCTCTGTCACTTCTCACTGCCATCATCATCACTTCTAGGATGGATGTTTGCAAAGTTGAACTGGTACAGTGAGGGGGAGCAAAAGGAGATGAGAGCTACTGAATCCACACCTCTAGCTTCTGCCAAAAAGTAACAGCAAGCAAATGCCGATTTTGTAGGAAAGGGTCTCCTGAAGGGGATATCTTTCACCTCTTTGTGACTTCTTCCACAAATACATAGTCCTTCAACACCTTTTTGTTGACAAAAATCTCTGTCAACATAGCCTGAACTTCAAACTCGATACCATCTCTGTACCAAGAGGAACCGGTTGCACCAGAAGTACTGTTGTAAGAGATGTCTATTTGGAAATGCAGCCTCCTGCCCCCAGCCCTGATGGCGGGGCTTGGCATGTCATTTGCTTTGTGGAAGGGCATTTCTCATTGCATACATGTGCAAATTCAACCAGCCTGAGTGCAGGCTGTCCAACGTTCTCAGAATCAGGGCATGATGTTGAGTTACCCTGTGAGGGTATTCTGACATGAAATGCCTTTCAAGTACCCTATTTATTCAATACAGCAGAGCACAGAGTAAGCCCACAGCTTTGAAGATCCTATTGTCATGGAGGTGATTTGTAGGGCCCCAGGAAGGATGCTCAACCCACTGAGAGGACCAGGAGCCTTCCTTTCAAAAAGCAGAAGCCACCAACCAGATCAAATGCATCCATGTAAAGCAGGAGGTAACAGAAACTTATCAAGGGAAGAGCAGCCTTTACACTAAAAACACAGCAATACACTAAAAACCAGGCCCTAACATGCTGCTTGAGACTATTCTAGAACAAAAATACCCTTATACTGCAGGACATTCATTTGTTGGAAAGATCTAGGTAGTTTTGAGGGCGCCACAACCCAGATTGTACCTGCAGGACCTTGGCAAAGCCATGGCTGAAAACAGCTATGTGCTATGCATCCAAAACCTTGTGCTGACTTCAGCATAGACCATGGCCACAGACCATGGAGAAGGGCTTTTGCCCAGCAAAGCACATCTCTTTGTGACATCCCAGCCTATTTGGTCCAGTGTTACAGGGGAAACCTCCACCTAGAAAACCAATGACCTAGAAACAAGGTCAGGGTGAAATAGCCATAACTTGATGCCCAGAGACAAGAGGAATTTTGTGAATTGTCAGACACCAGGTTTCCCATCAAGATTTGATCAGAAAGCATCTCCAAAGAGCCACAGGTAGTGTAAGAAGGGCTTGCTCCCACCCAACCTGCATTTTGTCACAGAATCACAGGCAGAGAACAGACTGGAGGCAGCCACATGTTAAGGGGATCAGCTCACAGTGACTGAACATCACAGCCCTTGAAGGATAGAAGCAATGCCAAGGGAAAAGTCCACATGAGCAAAAAACATGTTCAAAGATCGTGTTCATTTAAACCCTCAGACTCAAACAGTTACTGAAAAAAAAAAACCACCATGTATTTTCATTATAACTTCTTTTCTTTCTGGCAATGTTACTGGATTCAAGGGGAAATGAAAAAGCAGAGATGAAGGAGATACATTTATCTTATCAGCCATCATTTTTAGGAATGCAAAGGTCTGAAAACTGAAAAAAGAGATAAAGTTCAGCAGGGTTTCTTCGGCAAAAAATTAGAAACACTTACAGATTTTCAGCATTACCCTCCACATGGATTTTCAGCAAAGCTTTATGTTTTCAAAATGGAGGGGGTGAGGAGTAATTTTTCTCAAAAATTTATTTCACAGATGAAAAAAGCTTGGGGCTAGATTGGGGTTGTTTTTTATTTGGGGACAGTTTTGGGGATTGTTACCAGCTCTGCGAGCTGGGTTGTCACTACACACACACCTCCGGAGCAGGTCAGGGCATGCCAAGCCGATTGTCAGAATCGACCAGAAAGTCTTCTGAACTGGGGAAAAAAAAATAAAAAAAAAATATTAAGGAGCAAACTGACAGCCTTGCCCGGGGTCTGCAGAGCCCGGGGCTCTGCCGGAGGAGGGGCCGGCTCCCTCTAGCGCTGCTCCAGAGAAACGGCGGGCAGGTGCTGGGTACCAGAGGATGCTCTTATCCCTCACCTTGGAGCAAGAAAACTTTCTTTGGGGAGTACAGTAAGCAGACCTAGCCCCTAAGTGCATGCAGAGCCAATTGCTATTCCCCGATGGCAACTTGTTCATAACTCCATTTCGTTGACTTATTTGCCACCTGAAATAAACCTGCAGGGCATACAGAGCCCTCTCCTGCTCCTCCTGGCGACCCTGAGAAGTGATGATGGGTGGCACAGCTCTTGTCCAGCACATACTCCCTGTCATGATCTTTCTGTGACGATCCCAAGGAAGTGTTAAAAACCATAGGAAATGAGAGATCCAAGCCCTGGTTTACATACCTTATTATATACCTGTGTACTTGCCAACACACACAGAAGTGCTACATATCAAATATTTGCCCAGGGAACCTGATTCAGTTCATCTGCAAAGAGGAACTGAAATAAATGAGAGGGGCTCACGTGTGCAGTCAGTATGAATCACAGTCAACACCTGAACCAAAACGAACACAGCTCTGCTGATTTACTTCTATGAGACTGAGACCCAGCACCCAGCAAAAGCAAACCAGGCTGGTTTGCTTGCTCTGCGTGCAGCCTTTTCAGTCTCATCAATGTCCCATCCAAGGGAGAATCTTACAGCCACTAAACCTTTGGTGCAAGGGATGGTGTGAAGTTCTAAAACACAAGCCCTCTAGGCCATGGTCAGAGTATCTAGCCAGCAAGTTGGAGACCACCCCGGACTTCAAATCTCCTTCACAGTGAGAAGCAGCCTCAGCCCACTGTGCCCTGGCCAACGTTCACACCTCAGTAGTTGTCCAAAGCCCAGAGCTCCCAAAACATGTAGGGCTGCTTTGTTATATGGTCAATCTCCCTGAACAGTGCCACCTCTACCCTGTCCTTGCATGCACCCTGCACAGCACAGCTCTCCAGGACAGGAACTGATTGCAGTCTTTTACGGGAAGGATGCCATCCTGAAAGGGAAAGGTTGCTATCACGAGCTGCCACCCCCCCTACTTTTCCACTCCAAAAAGAAGTCCTGATCTCTCTTGCTGAGCTTGGGAGGCATCTGCATACACCTGAACAGAAAAGCTCACAGGCAGAAGACAAAGCCAAGATGAGAAATGATGGACATAAAGATGAGAAATGGTGGACATAAAGATGAGAAATGATGGACATAAAGAGAGCTCCTCATATCATGAAAGGGAGCTGGGGCAAAAACAACTGCATGTGACAAGTCGGGAAAAAACACAGGAGACAGGCCTGGAGGTCTCCTCGGACCATGGGGTCAGGAAGGTGGTTGCCCCATGGGACCTGGGCCCTGTGAGGGTGCTTTGCCCAACGGCGATGATGCAGCAGCACCGTGCAGCTTCACAGTGTGCCAGGAGATGGCAATCTTCATCTTCCCTCTCCCTCTGCCTGGAAAGGGAGCTGCAGGCCTGCTACCAAAACACGCAGGGAATAAAGCTATTAAACTCAACAGCCACGCAGATAAGTCCTGCACAGGAAAACACCTCTTAAACATTTTAAAATGAATGGGGATTTATTTTTGTATTTAAAGCAATAACGTGTATTTGTCCTGCACCACATTATCTCCCTCTATATTCTCAAATAAACTACAGAAAATTAGAGTGTCTCTGTTATCTGTTTGCTATCTGCGGTAGGATTAGAGGCGTCATGAACTAAGCTTTGAATCAACAATGTTTTATTGGTTCATGTCACTAAAGGCTAGTTACGACTGAGCTAAATAAGACATCAAGCCTCCCTCCCTCTCACAGGCAGCAATGGGCTGGAGCACTGCGGATGCTCGTGCGAGCAGCCACAGCTTTTCTTTCTGGGGAGGGGAGAAGCGAAAGGGGATTGCACCATAATTTCCAGGATTCCCTCCCATATGCAGGGGGCAAAAGAGTGGGTGGCAGTTCCCCTTCTGGGGAAGGAGAAAAGGATAATCATGACATTTGCAACTGACATGGCCAGGTTAAAAAAGCTTTAGTTTAATCACTGCTTCTCTATCCTTTTTCTGGAAACAGACTGGAATACCAAAAAAAAAAAACCAACCTGAAAATCTGCACCCCACTGTTCAGAGGTCGTCCATCACACCAGATCCTTCTCACCTGTGGAAGCTGGAGGAGAAAGATACTTCGCAGACACAACCACTCAGCAAGTAAGAGTTTGAGCCACAGCAAAACAGGAGGGCAAAGGGATAGGATTTGTGTCCTCTGGAGACCTCTCTGACCATTTTCAATGGCCGGAACCAGCATGAGTGGGTCTGCTAAAGCCCAGGGCCACGTGGAAAACTGGTTTCTTCACTCTGCTAGGTTTGAAGCAAGTTTCGGCTATTTTTTAATAAGATGGTGAAAAGATGACACCTGGGGAGGTGCCAGCCCTGATCTACCTTCAAGTAACCACAGCTTACAGGCAGGCTCCTTTTCTCTGGGTAACACTCTAATGTTTGGTTTTAAATTACTATTTCTAACCACCCAGGAACAGGGAGATGGCCCAAAAAGGGTAAATATTTCTGATTACTATCTCTGACAGCACTGGTACTGGTCCAGGAGCAGGAAAGTGAAAGTGGCATGTTTGTTTTATTCAGCCCTGCCTGAGCAGCAGGAAGTCTTGGCTGTGCACCCCCTCACCCTGCTCTCCTGAGTTTCCCAGGATAAAAGAAATGTGGAAATTTGATTTAATCATTTTCACCCCCAGCCATCAAGTTGACTTCTCTTGTAGAGAGAGAGAAAGGGACAAAAAGCCTCTTAATGGGGAACAAAAAAAGGGGCCAAATCAGCTGGCTGCTGTAGATTTTCCAGAATTATAAAGCAAAGGCACACATCAAAAAAACAAAAAAAAAAAACAAAAAAAAAAAAAAAAAAAAAAACAAAANTAAAAAAAAAAAAAAAAAAAAAACCGAACCAACATCTCTACAAGGGAGCACCAAATCCCACCCCAGCTGGACTGCAGCTGATGCCAGTTCCTAAGGTTCTCTAAAAGAGATCAGACTTATACCTCCAACAGACACAGCTCACCTCTGCACTCACATGAGAAAACTCGGTGATGCATTTGGCACCATTTTTACTTTTCAATTCCATTTTTCCTAGTGGCTCCCAGAGCTGATGGCTGCAGCACAGCAAAAAAGGGGAACAAGGGCCTTTGGAGAAGGAAAACAAACAGACAACAAAAAGAAGGAAAGAGAGAAAAAGAAAAATGAAGGAGGAGACATGTCCTACTACCCCAGAAACCTGTCAGAGCTGCGGTCATTTTGGTGCTGGTTCCAGCTGGAGGTGCCCTTCCTCCCTCCTGTGCCACACTGGCCTTATTTTCAGGCCCAAACAGGAAAAATGAGGCTTCATTCACAACAGAACAGCCACTTCGGTGAGACACCCAGGTCTCCCCTCAGCAAGGCAAGGCAGCCCCTCTCTCTCCACGTTCAAGCCCCAGGACGAGTTTAGTAAACCATTGCCTTTTGTCCAGAGTATCTCCTTCCCAGCAAATTGAGACTTAAGGACGTTGTAATTTGCAACCTCTTTACCTGGATGTTGAGGGAAAAGGGGACACTTATTCCCAAAAACCTGGTCCCAAACAGGTTGCTGTGATTCTCCTTTCCTCCTTCCTACTCTTTTTTTTTTGTTTGTTTGTTTCTTTTAATTGTATAAATGTTGTTCCATCACTCCATAAGCCACCTGGAGAACAAAGTCAATTGAGTGGTGACAACCATGTATGAGAACACAGTATTGGTGTTTGGGTATTTGTACTCAGTGTATCGCACTAGACGGTACTGAGTTTCACTTTGCATTAAATAACCTTTGGTTCTGTGCATATAAGAAACACAGTCGGGCTGTTTCCTCAATAAGATGTCCTTACTTAGTTTTTCTATTACTGTTATCAGAGAGGATCAAAACAGACAGATGCATTTACTGTTTTCCATCAAAAGATAATAAAAAGAAACAGTTTATAAAATCAGATTATATGAAAAATTGCCTAATGATTATAATTTCTAAACCCATTGCTGAATAATGATGTATTCAAGAGTTGTCATCGAATGATGAAAGAAACCTAATATGAAAGATTTTCTCTATGAAGAATGACTACAGATGAATTGCACAGAGATACAATCCTCTGATAAAGGACAATAAGAGCCTCTAGAACACTTAATAATAGACTACTCAGGATGAATTGAGTATTGCAATAAAAGCCCATAAATTAAAAAGTTTCAAAATGATTTCTGATAAAAGACATGCCAAGGTGAAATAAAAAAAAAAAAAATCCTTGAAATCAACAGATATACTGGCTACAGCATATTAGGTAGTAGAAAATGCACTCTATAAACTCAAAATAATTAAATAATTTATTTTAAAGAGAATGCTATTGCACCTTATGCACAGCGAGCTTTTCCTTGGAAAATCTTTTATGAAAGTCAAATCAGGGTAAGGACATACATGCACTGGCTGCCTGGGGGATTTTCAGTCCCTCCCACGGGTAGGAGTGGATGTATTTCTGATCTGCTGCCAAGCCCCCAGCCCAATCTGGCACTGAGCTGGAAGCTCCAGGTACCTGCTAGGAAGAGCCTGAAGGTGAAGGCTAGATCTGCAAGCAAGGAAGAAAACAGGTTTTAGGCACCAGAAAGTGCCTTCTTAGCCCAGGTCCCCCAGCACAGCTGTAATCTACCCTCAGATCACTGAAACCCATTACTCTTTATTGGCTTTTAAGATTAAAAGTCTTCCCCGCTCCCTAAATCTTTCCAAGACCATCTCAGGTGGGCACAACAGGGCTCTCTTGGCAGCACCAGAATGCTCCTGGGTCATGGTGTGCTCCAGCACCAGGGAGAAGCCAAACAGTCTCATCCATGACATCTGCCTGGTGACAGACCCTCTTGGCTGCAATGGCCAGGGAAAGGTCGGTTAAAGATGAGGAACTAGAGCCAGAAACCCATGCATGCTCTTCAGTCTCGCAGGCAAAGCCCAAAAAAAGTGACTGAAAATTTACCCTTCTCTTGGGCATCTCTTGCCTGACTGATGAGATGACCCCAGCACAGCAGATCTGGAAGTATCCAGCTGCAACTTGACCCATTCACCATGCTCTGAGCTGTTGGGCCTGCCAGGAGGAAGGTAGAAGATGGGTTTATAATGTTAGAGATGGTCTGTAATGAAGATGGCTGTACTTAAAATAGTCCTGCTCACTTGCTGTTGCACAGGGAAGAAAGATGATTTATTATAAGCTGTGCCAGCATATATTATTCATGTTGGAAGCAAGGAAAGGTCTTTGATATATATCTGAAAAAAGCTTCAAATCCATAAAATAGATAAACTTGTATGAATAGTGTCACCCTGAGCAGAGATGGAACTCTCATACACATCTTCGTATCACATAACGTGTTGTAGGACTACTACATGTATACAATCTGTTCATTAATTTCACTTGGAAGAGTAATTCATTACTACATCTCTACAAAGGGAGAGCAGACCCAACCAGGGTTTTCCAGGCTCATTATTAAGCCTTCGTTCGCTTTTGATTCACTCCACAGCCCGAGTTGGTGTGCATGCCCCAGGAGCCTTGCTTACTGCAAACTTCCCTGTCAAACCCACCATCTTGGGTTCAAAATTACATCGGTCTGCCCCAAATCCCACATCGGTGAGTGAGGGAATGACAGGATCTGTCAAGGATCCTCTCTCTCCAGACTGAGTTGTTACATCACTGCAGGTCTCCTGCCAGCACTGGGATTAGACTGTGACTAATTATGGCTTTATTTCCTTTAATAAAGGGACACCCAAGTGTTTGGCACAATTGTGGCAGAAAACAATAATCATAAAGTCTCCCACTAAATGTCTGCAATTAGAGCATTCACTATTAATTGCGCTAATTAACCTCATGCACAGAGCAGCTGGTGGAGCGGGCACAGGGAGAAGTGGCTCTGGGGAGTTTCCCCGGCCAGTGGCAGCACAGTGCACTGGGGCTGGCAGCTTTGCAGAGCAAAGCTCTCTGAAGCATCCTGTCTGCCACGCAGGACCCTCTCAGCCCACAGAGAGCAATGGCAGCACCTTCCCCAGGTTGCACAAATATAAATCTCTGGGGAGAGAGAGATTTTGCTGGAGAGATAAAGCTGGGGAAAGAGAGAGTCAAGTGATTTTGCTGTCACTGGTTACTTGGAGAAAACTATGACTTGCCCATGACTGATCAGTTAAAAGTACTTATTTCTGGAAACAAACTTGTGCCTGTGATACCTGAAAACAGGCTGGAGTCCTTGCAGAAACCAAGCACCAAAGGAAGCAGAACAGGGCAGTGCACCTCCATCCAGCACACACCCGTCAGACACCCTACGTATTTGACTCTCCCTTTCTAGCTACCCTCTTGTTCAGTCTTAGTTTGCTCAGGGTTTGTTAGCTTCTCTCAAATTACTTCTATTTTTTACTTACTAAGCTTCAGGAAAATGTTTTAACTTTCCTGTAGGCTCTCCAATTCTCACAGCTCATCCCCAGAGTATACAGCACAATAAAAAGAAGACAAACAAAAGTCAGAGAGACCAAAAGCCTGAGCATCTCTCTCAGTAAAGCAGCCATTGTGCTTCAAGTGAGAGCGCAATCCTGTTTCATCTGGCAGCCAGGATCTGAATTAGAGGAGAAGGAAATGTGTTCTAATTTTTCCTGACTCAAGAAGAATCTAATTTTATGTTACCTTGTTCTTACACAAAGCTTGTGCCACCCTGAGTTGTAGGCAGGTAGCAGAACAACACAAAAAGGGAGCAAGAGAGCCTGTAATATTCTCATCCCAAACTGTCTACCCTTGCTTGCACTACCAGCCTTAATTCACTCTCCGCACACAACTACAGGATACGCTCCACCTGAATGCTCTTAATCCAGGGGTGCCTGAGAAACAGATACCCCCACACACTGCAGCCAATGGGGAAGGCACTCTGCAAGCAGTGCTGGACACAGATTTCTGGTTTCCAGCATGCACCAATTCTACCATGTCCCTTCCCAGTGCCTAATGCTCTGGGAGAGAGATTGCTCCAGCTCTTCAGCTTCAGACCAGTCTCAGAGTCATTTCTGGGAGAGGTTCAGTCCCTTTCTGCTTGGCTTTCTCAGCCAGAATATTCATATTTTCCCATCTGTGCCCTATTTTAAAGTCCTTTCTCTCCCTTCCTTCCTTTTTGACAGCAAGTGTGATGCTTTTGTTCCCATTCTTTCTCTGGCCCTGATTCTGTGGAAAAAAAAAATGCCACAGCATCTGAAGTGGCTGCACAGTGGGTAAAATCCTGGCTCCCTTGAAACTGAGAGTAAAACACCCATTCATTCCTCTCTGCCGTGGTGCTCACCCCGTGACTTCAATGGGACAAACTCACAGGGCATAAAGTTGTTTGTTGTCCCTTAAATGGCTCCATTGTCTATTGTTGGGGCTCTTTCCTGAGCTCTAAATCTTCCTTTAGCTCTACTCTTTGCCTGTCCGAGGGCTCTAAGAGGAGAGACACCCTCCAAACACAGCAAGTGCCTTTGCAGGATCCTGGCGTTGCTCTGAGCAAGAAGATACTTGTTTCCCTAAATACATTTTCTGCCCTGAGGGCCATATAAAGGTCTCCCTCCTTTTATTAATGGTTTTGTGTTGCAGCAATAAGTGTAACTTCGTTTTTTTTTCCCCCCAGGAAGAATAAGGAACCTATTTTGGCAACAGGCTCGGTGTCTTCCTACCTGCCTTGCTGCCTCCCCGCCCTATTCACCTGCAAACCAAGACAGACTGGCTGCAGCAGGGCTGGCAGGGAACTGCTCTGCTCCTCAGGCCCCAAAACAGGCAGAGCTGAGCTTTACAGTGCCAAATCCTCGTGACTGGAAGGGACTAAGGAGAAAGATCTTTTTGTAAGAATACATGTAGTTGAATACATTAGGCATGGTTCCTCTCCAGAGCCCAGTGCCTGCTGAAATCAGAGATAAAATCTTGCTTTCAAGAATATGGCACTTGTGATTACCGCAAGAAAGGGGAAATAAAAATATTTTGGATCAGTTGGGATGATCCAGGCAGGCTTTTCTGGGAAATGCCTGAATCCAATTCATTTCAGATCATTCGATTCCCCAGGGACTGGGGAATTTGGTAGAGCTGTTTTCAGCACAGCTGCAGGGGAGCGCAGCCTGCATCCAGCACCGCACGTTCTGTCCCTTCACTGAATGAGATTTGTCTGTGCTCAGAAGGTATTTGGAGAGGACTCGGGGATGGTGGTGGAGGGGTGGGGGGTGGTGTAAAATCCCCATTGTTGGGCGGCTGCAGCTGCCGGGGCGGAGATGCGGAGACCGGCCACATGGTGTCAGCGGAGATGCATCGCCGTCCCCGCACCGGTTGCTGGCCCTGCCCGAGGGGACAGCAGCACCGGCCGGGACGAGAGGGTTCCCCTTTGTTTTCGTGCTCCCGAGGAGCCTCCCGTCCCGACCTCGCATCTTTTCTCGGAGGTCCCTTTGGTTTCGCTCCACCCGCGTTGAAAAATCCTGGGGTCCCACCGCTGTCCTTTGCCGGTGCCCGGGGGCGAGTGCTTCTGGCAGCCCAGGAAGCTCCGAAACGGAAAGGGTGAGGAACCAACAAGGCTGGCCTGGACACACAGAAGTGGTCATCCCCAGCCTGTGGCACGGACAGGGGCGAGCTGGCCCTAAATCAGGTAACAAACACTTAGCAATTCACCGATGACCTCTGCCGGTATTGCCTCCTTTCTGGTGAAATCCCCCCCCCACCTCTCCCTTTTTCTGCTCACTTTTTTTTCTATTCATTCCTTCTCCATACTTCTTGTTCTATCCCTCTTCTGGTGCCAGCATCCCCAGCCCTGGCCTTTCCTCCACTCACCAGAAGGCTCCTTAGCATGGGGACACAGCCCATGTGGCACAGCACAGCATGGACTGTTTAAATCCTGGGCAGTCTTACTTCAGTGCTTATAGTTTAATTCTTGGGTACTTACATTTTAAACTGACTGGTCAGTCACATTATTGAGCCTATTTTAACAGTGCTGCACCAGTGTGGTGAGTGCTAAAGAAATAGCCCTCTCTTTGTGTCATCACTGATTTGCTCCAGGACTGCTTGGAAATAAGGGTTTAAAGTACGGAATCCCAGTATTAATCTCTGCCAACCCCACACTGAGAAACTATAAGAGACACTACCAAACAGACAGAACTTTTCAAGCAAAATGTTGCTTTATACGTGGCTTTATTCTGACACCCCCAAGAGAAAAAAGTCAAATGGCAAGATGATACATTTTTCTAGGCAGAAGAGACTACACAGCTGGCAACGTGGGTTTCAGTGGGTAATTTTATTAACTGAGATTTTTAGTAGCACTGACCAACACAAGCACTGACTCAAAGCAGCCCACTGGAACACTCTCCCAATGCATATGGAAACTCAGGCAGAGCAATGCCAGTATCTGAAAATTCATACCCAGCCTGACCTGTCTCTGCTGTCAGCATGCTCTGACTCCCGTGGTCCCCCACCCTCATTGAGGTAGCTACACCAGGAACATCCATCCCAGCAAAGGTCAGAGTCTTGCTCACACGAGTAGGGGATTTCCCCTTGGAAGCAAGAAAGAGCTCCTCCCCAGCCTTCTGCTTTGTAACCCCACACCACAACTGAAAACACATCCAAAATCAGCCTCACACATTTCCCTGACCTGCTGAAGCAAACAGAGCCATTCCTGGTGTGTGGAGAGAGAGAAGCTGAGTGCCCCATGCAAGCACCTGGACTGCCTGAGCTTTCACGTAACTCCAGCTACATCCCTCACAAGACGGAACAATCCTGCACTGGCTGCACCTCTGCTGTCAGGGAGAGATGTTCAGAAGAGCCCTAAAGCAGCCAAGACCAGACAGTGGCTGCCATTTCGATGCCACTCTTGTCCAAACAAGTAATAGAAAGCCCTGAAAAATAATGAATTCTACTTCAAACATAACACGTTTTTTAAAATGAAGTAGGGTTCTCTACACTCATGTTCAGGTGTCCATGCCCTTTGAATGCACCTACTTCAGTTTTACCACTACAGGTAGCAGAGCTAGAAAATTTTCTCCCCCTTTAAGCCATATCAGTGATCAGACAAGAATGTAAGGGCAAAAATCCAACAAATGAAGCTCTGAAACTCGATGTGTATTCTTGGATTTCCAATTAAAGAGATCAATAAGCCCCAAGTATGATTTTATGGCCTTCTGGAATATGAAACTGGTTCAGCTGGGGCATCTGAACAGACGCTTTGCAATCATAGAGAGACAATTACTAAGAACAATTTCAGAGATTAAGTAAAGACAATTGCTCACTTTGGCCAGAATTGCACCGCCTCCAGCACAGCAAGGTGCCAGTTCATACCTTGGTTCCCAAGTATTAACAAATATAAAAGACATTAAAGCAAACACGATGACAAATGGCAATTAGCAACATAACCCTACACTGTGCTATAGTGAAGCAGCACACATTTATACCAGATAGGAGTGTTTCGTGAAGTTTTTTTTAATTTTGGAGTTTTCCTTCCATCCAAACTTCCTGTTCCCTGCCAGCTGCACTCCAGTCATTTTTTGGAGTCTGATATGGGCCAAAACACTATTTTCCTGCAAAAAGGACCTGAACTTCTCCTTGGAGTAGTGAAACACTGAAATCTCAGCCCACTCTTCATCAGCCCAGGAGAGGCGAGGGCACTAAAGGCACTTAAGGAATGCTGGGAACAAGATGTGCCCCGCCACAGACCCCTTCGGCCATTCCCCTGGTTACTGCTGTCCTAGCCAACCAGCCTCTGGAGAACTCCCTTACAAACCAAGACCCATCACACAACCACTAAACACAGAGATGGGCTGTGTCAGGATTTCCCTCCTGGCTGTATTATGGCTGGCTGCTCTGAGCAGCATTTAAGCAGATGGCACCGAGGTCAGGTGGGTTGGTTGGGATGGGAGAACATGGCAATGGAGGGCCTGTGAGAGTCACATGGGGCAGCAGCTCTGTGCTTCTAGGGGATCACCTAAGGGCAAGGGAAAGGTGACGAGTTTGCTTAGAAAACTGAAATAAAAAGGTCTGTGTATCTTTCCAAAACAAAGACCAGATGTTTTGCAGAAAACTACTTCTGTTTCAAAAAGAATATATTTTGGTTGGAAAAGTTCTCGCCGTGTAAAATTTCAGTGGGCTAAATTGAAACTTTCACTCCTGCGGCAGACAAGCAGTCAGGATAGTGTGAAAAACTGCAAAGGGAGATGAGTGAGAAATCAGACTAAGCCACAGCAGAATAATCTTTTGGTGTATCCACTGGGACTCTCTTCTCTCTGACACCAGCATAAACACACTTCACATAATGCTGTTCTCAGCCAGAAGATTATCGGTGCACTAGCGCAGGCATAAAGAGGAGGTCTGCTCCACAATGAGACACCTTGAACAGCGTGCTGAACCCTAACCTCCACCAGCACAGCGCACCAAGCCAAGGATTGCTGAATGCAGGTCAGCGCCGCTCTCGCTGCCACCGGTGAGCTTCAACACAAAAGTTACAGCTCTGGCTTACTACTGAGCCAACCAGCAGGAAAAAAATTACACCAGTGAGCATGAAAGCAAGCTACACCTGTAACAAGGCAAGCTGGTGTGATAGGAATTACATTACTGGGGTCATTTCGGTCCAAAAAAAAAAAAAAACCCTCAAAACTGCTCTCCAAATCAAAATTGTTATAGCGCTACAAAAGCAACATCCAGAACATAGACCTGTTTATAGGGGCCAAGAATTAAATCAAAGTGTGCTGCCTTCACCTTGCAGAAAGCTGTTGAGCTGCTGGAATTAAACCCAAACAATCTCCCAGACAATAAAAGAGTATATTCAGTTATTAAGGAAGAATATAGCTTTACAAAGCCTATATAGTAGAACAGGACATTGGTGCTAGGAGACAGAGCTGATGGCAGGAGATTCATGCCATCCTCATGGACTGCATATAGCTACTTACAGAGCAGCTACATATGCACTAGAGGGAAAATTTTAAATCTGCAGTAAATTATAGGCAGCAGAACTACTAGCTGTTTCCTTCTGTCTAAATGAGTGGGTTCTTAGTTGCATCCCATCCATCCTCTTCCTCCCATCCTTGGCCCACATATGACGCCCCCACCACCCTCCCTTTCCCCACCATCCTCCCAGCAGTGAGGACTTAGAGGCAATGTGTCAAAGCACGTTTCAGAGTAATATGGCTGAAGAGCCACATTCAGATCGGTGTGTTGTAATGTGTCTGACAACATTATATTCTGATCCAGCTCTTCATGTAACCTTCAATTTATTTCTAAGCCCCTGTGTTTATTTAACGGAATCTGTCTTCCGTCATTTGGAGCAGTAGCACTCAACC
Organism: Pedionomus torquatus; assembly: GCA_013398155.1. Lineage (NCBI taxonomy): Eukaryota > Metazoa > Chordata > Aves > Charadriiformes > Pedionomidae > Pedionomus > Pedionomus torquatus. The sequence goes on along the minus strand of VZRU01012580.1, from coordinate 20,180 downwards.
TTTAAACAGCCCAAGAGCCACTTCAGCCTGGAACAGATGCAGAGAGCTCCCGAGTCAGGGAGTCACAAAAGAGCCCGGCGCATTGTGCCGTGGACACCCGGGCACACCGAGTCCCATATTATTTATTGCACTGGCACCTCAGCAGAGGCTGCAACCCACAAGGTTTTGCCGGGCGATAGGGAAGGGAGTGGATGTTTCAAGGCTGGACTATGCCAGCCGAGCAGCACACAGAGACTCAGGTGGACTCCAGCAGAGTGGGAACCAGGCAGGGAGGTGCAGCACCTCTGCAGCTGGTGGGCTGTAAGACCAGGGCTTTGACGTGGTACCACAGGTCTTTTCCACAGCCTTGACAAGCCAACCCTTAGTGCTTTGGCATGCTAACCCATCCTTCACACAATTACAACTCCAGTCCCATCAAGGCATGTGCACAAGTGACCATCAGCAGCCTCTGATGCGCCAGCACCAATCCACCAGCAGCTTTTGCAGAGGTGAGTTGCAGTATCACTGTCTCCCTCTAACAGCAGAGATCACCACTTAGTTATTCACAAGCACCATCACATCTTTGTGATACATTCATCCCGAGAGAGGCCCCCTTTTCCCAAGTCTCTCCTTCTGCTACCCAGCGCTTCCCAATTAGAAGCGCAACACATCACACAGGTCCCAGGTGGGAGCAGCTCCGGGTGTGATACCATGGCTTCATCGATGTCCCAACATCCAATGGTTCCCCCCATGAGTCAGCATGTCCCCAGGCACACACCCCACTGACAGCTACCGGTATCAGCACACAGGCCAAATCCTTCAGTCATTTGCTACTATATTCTCTGAGAGCACAGGGTCACCAAGAGCCACCAGGAAGCTGGAAAACTTCCCCAGGTGCTTTTCAAAGCCAGTGGATTCAGGCACCAGGATCACCCCTTCCTTTGCAGAGCCTGGGGAGGGGACAGGAAAGCTTTGACTGTGACAAATCCATCTGCCCTTGGCTGTGCTCTTGCCACCCAGAGAACAAAGCCCCAATGATTTCCTATCGCTTTGTCTTTTAATTCACCCAGAGTTTTGTGCTGGCTTTAGGTTCACCACATATCATTTAGAAATCTAATGCAATTTGTAAGAAAAAACCTTGGCTTGCTTTTCTATTTACTGTTCCCAAGCATAATGAAAATGTTAAAATGCTAAGTCACTTGACACCTGCCACCCCAGTAATGCACTTGCTTTACTTTTTTTTGTAGTTACAAGAGTTGGTGAATATATTTGAAGCTCTTCAATTCACTTAAGTTGAGAAAGACATGCTGCATATTCAATGAAATGCCACAGTTGTGACATGTTCCATATCCTCTGCTGTGTTAAGTCTCTTCATTTATTCTTGTACAGACAGTCAAAGAATTTATTCTGTTAGGAATAAAATTATCTCTGATGTCCTTCAAAAAAAAAAAAAAAGAAAAAAATGTAGAGCTTTTGACTGAATGCAGGAAGTTCAAGGAAAATATTCCAGGTGTCCAGGACATGAAGAACAAGTCATTGAACCTCTGTCATTGAGCTGTTGTCTCTTTCTCCAGCTTGCTTGCTGCACCCCTAGCTCCAGACAGACTTCTGCCTTTGTGAATAATGATTAAAAGCACCAAAGGCTTTAGTTTGCTGAATGCCAGCCCCATGGATCTGAGCGATGCGAGCTACTACTTAAAAAAAATAAAATAACACCTGTGGCCCAAATTCTCCTCTAGTGCCACTGAAGCAGTTTACCCAGTGAAATCACAGGGATTTATAACAGCAAAGAAGCCATCTCAGTTTGTTACTCCACTGCACGTGACAGCTAATGTTTTCCATGAAAACAGTGCCTTGGTTTGACTCATTTCTTTTAAACCTTTTCAAGAGGCAGCTGAGCTTCCTAGCAATGAGTGAGAGTTCAGCCACATTGCAGATTTATCTGATGTACAACTTACCTTTATCTTTGGTTTAGTTTTAGTGCTGGCACAAAATCAAGCACCCTAGGAACCAGAGCTGAAGGAGGCATCCCAAGGCTTAGAAGCCAACCCCCAGGAAGGAATGAGAGTGAGGTAGTGAGGGGAAGGCTGCCAGCTCGGCATGCCATGCTAATTACTGTTCAGTTGATCAGGTAGTGCACATCAGGAAAGCAATTTGTCATGGACTCACACAAGCCCATTTCTCCCAAGGAGGAGAGACCACACCACCTACCTGAGGAGGCTGGGATGGGTTGGGAAGCGAGTGGTCAGGTTCCTTGAAGACTATAGCCCCCGAGTTGCAAACATTGTCACCCAAAATGAAAGTCTTGCAAGAGGGAGGAGACCAGTCGTGGGTAGCTGTGCTTCAGTCAGCAGCTCCAAGCCCTACAAACATGAGCACAAGCCTTGACTGGCTACTCTGCAGAGGGTGAGGGAAGTAATGCCTTTCTTTGGGTTTCCTGGGGCTTTGCTGGGTTTTTTTTAGTTTGTGATTTCTTTTTAAAGTAAAGATCCTTATCACCAAACTCATGTTTGGTGACATCCAGGAGGGCAGAGACACCCCCTCAACAAGCACCTGCATTCCCCAAGGGTGTCCCCACTAGGGATGTGCTGCATATGAAGCAGTGCCTTGAAGCATGGGCCAGCTTTATAACCAAAAAAAGTTATACGTTCAAGTACATTTACTCTGGTGTCCACAGACTTCCCTCCGCTTCAGCTGAAGCCACCAGCAGCTCCAGCCTCCTGAAAGTCAGAGACAGAGCGGCTCAAGAAATGGGAATGCAAGATCCTGATGCTCAGTTGGGCTTTAGAAACACTGACCATTTCTTTCTACTGCTCTGAGCATTCCCTTTCCCAGAAAGCCTCTGCTTTATACACTTGAAATCACATACTTTCCTACCCGAGGTCACTAATCCCATGGTGCTTCCAGCTATTTAATATGGCTCTGTACTTCTGTCTTTTGTAAAAATCTGAGTAAAAGTAGCCCAAGCAAAAGTTGATCATTGTATTATTTTGGAATATGGATAGATAGATGCTCTCTGAACAGCAGAATAAAGATGGGGATATGGACTCATTTTTCTGTGCCTCACAATGTAATTTTTTTCTCTATTGTCAGCATCATTGTTGATCCTGAAATTATAGTGTTTGAGGAGTTATTCAACAGGAGATGTTCAACAGGAAAAAAAAAAAAAAAAAGACTCTCAGAAAATAACTGCAACGAGAACATTTAAATAAACCCAGAGATTACAGAGGCAAAATACAAAAATGACTCCAAGAAGCTCATTTGGTTTCATTCCACTACATTTGAGTGTTATCTGAGAGCAGGAGGGAAAAAAAAAAAAAAAAAAAAAAAAACAAAAAACCAAACACCAAAACCAAATCGGTTAGGTATGATGAGAAAAAGCCTAGGCATCTCCCTACCTACATCCCAGCCTATTAATTACCCTCAGATTATTATTATGTGGGTCAGGCACTCAGCATTCAACTAAACTGTTAGTCAAAAGCTTTATCAGCTTGTCTGCATCTCTGCTCTGCAGAAGAGCTTGGCTTTTGTAGAGGACTAGAGTAGAACAGCTCTAGTATAGCTCACAGAGAGATGTTGGGGGGGGGGGGGGGGGGGGGGGGGCCCCCCCCCCNGGGGGGGGGGGGGGGGGGGGCGGAGGGTCTCCTCCCCCCACCCTCTGGCCTTTTTCAGTTAATCCTCTCATTTTTAAGGTATACCTGCTGATTTTATTTGCACTCTTAGTGATAGAAGTAGGACATAATTCCCAGTTTCCCCCTTCATCCCCAAATAGTTGCAGCAAACAGATTTGGCAAAACGAAGCCAGGCTTGCCAATGCTGCTCTCCTCCCACCAAAGCCAAGTAACCAGTACTTCCACACACCCAGCAACAAGCATTTTAAAGATACTCAATTTTCTGAGGAACCCCTAAACCAAAGTCTCCAGCCTGGCCAATTTCTACCCAGCAGCAGTTTCCCTCCTCTCTGCCTCTCACTTGAATCAGAGTTTTAGAGACTGGAGAATACCTTCCAGTTTGCAGTGGGGGAGGAAATCAGACTGCTGCTATTGGCGCAAATAATATTTTGTGATAAGTAAATCTTTCTGGTTTACTTCCAATTTTTTTTTAAACATTAGACTTTTATCTTAAAAAGAATCAACATTTTTCTGCCTTTGAAGAGCAGAACCCTCCTGATATTCATTACTTGACTCAGCTATTCAGTCAGGTCTTTTCCTTTGATGAAAAACTTTGGTTTACAGACAGTATTTAGCATCCTGATTAGTACATAATGTGACCTACTATTGGAATAAATGGAGTGTGTAGCACTATCTCATAAGAAAAAGAGTTGACTTAGTTGTACTAAAGAGAAAAAATAATACCCTTGAAAATCACTATCTAACATAACTACTTACTTTAAAAAAAAAAAGAGGGGGGAGGAGAGGGAGAACAACAGAAATGGGCACTTTCTCCGTCACATCTTGCTTCAAAGAGAGGAGGATCACATCACAACTCATCACCTGGCTAAGACCTGCTAGCCAGTGGCTTGTCCTACTTCCTCCTGGGCTTAGAGCTCCAGATACTTAAGTCTTAGGGAAAAAAAAAAAAAAAAAAAAAAAAAAAGAGTCTAAATCAATAATGGCATCTCTATGGAAAAAAAAAAATCAGAGTTATACCAGGGAGAAGTAGCAGTCAATATATTTTTTTATTTACTACTACTGTGGCCAAGCTATGTTCAGCAATAGCTACAACAATGCTATTAGTTTCAATGTATATATAAACAACAACCACACAGCAGCTTAAGCCTGAGCATCCAAAGGAAGCAGCACAAGTTCACCATGACACTCACATCTCCAGAAGCTCGATGTTTGCCCCTGAAACGTGACCCCATGGACCAGGCAGCCCAGCTGAGCAGGCAGGGGAAACACTAGTGCTTTGTTAGCCAGGTTTTAGCAGGAAAACAGACTCAGTGTAAGCTGACTTTGGTGCAAGATCTCCCCAGGGTTGTTTTATGCCCACGAGGAAGCATTTAGGGGCACTAAAAAATATTTACCCATAAAGATCAAATACTCTCCGCAGCATACATACATCACCTACCTCCATGGGCACAGCCCCCACTTCACTAAGCCACCCTAGCTACTGGGACATCCTCATGGAAGGGAGCAGCAAATATCTGGGATTACACATTAGCCAGAGCAGCCGCACCAAGGTCCCCAGTAATAGGAATGGTTGTGAGACAGAAGGAAAAAAGCAGTCAGTCACACTGTTAATGTGTAACATGCATGCCACTTTTACCTTGCCTTCTGCTCGCCTCTGTTTGGGTGTCAACATCTGCCAGAAACCCCAGGAACAGAGCAGCCTGACCAGCAAAGCCAAAACAAACCCTTAGGCAGAGCTTATGTACCTCTTGGGATACTTGTGGGTGGGCAGAGGCAGGTGGTGAGGGAGGGTGGGCAGCCTTGTTTGGCAGCTAGCCATGCCCTTTATGCAAGGAAGATGCTTTCCCTGGGCTCAGGAGTGGCCTTGATGAGGCAAACCTGGTGAAGTTTTCTCTCAGGAATGGTCCCTTGAGTGTTCTTCTCAAGAAAGTCTTGACCATGCAAACTCCTTCTTGGGGCTGTCATAGACCTCAGAACTTCCTCTCTCCCTCTTCCCCCATTCACAAACTCTTCAGCTCCACATCCCCTCCTCAAATCAGCTTTTCTAGTGTTGGGTTTCAAGGTGCAGAGCTGTAGGAAACAAGGTTTTTCTGTTCCCCCGTCAGGGCAGCCCCTACAGGATCTATACTGTTCTACTGGGTAAAGAGCTTAACTTTTCTTATCAATAGATTTGTATCATGTTTCCATGGAAATAAAATAAACAGGGCAGCAAGCCCCCTCCCAGCCCAACCTCGAACAACGTTTGCAGTATTCTCTGTCACACTGTCACTTTGATATCATGGTTTTCCCAGGAAAGTCCTTGAAGCCCATGGTGTTGTTGACTTACTCCAGCCAGGGCTTTGCTGTTGCACACCAGCATGCTGAGCCCTGGACATGCCCAATAGAGTCAGCAGTCAGTACTTCAACTGTCACTGGGTTTTTGTGTAGGTAAGCCCAGGTAGCATCATTAGTGATGGGCAAGTTCAGCTGTAAAGTGATGAAAACAGATCAAAAATGAGCTAAGCAACACTTTATTTCAGCTTCCAGATCTCCCAAAGTATCCCTGTAGCTAGTGAGTCCCATCTCCATCAGTGTATTGAGGATGATATTAGGTCAAAGTCTCCCTGGGCACTTCCCAGGAAGCCACTGAAACAGGCAATGCCACTCCAATCTTACCAGCCGCTCCTGCAATTTCTCCTTTGATGCTAGCCAGCACCACAACCCATGTCAGCAGCATCCCCACCAACAGCCTCCCTGATCCCTACTGACAGTAATGCTGCAGCCACGCTTCCATCCACTCCTGCTGCACTGGGGTCTGGGTGCCTGGAGATGGACGGGTGATTGATGGGGCGCCCGCGATACACCATGATACGCTCCTTATCTTTGGCTTCCCAGTTGGTTCCCATGTCGCTCGAAGGGTTTACAGCATCAATGTCACTTTCTTTCCCTTGGATTTCTTTTTTTTTTAAACCTGCTTTGGTTCTTTCACACCTATTCACACACCCTGGTATATCTATTTCAGCTTCAAGATAAATAAAATTGGGCAAAATATTCTAGGCAAGACTCATATTTTCCAGCTGTCTGCGGGAAACAGGTGAGTTTGAACCAATGGGTATCTATTTTTCATGGCAGGTCCACTGAGAGCCAAATCCATCTAAAGCACCTTCCACAAGAATTCTTGATCAAACATCGTAATGGCAAGTGTCATCTAAAAACTTGAGTGCAGGTAGAAAGACCAAGATTAGCTATGGACAAAGAGAAGCAGATAGATGGGCTTTGTTAAGTGGGGAGAAGAAAACCTTGGTGGGAAACATTATGGGCATTTCTGGGAGATCCCTCCCTCTCCCTGTTTTTAGGCTGACAGCTCCTCCTCACCATGAACATGGATCTTTACTTGAAAACTCCAGGAAAATTCCCCCCCTGCATGTACTGTGAACAGCACTGACTGTGCCAAGCAGGTGAAACCACCAGGACAAGCACACAGCATCCCCAGGGAGTCTCTCCAGAGCTTGTGCAAAACTGCTGACGTTTCAGGACTCCTCTGCTCCCCACTACCCACCCCCAGCACACTGTCTTCCATGACCAAAGACTGGTGTCTGAGCATGTATGTCATGACTTGAAGCTGATGTGTCCCCATCAGCCCACCCAGCACCAGCCTCTGTGCCACACCAGCTCCCACCAACACTTGGTTCCTGCTCTTCCCCGTTTCAAAACCCAGGAAAAAAAAAAAAATATAAAATACAATAAAATAAAGTAAAATAAAATAAATATGAAAACATAGGTTGGATGCCCATTTCCAAATGAAACCTAGCCAAAATGGGCAATTCACATCTACCTCTCCATAGGCTTCACATTTCCCCTCTCCTCTTCCAGCCAGCCGAGAGACAACTCAGAGAGAGGGTTTTGCTTCTGCCAGATTGTGCTGTGTGCTCAAACCCACAGGGACAACCTGCGACCATCTGTTAATCCCAGGTGTATACACACCATGGCTCTGCTGGCAGAGATAGTCTTCTCCTGGCTCCTCAAACACACTGGTCACCCGACTCAGCATGTGTGGGGTTTGTTAAAGTGGCTGCTTCCTCATCTCCTCTCCCATCTCTTCCATCACTGGCCCTGGCATCAAAGGCTTAGGTGGCAAACAGGTTGGGTTTTTTTATTCATTGTAAAACACAGTCTGGACCAAGGGATGACTCAATCCAGACTTCACAGAAAACATTCCTGTTCTTCACTGAAATGAGAAATCTCCTGACACATGGTGCTAAAAGAATACCTTCCCCAAGCTCTTGTCCTCTCCAAGGGAGAAGGTCCTTCTGATCATTTTGAATTCCTTCATGTTTGTGAAAAGGAGTGGGCATGTGTACATGAAAAGTAGAAATATTTTCCTTCAGCCAAGGAAATCATGGGTTTATTTCACCCTACCTGATCCACCCTGGGCATCCCGAAGCCCAGCTACCATCCCCTGGTGTTTCCCTTTGATTTGAAAGAAAAGTTTTGTCCCAGATTTAGGGACCTCTTGGGAAAGTTTGGGCTCATGTCTGGAAAAGTTTGTGCATCCAGCCCGGGCTCTGGGTCTGGAACAAAGTGATAAAGATGCCCACACTCTCTGGGGACTGCAGCTCGAACCTCAGCTCTGAGGAGTCTCCCCAGAGCCTGTGACTGCATGACACCAGCTCACACGTCTTCAGGTCCCCTTGGCCAAGGGCTGTAACCTTACCCAATGTGCAGGAGGAGGGCATGCATCTCTGCCACCCCCTGCAGCTGGAAGAGCCTGTGGAGAAGTTGGCTAAGCCTTGAAACAGGAAAAGCCTTTTCTCCTCCTCTGGGCCACATGGAGACTGGTAACTGATGATCCTGTCCACAGCCAGGGACACAAAGAGGTGTCAGTGGACACTGCACAAGAAAAGTTAAGGCTGTGACTGTAGATACTTGGAAATAACCATCTTGTAACAAGGTGGAACCCATTTCAACCCCTCAAAACTGAGGTTGAGGCTGTCCAGCTTGCACACCCGCATCTCCAAAGGACTGTGGGGGGGTACTTTAGGAGAAGAATTTTCCACTCCTATCTCTTCCAGACGGGCAGAGTATTTGGGTGCTGGGAAGGACGGCAATGGGGACTTGTGGGGAAGGAAACATCAGTGGTCCAACATAGCTACTGAAGGAGGAGGAGATGTGGAAGGCACTAGATCATGGGTAGAGGGCCGAGCAGCAGCTTATCCCTGGTTCAATGTTATTTATTCTTTCCCTGAAGCTGGGAGGGATCTGGTAGCTCTTTGCAATGCATCCTCATGGTTTGAGAATCCAGTTTTCTCCAACAAAACTGTTGCAATTATTGAGGATGTTTAAGAAAGAGAGAACCAACACAAATAGAAAAGGTATCCTGCCCTCTTCTCTTCCACCTTGTTTCCTGAAGCAACCCTTCCCAATGAACCTTCAAACAAATTTCTAAAAAGCCTCCCCTACCTCTGAAATATATCCTTTGATGAAACCTCAAGCCTGTTTTTATTCACCAATTAAGATTAAATTTCCACAGCTGAGAGAAATAAGGACACATGGATTTGGTGTTGAAATCCACATTACTCTTCTTGCCAGGGCCTGACAGTTTGGCTTTCAGCAATCTTAGGAGATAGTTGGACATACGCATCAGGTGCCAAAAAGCCCTCCAAAAAGCTTTGCTTTCAGTAATGAATACAAAATGGCTTCACTAATAAAGTAGTAACTGCATGGTTTACAATACAGCTTGACAATACAGGTTTACAGTAAAGCTGTGATAGAGACAAATTTTCTCTGTCACAGGGGACATCTGCAGGGCCCAGATCTCTGTAGCCTGTTGGACTGCAGAGCACCATCAGTAAGCAGGTCCCATGTCACTTAGCATTAGGCTGGAGCTAAGAGCCATACCTTGCCCAGAAGTTTGTTACCAGTGACCAGGTAGGAGCAGCAGTCCAGAGCCCAGGCTCAAATGAGCCTTCTGAAGGCACAGCTTGCTTCTCCTGTAGCTATGGTCAATCCTCATTCTCTCCATGCCTCCAGTTCCATCTCCTCATCTGGCTGCTACCAGGCTCTTTCACCCTCCCTTCCTCAGGTCCCAGTTTGCTCTCCCTCACCTGCCCCAAATCCAGCTCTTGCACCCTTGTCTTTTTCCAATGCTCCTCCTCTTCCTCCTGCCGTGTTGTGTGGATTCTGGAGAGGCAGGAGCCACAGATGGGGGTGATGACCCAATCCCACAGCCCTGGGCACAGCAGGCCCCACCACAGTGGGACCTGCACACGTGGTGTGTGCACAAGGTCATACCTCTGAATGTATGGAAGTGCAAGTTCAGATTCCCCCATGTAGCTTTCCCTGAGGATGTAGAAGATAAGTCCTGGACATCCAGACTGAATTTCTTGTTATGGAAATTGAAGATTTTCAGGTATGTAAATAAAGAGCTAACTATTTATATATGTAATTTCATGTGGGCAACAGAATATTTGGTCCCTAATTTCAGTCCCTTGGTCAGAAATCTGGGCATTTTTTTATCCAAACAAAACAAGCTTAGCAAAGTTATTAATTGCTCAGAACAATATCTTTATTGATTAGTGTAAGGATCAATCACTTTATCTGCAGCAACTCTGCTAGAGCTGCTTGTGACCAGAGTATTTAGCTAAGACATTTCTGTCCTGGGCCCTGGGAAGTTTCACAAAGGAGTCCAAGGTCTCTCCAGAGCTTTAAAAAATATGGCTGGTAGCAGAGAGAATTCAGATGAGGTGAGATGGAGAAGGGTCCCTCTCTGGGTCCCTCTAGCCCCAGCATTCACCAGTGACACCACCACCTCTCCTTCAAAAGGACTTTGCACTTCTTCCTAGAGACACATGGGGAGAATTTTCCTGAAAATATCTGAAGTGTCCCTCAAGATTTACGCATTTGCACATCCCTGGAATTAAAATGAAAACAGCCCTGCCTTTTGCTTTGTGGGGCTTAACTTCCAGGGAACTGCCCTGACTTCACCTGGGCCCTACGGTGTGGACGGCTCTTTGGAGGGTAGAGGGGGTGGGCAGCTGCTGCAGGGCTGCACTAGGGCTGTGGTGGTGATGGTGGCAATGGTGGTGTTCCCCTAAATCACAGGCTTTGGAAGAGAGATAGGCTGTCAGGTTCAGATGCCCAGAAAACCCTTCTGACCAGCAGTAACCTCTTCATATTTCTCTCTGTATTCACAAGAGGTCATACCTTTTGCAGGAGCTTCTTGCAACTAGGTACCACTTTTCATCTCCAGCTTCAGTAAAGCTGGACAGCACCACTCTTCTTCTCCCCCCCTTCCATCACCTTTTCTTCCCACCCACCCCCATAAAAGAACCTCACATAAATAAATAAAACTACCATTAAAAAAACAAACAAACAAACAAACCAAAAAAAAAGGAAAAAAAAAACCCAAAACCCAAACAACAACATAAAATCAAACTAAAACCACAACCAAAAAGGGGCAGGGGAGGTGGGCTGCAGCTGGAGCCGGCTCTGGCAACCCAGCTCTAATCTCTCACAAACCCCCGCTATCAAAGCTTGGATCAGCATATCTAATGTAAACGAGCTTTCACACATAAATAACGTGCCACATCTGGCTATTTGGTTTTTATAGCGTCTTAGCTACCGAGCGATTTATAGAGGGCGAGCTTGTTAAAGAGCAGCCCGGGCTGGGCCGGGGAAAGTTGAGGGCTGCCCCGAGGCGGAGCGGGGTGGGAGGTGTGAAGAAGCGAGGTGGAAGCGGGGGTCGAGGGAGGATTTGGGCAGAATCAGAGGGGGGCCGGAGTCCCCGCGCCGCCAGAAAGCGGCTTCTTCGCATCTTTGGGAAAGGGGGGCCTAGGGGAGGGCTCTGCCCCCCGGGGGAAGAGGGGCCGGCTCAGCGGCAGGGCCGGGGCAGGCTTAAAAGAGCCATCCAGGAACCGGCGTGTTTGCGCTTATAACCAATTTATTACCGCTGAACATATGGCCAGTATTTCGCCTGGCGTCACTCGCTGGGGAGGAAAGCAAACAGACCGCGCGATGTAAAGCCGGAGGAAGGAGCGGCCGCCCTGCACACGCCGGAGACAATGCGAGAGGCGCGGAGCAGCCGCCGTCGCCGCGCTCAGCCCCAGCCCGCCTAGGGACCCTCCGGCCCCAGGTGGGGTCCCCCGGGCCCCAGGTGAGGCCCGCCGCGGTGGGCAGGGGGGGGGGCGGGAGGGCCCCGAGCGGCAAGGATCCGCGCCGGTGACAGCGGGGGAAAGGAAGGGGTAAAGAAGGTGTAAAACCTCTTCGGAGAGCCAGGGCTGGGCAGCAGCAGGTGGGAAGGGGCTTTGCGGGGGTGTAAACCGTGGGGGACGCAGGTAGAAGTTGATGCTGAACCGCCGCCGGAGGAGCGGAACGGGGCGGGGGGCGAGGAGG
>VZRU01012579.1:55534-70167 GCA_013398155.1 Pedionomus torquatus | reverse complement strand
CTCCCCTGCTGTAACTTCAGACCATTTCCTCTGGTCCTGTCATTATTCACTTTTATGTTTCACCTCGAAGAGAGCAACACTTACCTCTCTACAACCTCCTTTCAGGTAGCTGTAGAGGGCAATGAGGTCTCCCCTTGTTTAGGGGGTGTTCACCACCTTGCAGCGTGGACCACTTGAGGTTCAGATAATGATTTATCTATTTTGTCCTTCTTGATTTGAAAGAAGGTTCTGTTGCTAGCATCTGTATACAGTTTTCATTTATTTCGAATAAAAGCAAGAACATTCCTCCAAGGTCGACAGGATTGCAGTTCCACATAGCCAAACTAGCTCCATTATTTGTATCAGTAGTGTATAACGCAAAGCTAAAATAAGTTTTTATGCAAATTTGTAATGAACAATTTGGTTCTTGTTTGTGGTTATCTCAAGCTGGCTGCCCAAATCTCAAGGAACAATAAAGGACATCGGGTCAATGCCTGTTCCATTTTTCAGAAAAAGAAACAGAAGTCTTCTGTCTCTCTGCACCAGATTGCTTTGTGATTTTTGCTCGACAGTCTGTAGCAATATCAAACATGGTCTTCTTTCTTTTCCCTCACAGTTGGAGTTTCCATTTACTCACCCTTCCTGGAAGGATTACCCTTTTAATCACTGAGTGCCTGCCAAAGCAGTGAAAAAGAGAAACCACAACCTTTTTGAAGACATACAAAACAAGATGATATTCCTTCCAGCTGCTTTCTCTGTCAGTATTTTGGTAACTTTCAGCATTTTGGTATATCTGTGTTACTAAGATACGTGAGACAGAAGCTGAAAGTGTAAGCTTAATATGATACAGTAAGCTGTGATAAATTTTTATATATATATGTTTTTAGAGATTGGAGGCATGACATGAGGGTTGTCATGCGATTGAATCAGAGAGCAGCCTTACCACCGTATTTTATTTGTCATGTCCAATCCACGAAGGACATGAAAAATATTGGAAACTTAAGAGTGGAAAGAAAGATGGGCAAGTGTGCTTTTAATTAACGGAAGGTTAGGAGAATTTTAGAATTCCACAGCAAGAGACGGTATCAAATAATGGAGGAACACGGTGAATTATAGATGTGAAGTTTCGACTAACTGTACTGTCTGATTAGAAATACCTCAGCGGGAAAGGCTGATAAGCATCCTCTTGCAAGCTTGAAGAAGTATCTGGAAGTGTCTTGATAAATGCTGAACTCAGTACTGAGTTGTTGGTAGAAGGCCCCTTTTCTGCTACTGATCAGAGGCTACAACTAGGGAATAGAAAGAGGAGAGGGGACAAGCCCCCAGAACTGTGTGCTTTCCCAAGGAGAGGTAGAGTTCATGATGCAAGGAATGTCAGCTGTGTAGAAGCAGGCAAAGGAATGTTCCCTTTCCTAAATGCTGTCCACTATACAAACTGAGCACCAGCCCCACAAAAGTTGGTGTCCAGTACAGTATTGCACTAACAACTAAAGACTAATAACACTATAATATGCGGTCTGGTCTTTTTCAACAGAAGTATTCATGAACAGGGTTACATTTCTGCCACTCATGCAGCAGATGCAGATGTTTGCAGATAGATAGATCGGGTTGCAAGCTGTATAAGCTGAATGAAAATGAACCACCCGGAAATTTTCTGCTTTTATCTGAACAAACACCAAAGACTTCCCTCGGTGTGATGGAACTAGTCAGGATGGGGGGATCCCATTCACATAGAAAACTTTTCTTGCAACCGCAGCGAGTGTTGGGACCTGCAGTTTTTGTTCTCTGCACCTCCAGAGCTGCCTCTGGTTTCATCCATAAGCATCTTTGGATGTTTTTGGATGTCTATCAGTGTCAGCTGCACTCTTAACAGTAAGATTACAAAAGTACCTAGGCAGTAAATGTTTTACAGGTATATATATACCCTTATTAAAATTAGAGGAGGCTTCAGAGAAAAGCTTTTGATTTTTGACAGATTTTACATAAATTACATACATTACATTTTTACATCTGTTATGTCTTTCTAACCAGGGTAGGTCCATGGTCTCATTTTCATCATGAAAATTAGTCTTGATCTTTTACTACAGGTGCTGAATTTTCAAAAGCACCTTGCAGTACAGATAAACTCTGAAATCAGTAACTTCCTGCACGATTTGTGAGATCCCATTCAGAAAACTGTGTGGAAGACAAAATGATAGGGATATGTGGAAAAATGATTAATATTTGATATTGGATTGTTTAAATACAGTGGGCTGGCATCTGTAGACATTTTGTTGCCTTTTTTTCATTTTGGAGGGGAGTATTTTTATTCATTCACAGCATATCCAATTCCAAACATAGGAGGCAAATACTCCAAGGGTTGCAGTTTATATAATTAATCCCTTTGTTTTTTATTTTATTCTGTATAATTAATTAGAGATATCGGGGTTTATAATCATTGCCAAAAAAGGTATATGCATATTTTATCCAACTGTTTTTTGTGGCGGCTGATAATCAATAAGAGCTTAGAACTTAGGAAAGATAAAGAATACATGGAAAGACAATCAGGTTAATTAAATTTGTCCTTCCAAACAGTCATAGGTAAAGTCCATCCATTTAAATCTGATCTAATCATGTGCTGAAGTGGCATGAAATTGAATGAAATCTAGCTGTCCATATCCCAGAAAATGTTCTTACTGAGATATAAAAATCCTCAAGGATACCAATTAGTCAGATAGTCTACTGATAAGTCAAGGATACGTTTCTCACTCAGTCATAATGCTTCCGATTTATATATTGACCACAGTGGCTGATAATGGAAGCGTATTCTTTAAGGCTCATAACTTCTTATTGAATTCAGCCTTCTGTGTTACAACTTTTGCAGAAAAGATCTACCTTACATTTCTTCTTTGGCAATCTTTGGTTGCTTTCATATAGCCACTAGTAATTAGTTGATTAGGAAGGTAAAATACGGGAGATTTAGGGTTCAAGGGAAGTATCTGGCATTATAAAAAGGAAATTGTAAGTGATGTGGAGAGGATCATAAGTAAAATGAAGGGTTAAACACAGAGTAAGGTTATTGACATGGATCGCAGCTTCTGAAATATAATGGTCAATGGTGTATCAGACAATGGCACAGGAGGAGATGCACCGGGAATTCAGGGAATGTCCGTAGAAAATTCTGTATTCACTGTGAGCTTCTTCACGGAAGTTTAATGAGGCTTTTGATGAGTTACACTGTTTATTCTTGTTGATAAGAATTTTGATGAGTTACATGCTTCTGCAAAGTAAACAAACGTCCTCGATCTCACTTTCCTAATCAAAAGATAAAACAAAGATTTTTAAAAATTCTTCTTTGACATACATAAGGTCATCTTACATTATACTTTGTCCAAGATCACTATGAATAGTTCCTTGGTAAGACATCTGGCACCTTTGTTTTAAACTTCATGGATGATGTTATGTAGAGGGCCTTGATTAAAAACCGTGATATATGAAGAAGTCTGGCAAGCTTGTCATGTGATTCCTTCTGAGTCGTTTATCTGCAGCAAGAAACAATGTGCAGATGTAAAGTTTAAAGTCGTTCTGACAGGAGCAGAAAAAAATTTGTGGAACTTTACCTGACATGATAAAACTCATGTTGCAACGGCGGTGTGGGTAGTTAATAACTTGGGAAAGATGCTTAAAGGAAAAGGAAACCAGTCAGTGCTCAGTATAATTGCCATGATAGTCCACTGGGGACACAGAAGCTCTGAGAAGATGTCCTCAACAGGTAAACTCAGGTGAGATGGGAAAGACAGGAAGACGTTGGGCCAGGAAGAGTCATTTGTGCTAAAGGTTTTAAGCAGCATTCTAGGATTAAGACTGGCAGGGTGGATGAAAAGGAAGATGGGAAAAGGATATGAAAACGCAAAGATGTAATTTGCACAATAATTTTCACATAAGTGGAAAAAATAAAAAAAATAGATGTGTTAAAATAGATAAAAGAACATCAGTCAGGAGAAGCTTGGCATGTAAGAAGTAGCAGGTATTTGGTTTAGTGATAGGAATATGCTTGAGAAATGGGAGATGAACACTAAGAAATTAGAGAATAATTTACATGAAGCAGTGTGTTGCTCAGAGGCTGTGGAATTGGCATCCTTGGAGATTTTCAAGACTCAGCTATGGCCCTACTTTAAGGGAGAGGTTGGCCAGCCTGGCCCCTGGGATCCCTTCTAATCTGTATTTGCGTGATTCTGTGAAAAGTGAAGGTCTCAAGCAGCAAAGCTGAAGAAACTGGAACAGCTAGTGATGCGTGTGACATCCACCATTGTCAGGATAACTAATTTATGGTGGAATAGCAGACATGGTTGTTAAGGGCTGCTGAAGGACAAGGGCTCTTAAGCATTCATAGAAATTAAAGTGATGACTAACAGTCAAGGTTAATAACAGAATAAATGTTCTCATGAATCCCATCACTATGAAAAATGTTGATTTTTAAGGTACAGATGAAGGAATACAGACTATTTGTAACCTTATAGTGCAGCTATTCTGAAGTGTTACGGCTCACAAACTCCCTCATCAATACTGCATCAACAAGCTGAGCTGCTACATCAATCTTGGATTTGGAAATAATACAAATAAGATAACCATCTATTGAAAATAACACTGGACTGAGCAATTCCAAGCTGATATGGTTTAAAATAAATTGAAGAATAAACAAAAGATATTTATCTAAGCTCTTTAAATTTTGTAGGAATATCCATCAGTAAGTTAAGTAAATGGTTGGTGATGTCCTCTGTTCAGAGGAATTCAAGTAAAGGTGAAATAAGAAAATAAAAATTATATATGCTATAGCAGGATGTCTGCAATTCCTTCCCCTGTTTCTTAAAATGGCCAGGAAGAAAAAAAAAAAAAAACAACCTCAATTTTAGGTAGTTTAGGCTGCTGGAGGAGAAGACGTGGAAGTTGCTACTGATGCTGTCACACTCACATAAATCTGAATGAATACATACTGGAGAAAATATATTGGAAATAATCATAATGGATGACATTTCTTAATGTAACAAACAACTAAAAAAATAAATTGTAAATCATCTAAAAGTCAATGCAAGTTTATAATAAAAAGGTGTCAAATAGAGTTGCTTTTCTGTGAAAAGGAAATGTAGTAGATTTCAGCGATGTCAGCTAAAAAAAATTGGCTTGATGTTGCACAGCACTGCTAGTGGAGATGGAAAGGAAGGTTATTAGAGGAACCACAGGTAAGTAAGGAACCAGCTCTGGAAAAGATGGCAAAGATTAAAAGGGAAAGACTGATAGGTATGTACTAATGTAGTTCTTTAAAGATAAATTGCAAGACCGCTCTTTTTCATTGTGCTTATAATTGCATAATGGCACAGGTATTGGTATGGAGATAGGGTTATCTGCAGTGTTGCAAAGATAGGAGGCATTCAAAAGAAACTGAGTGCTTTATGAGGCAGAGAAAAAATCTGTATGCCTTGAAGAGTTTGAGAAATGGAAACAAGACCAAATTCATTAGTACTAAATGCAAAATCATAACCATGTGATCTCAAGAAAACTGCAAGTGGAAAGAAGCAACATCTGGAATTGACCTAGGTGGAGCTGAAAGTACCATACGATGAATATGAGCTGCCATAAGGCAGGGTGAGGGATAAACATCGTCTTCTAGGCAATAAGAAGAAATAGAGAAACATTATTGCCATTGTATATGGCACAGATGAAACCTCATCCTCATCACACTGTAGGGTTCTGGTGGCTTGAGTTCAAGAATAAAGAACTGAAACAGAAATCTAGAGAGTTGAAATCAGGAATACCTGATTTCATGAGAGGACAGTAGAAGATAATTGTTCTGCATTAGTTATGTAACAACAGGACAGGCATGCAATTAATTAAGTTGATACAAAAATAAATGGGTATAAATTGCTATTCATGTATTTGGAGTAGAAAAATGAAACAGCCGCATAACCAAACAGTCAGAATCTTAACAGCTTTCCAGTGAGAACAGTGGGATTAAAACATCTAAATACCCTTAAAATGGAACTTAGTGATTTTATACAGCTTGACAACCCAGATGGTTCCTCCTGTGATGTTAAGCAGGAACTCTCTTTGAATCATCCTTAAAGGGTTTTAGTTAATTATATCCATTCATTGGGAGGCATGAAACAGCATCAGACATGATTGGTTTTACTGTTTTTGTTTAAAGGACACTATGAACATACCCGCAAAAATAAAGAAAATCAGTGGTTAGTGCCTCTGTTGGGATCTGCTGCTGTTTTCATTTTAACCTGAAAAAAAAAATGCTGATAGTGTTAATATATTAAAATTCTAAATAATGATCAAATTTTCAGAGCAAAAATGTTTCTCCATGGTGAAGTTTTATTCAAACAGATGGAAATTGAATTCTTTTGTGACTTTTTTTTTTTTAATACTCTTAAAACAAAAACGTACCCTGCAATTTCTGAGGGAAAACAGTTTTGCAAGATATCTGGAAAAAAGTCATCTCTGAGGTTCTGTGACTAAAACGAGATGTCATAGTGGATCCCATAGTCAGATGATTAAAATTTCCCTAAAAGCTTTCCCCCCGCTTTGGAGCTGGAAAAAATCCTACCTCTTAAAACTGTCTAGAATACAAGTCACCAGGCAGGTGAAAGGTCTGTCATTGCTGTCTCCAAGCACAAGGTAAAATCTTGGCTTTCGTCTGAATTTCCAAACACCAATCTCTCAGACTTTATTGAAAGTTTCCAAAGGTCAAGTCCCAGTCTTTGGCCTCCTTTTGGATGCATTTTGGGTGCCACCCAAGCCAAGCAAGTCAGAACTTTGTTCATCAGCTGTAATTCAGTACCATTTGGATGCTTTGAACCTAAGTTAAAGCTAAACTAACAGCCTGAAATATGACCACAGAACAGGTTGTGGAGCTTGCCCTCTTGACATCCACCACAAAGATGTGGTAGTTTTGGCCAGGACACAAATTAATCACCCAATTAACATGGTACCAGCTTTCTGGAGTAGCCCATGGCCAAGATAAGGATGCTGTCAGAAATGTAAAGTTCAAAGCATGGTAACCATAACAGGTCTAACTCCCAAATTAATCACAGCCCTACGTAAAACCCACTTCCTCGAGAATATTTTGCAGTGCACCTGCTTTTCTAAAGACCTGAGCTTAAAAGAAACAAAAATATTTTTCCAGAACAAATATGAATATTAATAACATTTGCTAGTCTAATAACCTTACTATCATATAGTGGCAGTGTACTCTTCTAGCTATTAAATATGATCAGGCTATTTTACAATAGTCTTAAACTAGGGATGCCTCAGGCATAAACCATAAAATTTAATTATCTTCACCTGTGAAGATGTGTGAGCATCAGCACATGCAATAAAATATAACTTGTGTCAATCAAATATTTATTTGTCTTGGCTTTGCATAGTGCTTATCAGGGGATTTATCACTTAGCAATAAAGCTAGAAAATAATCCTTCAAAAGTCAAACAAGGACGAGTTAAAAAACAATATAAGTAAGAACATGTAGATCTGTCTTCTAACTGTAACTTGTGATTAATGTTTAACTTATGAGTGAATCACCAAATTAATGCATTTCTATTTCTAAATTATTTTACTTCTAATTATAAAATATAATTTAAAATACGCATTTGATATATGAAAAAAAAAATTAGCATAGCACAATAAACAGCTTTTTTGTCCTCTTTACTGGATCAAAAGATACCCATCATAAGGACACAATTGTCTTTTACACTAATCCTCTTGTCAGGATGGTATCCTATGTTGAGTGGACAGCCCAGAGAAGACATTAAATGCTGCAAAACTCACAAAAATGAGAATGGAAGGCAAAACAGTAGTTAAAGAGAAAGACATGGTGAATGATTAAACATGTTATGTTAAGCCAAAAGAATGGGCTGTAGTTTTTCATCTCTTCTGAAGATGCCACCTCACTCTGCAAGAGAGAGCCAGGTCAGAACAGATCTGTTTTCATTATGTCCCTGTCAGTGCTGGAAAACTCACAATTGATTCTCTTGTGATAAGGAATTCTATCAGGTGCAGTTCAAATCTTCCTCTCACTAAACCCCAAGGAATGAACAAATAGGGGAGCACAATCTTACTAACACAGCAGATGATCAGTAAAGTTATTTCTGAAACATATTTTGGAATTCTGGAGTTATTAAGACCTCTTAAGTTGTAAATGGGTGAAGAAACTTGGATGAATTTCCTGTTTCTGCAGTTTTCTCAGGGTTCGGTTTAATGGAGATTTAAAACTTTACAGTCTGATGATTTGTATTCCACGTGTGCTGGTATAATAACTTCCTACCGTGCCTTTCAAGTGAATTTATTCATGATAAGCGAGATTTCTAATTACCCAGGAACTGGATTGTGTTTACTCACTGTTCTTGAAAACTAAACTGGACCCTTCATTTTTATTTTTCCAGTAAACACTTACAGGTGCATTCAACTTCGTTGATAAAACCCCACTGACTTCAGCCAGAGCATCAGACTGCAAAAGCCCAGGAATCAAAACCCCAAGATTTCTCGTCTGAACAGCAAAGTGCTGCATCCAGCAAAGTCTCAATAGCCTCATTTGAGGCCTTCAGAGGTGGCGATAACAAAAGCAGTAAATGACAGAGCGATGAGGATCACGAAATAGTAGTGATAAGTTCTGTTCATTTATTATATAATTATCTCATAAAATTTCATCGGCGACCCTTGCACTAAGATTCTTCTTGTTTAAAGTATAAACCAATCTAACACTGCAAAAAAAGGTCACTAGAAATGAATAGTGAATAATATTTGTGACAAGAAGGGTAGTTAGGAGAAGTATTTAATATATTGAAGGACTTTTTCAGTGGTGTTGGCATCCAAATATTGCTGGCATTTGCAGATGTAGAATTGCATGATATCTTGAAGGAATGGTATTTCTCAAAGAACAGCGAAGTTTACTAGGAACCAGAAATAGTGGTGGTGGGGGGAGGATTGCTTCTTAAACTCTTAAGGGGACTTTCATGCTATTTATCTATTTGAAAATGGAACACTCATGCCATCTAATCACGACTTCCTCGGATTCTGAGAGACCAATAAAAGGGACACATTGATACCCAGTGAATAGAAAGACAGTATTGCATTTTGGATTTGATCTGTTCTGTGCGTTCTTTATATTCCACCCATAATATTCAAAGGTTGTTTTCATGAACCTAGCTTGTTCAGTCACTAGTCATCTGATTTCATTCTGTTCCGGAGAATAGTGTGAAGAGTTTTTCTTTCCTATTTGAGTATTGAGTATCAAGCCATCTAGTTTGAGAAATACTTTAAATGATGTCTACCATATGTATTGGTTACACACAAATAGAGATAGCGCTTCAATTCCTATCAGTTGCTAAAAGCTTTTGCAGTAATGCTATCAGTTGAGATCAGTTTGAGTAAAGGCATTAACATCTGGTATCAAAATATAGCTCAGTTTTATGAAGAATAAACTTCCCAGGGCTAATACCAAACAGTCAGGTGACTTGGGACAAATCTCGGGTTAGATCTTGCCTCTAGAGACCTACCGTGAAATCTTGTTTTAAAATCATAAGTGAAAATCAGTTTAGGGGTTTCATACTTGTTCCTTGTAGATATTTGTCTAGGTAACAAAATCAGCACACGATTCAGTGTGTTTATTAGTCTAAAAGTAAAAGCAACTAGAAAAGACCACTATTTTTCTAGATGAAATCAAGATTGACTTACATTTTAAACTGCATCAAGAACCCATGGATAAAGGAGGCTTGAGTTCACCCCTTTTGTGCTACTGAATTGTAGCATAAACAACAGCACCCCCATGCCTGAGTATCATAACTGTTAACAAAGCTGCTGAAACACATCCTTACAAAATGCAATGACAATCTTAATTCAAAGACCTGAAAAGATCCTGTTCCTGCCTACTTGGAAGCCGTAGACTCCTGGCCACTCTCTGCAATCCATCCCACACAGTTATCCTGCAGGCTCTAGATACGGTTATGTTACAGATACTATGTGCACCTTGCACTGACATAGAAAGTGTAAAATATGAATGATACAGATTCATGTGATGATTCTACACCATCATTTCTCATTGCAGCAGAAATCCCAAGTAGTCAGGATGATGCTGGGGGCATTTAAACGGTTTAATAAAAACAAATCAGAGAACGAATTTGAGCAGTCATGGTAGATCATCCCCACTGCCAGCTTCTGCTTTGCCCCTTGTTCTTGCTTTGGGTCACTGCCATTAACTTTCTCCAAAGCAAATCTGTACAGGAGTCAGAAAGCAGTGTGGACACAAGTTGTTTGGTCATTTGGACTCAGTCATATTGTGGTTTTTTGTGTTTTTTTTAAATATTTTTTTATATAAGTTTGGGGTTTTGGTTTGGTTTTTTGGTTTTTTTTTTGGTTTTTTTTTTTTTTGTTTTTTTTTGTTTTGTTTTGTTTTGTTTGGTGTTTTTTTTTTGGTTTTTTTTTTTTAATAAAATCTGTAACTCTAAACCCTGATTCCATCAAAATGGAATTAATTTCTCCTGGATGCTTGACTGCATGGTAGGAAATTGTTCCATCCAAGACTTACCTAGTATCTTTTGAAGATCGATGCAAAATGAGACAATCAGGATAAGAACTTACTCCTCCTTTCAGGTGTTTATTAAAGACTGTATGAGGAAAGGACTGTGTCAACGTAAGTAAATAAAATGGCACAGGGTGTATTCTCTGGGAATATGGGTAAAATATACAAGCCCTGCCTGTATACTCTGCCAGGACTGCTTACTTGGAGCAGTCCTGGGTACATATTTTCCTCCCAAATTATGCCCATCTCTGGGAATGGGCCAAAACCCTGACAATGAGCACTGAAACGATTGACTAAGTATGGGCAAATACAGGCCACTTAGATATAAAAACGATTCAAAACCTTATTCAAAACCAAATAAAATCGCAGGCAATTACAGAGCCCAGTCTTTAATCCTTACCATCAGTCTGGCTATCGCCGCACACAAAGACCAGCCATATCCTGCCATCAAGCTGTCCACAAGCTCTTTTTACCAGAGAAAAACAGACATATGATCAGATATATTTTCCTAAGATGCCGCACAGCACACAGCCACGTAATTGCATTATACCGCCGGTCCTGACTGTAAGCAATGAACCTGGCAAGGCAGGGTTCTGGGCTAACTGTCCTAATGGGCCATTTTAGTTGTTTGTTTTCAATAAAAAACCTTCTGTGTTGTATACCAAGATTTAGGGTCCTTAAGAGAAAGTTGTTAAGCTTGATATATTTGCAGTCAGTTCTGGCAGCAGCAGCCTTAATGTAATACAGCAAATTTTGAAAGAAAGGGAGGATATTTCAGTCTTATATTTGCCCGGTTCCATTCAAAATGCCCCTCTGTAACATTGTGCCGATCGTGGCTGAGATAAATGTGCACACGGAAGGTAGGAGAGGCTTGTATTTTAATAACAAGTATGCATGATTCACTGTTTCTGTCTATTGAAATAATGACTGAGTTCAAAAGGGTTTGTTTCTTTCCTGGATGGCGAAGTGAATATTAGTCTGCCAGTTGGGGAGCATCCAGTCTATTAAGTGCTGTCTGTCTCTGCACAGAAGGGTGCTACAGAAGACCAACGACTGGATTATCAGCTTTTAACTGCTCTGGACGGAGCCCCTGAAAACAGCCTGAGATGAAATTAGGGGATGGAACCTGCAGGTAAGAGGCTGCGACGCAGTACGGTGGAGGCGTGAAGCAGAGATGCTCTGCGCTCCACCGCCAGACCCTGCTTCTTGGGACAATATGATGGAGAGATACCCAGTTTGTACGTGTTGGTGGGGGTTAGCTGGGAGGTGCACGCCAGCAGAGGGGAAGTCCTGAAATGCTAGTCGACAGATTCATATGCATGTGGAGAAAATGCAGTTATCTGGATACTTTAGGTACTTCAGCAGATTGCAGGGTGGGCAACGCATGTTCTGGGTGTTATGGTCAGAGAAACCCAAACCAACAATTTCTTGTCGTTTAGACAATTATTCTGTCACTTGATGACCCTTCCCCACCCAGGAAGGGTGATTGGGGAAAAAACAAGGGAACTTAAGGATTGAATATAAACAGATTTAAAAGACTAATAGACTGGATAATTAACATTAATAACACTAAAGAACCAATATTGATCCCAACACCTGTATAAATTATACACAGCCCATTCTATCAGTGGGAAGATGTGCACTCTCTGCAGGGGACAACAAAGTGGGGATATTGCAAACACTGTGGCTTCAGGGGGAAGGGAAGGGCTCTAGTGTCCAGCACCGGGGCAAGAAGTTCTCAGGATCACAGCTATCAAGGAAGAGAGAATTTATTGGCAAACTTTCCAATTTATATTGAATGTGACATTCATGATATGAAATAATCCTGTTGGCAGCTTGGGTCAAGGGCCCGGGTCTCTCTCCTCCTCATCCCTGCTCCTGGCAAAGCTTGAAAACTCTGAGACCTTTAGTCCTGCACACCATAGCTGGCTATAAAGTAAATATTTTCACAAATTCAGACCCTAGAGTCTTCTAAATGTACAGTTTTCTGAAGCATTAGAGGGTAAATTTGTCCTCTGTTGCTCAAATCAGGAACCAGGACACTGAGTCACATAGCAGGGAAGCTACTGGAGTGGTTCTCTCTGCCTTCCTAAAAACTGTGGTGCTTATGGACCAGAGAAGCGTCCTGAGGATTGCTCTCCCGCCTAAGGGTGTGTCCACACAGCTCGGTACAGTGCCATAAAAGGGACCTGTAAAAAAGATAATTCCAATTTGAAGGAGTTGTAAAGCTCTCTGAGAAGACTAAATGAGCCAAAGCGAAGTGTGCTCATTTACAGCTTGCCCTGGTGTCTCCGTACAATACCATGCTGTCACCTAGACTTCTACCAGAAGCTGCTTTGAGTGCAGCAGCCACCGAGAGCAACCTCTAGCCACACAACAGCAAAACCGAGGGGCTCCCCTGCTGAAAAATGAGGCTGTAGGAGCCGCACAAAGCGTGGTCCTTGAGAAACTGAACATCGCAGACATAATGGAGAGCCTGGACGGCGACATCAGGAAGTCACGGGAAGCTCAGTACAGGCTTCAGAGAGAACAAGCAACTGGTGAAATGGACACTCTTCTGCCTCCACAGTGGGCTTCGCTAGTGAGCATCTAATGTGAGGGTAGAATGCTTTTAACATGGCATTTGAAATGTTAAATTGAATAATGTTTTGTTTATTCTAAATACTGCACCTTCACATATTGCTGGCTGACCTTATTACCTATGCTGATAGAATAAGATGGTTTTTTAAGAAAAAGGATTAATCCTCTTTTATCTTTCCCATTTCAGAAAATCCCAGTCAAGTGCCTTCTGATATATTTTGTTTCCTGCTGCTGTTTTACGGGGCAGATGTCTCCGTTTTACTGCCTTCCTCTGCCAAGATCCCACAAACCGCGCAGCCCACTATAGAGACGAGAAGCGGGGATGCCGTTTAGCAATGAGCACTGCTGTGTCAGATAAATTGTCTACATTTTTCAGTCGATTCAGTTCATTTCAGCTGGAAACTCTTTCCTCCTCTGGTAGTCCTTTTATGTTTTAACGTGTTGTTCGTTAAAGCATGCTGAAAAGCCGTCTCTCTCTGGTAAATAACTAGGGGAGGGAATAGAGCAGGCATTAAAGGGGAGCTTCCCTCCCCCAGATTATCTGCAGATCTTCTGAGATGAAGCTGCCGATGTCGGCTGCCTGTGAGCGTTCTCCTTGTCAAAGGCAGCAGTAAATGAAAACGCTGTTCCCGATGGTGATGGGAGAAAGGAACAGCGCGAAAACCCACAGCCTGGTGAATGCGCTGCTGACCTGCCTCTCCTTGCAACACTGAGCTCTTTGGAAAGCTCTCTGCTACTTGGCTCGTAAAAAGCAAAATAAAATAACCCAAAAAACCCAAACCGAATACAAAGCAGGTGTCCCTGGCAGTTCAGGGACCAAGGTCCTGGCCCCCTATTAACACGTTGCATCTGCTGGTGGGTGCTGGAAGGTGACCGCTGGATGTGGTGCAGAGCAACTATCCCGGGTGGACTCGGTGCCAATAGCCTTACGCTGGGGAGGTCTGTGGACACTGCAGGGCTGTGAGGTTCCTTTGTGACCGGCTTGTGAGCACCTGAAAGCACAAGCAGTAGGAAAAGTGCTGAGAGAAAATGTAATGGGGTTCTCCAGAGAGAGGGGAGGAGAAATAAAGAGAAAAGAAGGGAGGAAAAGGAGGAGGAAAGGAAAAAAGATGGGAGGAAGGCAGGGAGGGGAGTGAGAGAAGGTAGAAAGGGGTGAAGGAAGGATGAAAAGGAGGGAGGGAGGAAGGAAAAAGGGGGAAGAAGAAGGATGGAGAAAAAGGAAAAAGATGAGAGGAAGGTAGAAAGGAATGAAGGGAGGGAGGGGGAAAGGGGAGAAGAAAAGAGGAAAAGATGGGAGGAAGGTAGGAAAAGGAGGAAAAGAAGGTAGGAAGAGGAGTGAGGGAAGGTAGAAAGGAGTGAAGGAAGGAGGAAAAGGAGGGAGGAAGGAAAAAAGAGGGAGAAGAAGGAAGAGAGGGAGGAGAAAGAGAAGGAAAGGTAGACAGGGATGAAGGAAAGAAGAAAGAGGGGACAGAAGGAAGAGGGGAAGAGAAGAAAAGGGAAGATGGGAGGAAAGGAGGAA
>VZRU01012579.1:686-42632 GCA_013398155.1 Pedionomus torquatus | reverse complement strand
CTGAGATAGCGAGAAGGAGTGTACAGGCATTCTGGACCTTTACAAACTCTCTTCAGTCCCCCTTGATAGGTTTAATGAGGCGGAACGCGATGAAGGGGATTTGAACCGGTCTAAATGATTGATGAAGCCTGGGGCAAGGCTGAGCTTTTTCCGGATAAAGCCCCATACATCCCCTTATAATGGCTGGATAGTGGCAGGGCTGGGCTCCTTCAAAAGCCGTGGCCCAAGCGCATTGAGAGGAAACAGGGAGGGAAGGTGCTCTGTTGTTACCTAATCAGCCTGTGCACTGAGCCACCAGCCGCCTGGAGCAGGAGAGAGGGTGAAAGGGGCATTTCTGACACACTCACTCACACACACACACACGCCTGCACACACCCTCACACCCCCACAGAGCCCCCCTGGCCCATGCAGCTGCCTGCTGGCACAGCGTGGGGCTTGGCCTGGTTCCCCCCAGTCCACACTACACCATAGCCTGGCAGATCTTACCCCCTGATCAATGGTCCCCAAGTGAAGGCACATGGGTCTGCCCTTAAAAGCAGTCATAGAATCATAGAAACATAGAATGGTTAGAGTTGGAATGGACCTCAAAGATCATCCAGTTCCAACCCCCCTGCCATGGGCAGGATTTCCCACTAGAGCAAGTTGCTCAAAGCCGCATCCACCCTGGCCTTAAACATTTCCAGTGATGGGACATCCACAATTTCTCTGGGCAACCTGTTCCAGTGCCTCACACCCACACAGGAAAGAATTTCTTCCTAATATCTAATCTAAATCTCCCCTCGTCCAATTTAAAATTGTTACCCCTTGTCTTATCACTACACCTGACAAAGAGTCCTCCTCTGCACCCTGGATTGGGGCTTTGGTGATGGAGATGCTGCTCACCTTGATGCCTGATGTGACCTCACACCTGTAACACACACACATGCATCCAACCACAGACAGGGATGTAGGGAAACATGTGGCAGGAAGAAAGTGAGCCAAGAGGTGTGGGTGTTGCAATAGTGATACAAAGCAGATTTAAATAAAGGGTGGTAAAAAGTCTACTATCTTTGATGTCCCAAATGTTTTTGGTGGAAGATACCACATTGCATGGGGCTGTGAGGTCCCCAAGGCTCCTCAGCTGAGCAAGCCAGTCTTTCTTCAGCTGGGAGAGATAAAAACCAAGCACAGCCCCTAGAGAAGGTGAATGTCCTGGCTTCATGACTCCAGTGGGATGGTGTTGCTGGTGGGAAGCCATTCTGGCAGGTAGGGCATGAGACTGAGTCCTGGATCCTGATTTGCAAGGAGTGACAAGAGCACGGTGACATAGTTAGATTTGTGTAAACTTTCCTCAGATTATGTCCCTTTTTTTCCTCAGTACAAAAATGACTTATTTTAGGTAAGCTAAAACTAATGTCACATCACAAGGAGATGGACATGCCCTTNGGCTGTTCAGCCTGGAAAAGAGAAGGCTCTGGGGAGACCTTCTAGCAGCCTTCCAGTATCTGAAGGAAGCTACAGGAGAGCAGGAGAGGGACTCTTTGTCAGGGAGCGTATTGACAGGACAAGGGGTAATGATTTTAAATTAGAAGAGGGGAGATTTAGATTAGATATTAGGAAGAAATTCTTTCCTGTGAGGGTGGTGAGACACTGGAACAGGTTGTCCAGAGAAGTTGTGGATGCCCCATCCCTGGAAGCTTTCACCCTGGGGCAGATGAAGCTTTGAGCAACCTGGTCTGTTGGGAGGTGTCCCTGCCCACGGCAGGGCAGTTGAAATTCGATGATCTTTGAGGTCCCTTCCAACTCTAACCATTCTATGATTCTGTTACTCTATGATTATTTTATTGCAAACATATCTCATTGAGCATAATGGTCTAAAATGAAGAGACTTATTCATGTCCCACAGAAGGAAGCAATTCACTGATTAATATGTGCAAGATATTACGCTGAGTATGTGTATATGGGAACAGACATTCCATGTGCCCAAGTGTGGTGTAAAATCAGTGATAGGAAAAAGTCTTACATAAAAATGTGTCCTCCTAAGGAGTGATCTTCTAAACCTTGTCTGCGTTTTTCCCATTAACAACCAAACACAACCTGATTGCAAGGACAAGAACATTTTGAGACTCTGCTGCTAAGATTCCTGGGATGGATAAAAAAATCTTCTAGAGTATCTTGCATTTTTAAGTATAGCAAAGTGCTAGAAACAATCTTTTCCACTCTTAAACTACTTGAAATTACATCATGAAAAGAGGTGATTTTAATTATTTTTAAAGAGGTAGAATTTAATAAAGCAAAAAGAAGAGATTGTAGGGGAAAAAAGGATGACTATTCATTTTTTCACTTTATCTCTTATCACTTTGGCTTTGATCATCCACCTTTGGGACCAACACCTCAATCCCGAATCAGATAAAGCTCTTACTGTAGTCAGCAAGGCTAAAATCTTGTTCACCTTATGAAATCTCACTGACTTCCAAGGATTTATTTACACCCACAGAGTGAGCGGATTTAGGAGAGACCAAAGTAGCAACCCTTGCAGATGTGAACTGCATCCTCCTCAGCATCTGCCATGGGGTGGGACTACTCACTCTGATGGATGGCAGCAAATGTTAAAAAAGCCCCACTCAGGTAGAGCAACTCCATTAATTTTATACCACACAACAGGAATATCAAGAAGTTAAGAAAGAATAACAGAACTACTTTGCTAAGAAATGCATAGGAAGGGTGAGTCATGATTATTTTTGCCTTGCAAAAACAATAGTGCTTGGGCTGGGAGAGGGAGGGGGAGAGAACAAAAGAAATCAGTGAGTTAAATGAAATTATTAGTATGCTGTAATTTGTCTCTGAAAAGCAAAGAAAGACATTTGTGACAATGGAAAGTGCTGGTTGTCTATTCCTAGACAAGAAATCTATTATATCTATCAATCTCCCTTTATCTCTAGATTGTCTTGATTTTGTTATTAACAATAACATCACAGTGTATTCCATCCTACTCTACATCCAAGGATCCCAAGGAACTTTACAATTATTAATGAACAAATAGGGCATTAAAAAAACCTGTTATTTTGTATTTAGTTATTGGCTTCTTAGAGTTTCACATTTTGGCAACAATGTCAGAGAGAATATTATTTGTCATCTTTTTATATGGAAAAAGTATGTAACATGAGATAACAATCAATTTGTGCTTTGACTTTGAAACTGGAGCTTTCAGGTAATAAAGATCAGAATCCAAGCCCCATGATTGCTAGTCTGATTTCTTACCAGCAGATCCCCAGCTCCCCCCTCTCACTGCTAATACTAAACTGTCCCCTGCCTCTTGGCCAGGAAGACCAGCATCTGCTGACCTTATGCTGAAGGAGTGTCAAAGTGTCCCACCTTCCCCTGTATCACTTTTCCTTTCCTGGGGTCTCCACAAAAAATACGGCACAGGCACTCTCAACCTAGGGAATGTGTGGACCAGGTGAATTTATGCGTAATGTGGTTACCCTCCTGACAATTCTAACTCCCAGTCCTGCATGGAACCTGTGATTCGGTCAACTACATCACTTCCCATGTGCTGTCTTTGTCCTGAGTACTTTCCTTCCTCTCTCAGAAGAGGTTAAGAGAGCCCAGAGAGCTGGGGGCAGTAATAAGGGTTTCTGCAGGTGCAACGTCCATGGGAGCAGAGTGGTCAGAGGCACTGGAAATCACAATGGCCTGAAGCCTACCAGCTCCCATTTCTTTTTGAGATGGAAAAAACTAAATTTAAAAGGCCAGCTTCTTCTCAATGCAGTAATTTGGTGGGAACCGTTCATGAGTTTTACTCCTTGCACAGGGATTTGAGTCAAACAGAGGAACAGTAGGCTCATTTGATCTTTTCATTCAAAAGATGTTTTCTTCCTCATCCGTAATAACAAAACTCCACAGGAATATGAGGTCTCTTTCAGCTTATATCAACAGAGACTCTTTTATATGACACAGTTATCTATGTGTGCACAGCCAGAATATTCCTCTGATGAAGTGCAGGGTCAAGTGACAAAACTGCATTTAGTCCATACTTGCATGTTTAACCAGTACCACCCATCTGTAAACTGGTGTTAGATTAGAAAAGTCAGATAAAAGCTTCTAGTTTCCTCCAAATATAGAATTTCCTCCATCAGAATCCAACAGGTCCCCATGGATAAGTCCCATGAGGGACAAGTTTAACAATAACCAGCATTTTAGGAGTTGAGGTTGAAGTGGCTTTCTTGGAGAAAATAAACTGTGTGCCTATTTTTTGCTATATGGAGTCAGACTACTCTCCTTTTTTTTTTTTTTTTTTTTTTTTTTAACAGAGATTTCTGCCAATGAGCTTTTCAGAATGTAACCATATCTCCAGGGCTTGCAGCTAGATTTCTTATTCTGAATAATGTATTTTAAAGGTCTTGCTTGTGTGGATTCCCTGTTTCACATTGGCTGAACTCAAAAGGATGTTTTGCTTGGTAGGAAAAATCCAACTCTTACCTATTTCATGAGATCGCAAGGAACATATCACCCACTGTTTCACTGACCTTTTGTTTCAGACAGTACTCTAAGCTCCCATGTTAGGGATCTCACTTGAGCAAACAGATCGGCACACACTATCATACAACCCAAAAAGTGGGATTGCACAAACTGTATTTACTCAGGACGCCAGACAAAAAAAAATCCCTTCGATGTTTACTAAATATTTTTCCTAGTAAATACATGGAGCATCTTCTAAAATGCTTAACTTTCTTTGTTTGCTTATTTTAACAGGGAAATATTGCCCTCGCTCTCTACAGGTAAAGTGGTCACCCAAGAGAAAAGAATGCAAAATCTCTACACCTATTACTATAATAACAGATATTGAAAACAAAGCAGACAGAAACTTCTGCCAGCATCTTCAAAGCTGGAAGTTAGCAGTCTGTTGCACACGTGTGTCTAGAGCATATGCCTGCATCTAAATACAAAATGGCTTGTATTCAGAGATGCTGAGCTGTCACTCTTAGGTATCATCTTACGGTCTTCTCTGTGGAGGAAATGCCGAATGTTTGATTAGAATTCCCACTTTCATTTAGAATATTTTCTTTGTGAACAGAGCCTCACACAGGCGTGTGAAAGCCTCTCAGCCCTTTAGATTGCTCCAACAACAGAAGCGGAGGCAGTGAAACGCGCAACAAAGATTAGCGGTGCCGTGTCCCTGTTGGCTTTTTGCAGAGGCTCCTCCTGTCAGTGGTCAGTTATTATAACAGAAGAACAAAGTGCCGAAGCTGCCTGCAGCTCCATTCAGCCGCGCGGTTGCCCAGGCAGGCAGGCCAGCAGCCAGAAGCCAGCAGGCAAAATCTAACAGCCACGCTTCAAAATGCTGGTAACAGCGATCAATGGATCCATAACTCTCAGCTCTCCAGATATGGGGTCATCTTTCAATACTACCCCACTGTCATATACAACATTTGTCTTGTCCCGCATTCAACTAATTGTGTCAATCTGTGGGGTGACTCTATAATACACATATACAATAGCACAATGAAAGCAATAATCTCCTACCCGGTCTCTTTATTTATTTAAGTGCTATTACAAAGTTTCCTGCAGCAAAGAGAAGCTGGGAGGCTACAGCCTATTCTAGCCATGCAACAGCTATCCAGATGAAAGAAAGAATGTGGCAACTTAAATAAATTACGTGTTTCTGTGACTCCCTCCCCCGCCCCCCTCAGCTTCCTGACGACACTACCAAGTGGCATGGAAGGAGGAGGGGAAGTGTCTTCACTAATATTTCAAACTGTGGAGCACAAAAAGAAACAGAAATCCTAATAAACAAAATTCATGATCCCTAGGTAATTATTTTTCCTTCTGACATTTTTTTTTTTAAAGGGAATATTCTCAATTTATATTTATTATGGGTAAAATGCAAATACAAGGCATATAAAATAGCTTGAAGCTTTCTCAGTTTAATGATTTTGTAGCTCTAGGTTTTGAAGTCCTAATACCATTACGTATCTTTAACATAAATAACTTCCGTAGTAGCAAAATGACTCCTTCTTAGTTTAAAATTCTGTTCAAAGGATTACAATAAAGTACTAGATATTGCTGTTCTCAGCATCATTGCATTAATTGCACAAATGACTGCATTTGGCTAATGTTCATAAGCCTCATAATCAATCAGGGTTTATTCTTGCCCTACTATCACCCCAACACACCACCGTTTTCCCTTTAGAAGAACTCATACCTCTTGGGCCCAACCATAAATAGGTATTTCAAGGGTTTCCTGCAATTAATGTATTTCCTCCACTGCCTGAACCAACCAGGAACTTTTGGGGTTGTTTGCTGGAATCAAAGTAGCCCCCAAAATCTGCAAGTTTCTGCGCGTCACTAAAAGTTATCCACTGACTATATCCTTGTAGATAACACCACAACTGATTCTCTTGTGTTTATTACAGGATGTGATGGTTCTGCTAGGAGGTGTGGAGACCTCACTGCTTGAGCTTTGTCCCAAGGCAGAGGTAACTATCTGGAGATCATTAAACAGTCTGTATTTTACATTCTGTCCTAAATACTGTACGCTCTACAAACAATCCACTGGCAGACTGAATACGCACTGGAAAACCAGATGGGGAAAAGTCTTCTCATCCATGCAGATAACTAAATCAAGCAGCCAGTCAAAGGTATGCAGCAGGAAGTTCAATACATCACAAAACCTACCAAACACTCCAGGGTGGATAGCTTTTTTTATCAATATCAGCAAACATTTGACTAATGTCACGAAAGATGCCCTTTGGGGAGTTCATAAAAGAATGCTATGACTAGAAAAACGGTCCATGCATCACCACAACACTTGACAATATTGGGGGGAAGAAGAATAAACATGCTCACACATGCCCTTCTCCATACCCTACAGATAACAAAAAGCAAAAAGGGATTGCTCCACCAAAGCCATGCACAGTCCACCCTAGCAGTCAGGTACCTCTCCTGAAAGCTGTAGTTACAAGTACCTGGAGCAAAAGGACCTACAAACAATTGTGTCCAGGCTGGAGTGCTTTATCCATAAGCATTGGGCAGACTTCTGACAAAACCAAAGGAGGGACCTTTAAAAGAACCATAGAATCATGGAATGGTTAGAGTTGGAAGCGGCTTTAAAGATCACCTTAGTTACATGCCCCTGTCATGGACAGGGACACCTCCCACTAGAGCAGGTTTCTCAAAGCCTGATGTGCTATAAAAAAGTTTTCAAATCTAATACTATTTCAAGAAAACAAAAATATCGGGGTCCTAACTGCAGTTGTCTGTAAAGCTTTGACTATATGCGATCTAATCTGAGCCTTTCCTCAGTGCTTAATTACCTGGCTGAATAATGAAAGAGAATTTATGCGAACATGAGAAAAACAGTCCTGTGCTCTGTTCTCTTTCCAGTCTGTAAAGGCTGGAAAAAGCTTTCTGAGAGTTCATAGGACATAAATAATGATGGGTTGAGAGCTATGGTGCTGGAATAGATCAGAAATAAATTAAAGGATACCTATATAAAGAGGTAGAAAACTCAGTTTAAAACTTTAATATGATTTAACTTTTATATGGAGACCTGGGAGTATTTGCAATCAAATGTTTCTTAAAGACAAAACTCCTCATGTTTTAAATTAAATCCTCCAGACTCTCTTTGGGCAGACTTTCTCAGAAGGGCCAGTGATGAGATTTTCAGATTTTTAACACTGACAAGGATCAAAACCCAAAAAAGGGTCTCAATGGCATCTCTACAGCTACTCCTATTCTTGAGAAGGACTGCGTCTATGAGTCTGATTTTCCTGATGAGACAAACCAAGGAGACAATTTTGTACAGAATTTACCACTTGTAAAATCTTCCTTCCAAAGAATATTTCTAATGTCAGACAACTGATAAAGTTGTGGTATCAGTAGCCAACTTACAGGATAAGGAACTAGAAAATACAAGTATTGAGCAAATAATAATTTAGCCCATAGTCCTAACTGAGGCAAAACTTGCCTGAGAGCAAAGGAGTAATGTCTTCAGGATGTGTCCCATTGCTGCCTCTTCCATTTTCTTGCATGCCAACACTTAGCCCCATTCTCAGCAGAAAGGAGAGGTGGGAGGTGTGCGAGATGTGAGCACAGCAGTGATGGAGACAGCATGGTTGTTACAGAATGTAATTTAAAGTACGTAACAACTGCAGATGTCTCACATGGGGCCAGACCATCCAAGAAATACATGTGCACAGACAGAAGCTCTAATTGTGAGAGCTACAAAGAGCAGACTCTGAGTCACTGGGAAGTGAGCTGGTTTCTGTAGACGCCTCTTTTCAGAAAGTAATTGCACCTTCTAAAAGACCATCTCCAGGTAACAGCCTTTATATATATATATATATATATATGCACACACACACACACACACATATGTAGCAACTCTCTACATAAATGCAGTTGTTTGAAATACACAGGATTTTCAGCAATGCAGTAATATTTGTATATCTACACAGTCACTATCTATTCCATATACACAAACATCCGCCTACCCAGAAAATAATTGTGGATAATTCAATGTTCAGATTCGATAATGGATGCTCAAATAAATATGAGAATTCCAAGCAAATTTGTGCAAATGAAAAAAGATTTCCTCTGACATAATGGCATGGTGCAAGGCTGTCTGTAATGAGCTGTAATTTGTCTGGAAGAGCATTTTAAAGGGGTTGATCCATCCACTGGAAGACCAGCCACTGCTCTGAGACTAGAAGCAATGAGCCAGCCTGCCTCGTCTCAGAGGAAATTACACCACAAGCAGGCCAAATTTCTGACAACTTCCATAAATTATTTCAGATTTTCATATTTCAAATTTCATCTGCATTCATCATGTGAGTTTGACTGGGGAAAAATGTCTAGGAGGAGCTCTGCTAGCATTCAGTGCAGCAGTCCCAGGAGCCTGCCCTGGGACTAGATAATTGAATTTAGTTTTGATTAGATTATTCTTGCTGCAGTCTACTGCCAATCTGAAGTATTGTGCCTTCTCTTCTACTTAACCTTCCTGCCCCATGCCTGCTCCAGCCTGCATGCAGCTCTCTGTATTGCAGAATATATTTGAACAATCAAACTTAGGAGTTATTATTTTGCTTTCCATTGTCCATCCTTATAAAAGCACACATCTTTCACTGGGTTCCCTCTTCCCTGAAATCAGATTACTTCTTTTTTTTAAGTTTGTAATATTGTTTACCATTTTCAGTGGAAAGTGCCCTGTAATTTAGGTGGAAAATCTAAAATCATTACTACATCTCTGGATGATGCAACATACCATAAATAAGGATCATTTCTAAAACAGCTATAATCATCACTGGGCAATACACACGAGAATAAGAACAGGCAAAAAATGAATTCATCCATCTATTTAACTAAAAATCTATTGTTAGCCAAAGTTATTAATCAAATCTTTAGCTAGTGGTCAATAGAAAAACAAACAGAACACCCCCCCTGAACCAGCTCCACAGTCTTTCTCTGAAAGTAATCCATTAGAAATGCAGAACATGAACTTTTAGCAAAAAAATTCAACCCCATAAATGAAACATGTTTATGAAAGAAGTGTGGCAGACCAACGGCAAAACCCCTTCACGTGAAATACATCTGAATGGATATAACACTGTTACTCACAATAGCAATATGCAATAAATGTTTCTTAACGTATAGGCATTAATTTTCCCCATACACAGAATATGTCTGAATTTATACATGTTTCAGGAGCAAAATATGTGTAACTCTCTAAGTTGTAGTCTGGATTATTAGAAACACAGGTAAGGTAAACACAGCTAATGCTGTTCTTTAAGTAATATCTATCACTTCCCTGTTATTGAGTTATTTCTTTTAACAATATAGGGGGTTTTGATGCTATGTGTCTGAAGACTTTAGATTCTTTATTGTTTTCCATTTTGATGAAAAAAATTGAATTGGGGGCTGTTATATTGAGTTTTGTTCCGTAAATATACTGAAATCATATTTTTGTTAGAAACTATCAATAAATCCAGTATAAGAAAAGTAATAAGATACAAATATGAGCAGGACCTTTGCAAAGGAAATATCACAAAGAGAGTGTGCCCATAAAATATATTAGGGAATGTGCTTTCTCCCTGGTGTTTGAAGAAAATACAGAAGGAATTACATGGAACCATGTTATTTTTAATACAGATACAACACGTGAAATAGGATGACTAACTGCTGGGGGATACTGCTCAAGAAAATGATCAAACATGAACTGCTAATACATGGGTTATCTTAAAAAGCTGTTATTTATCAGCTTGAAGATTTGTTTCTCATTAAGGCAACTTGCCAACACAAGGCATCTCACTCCTTAAAATGACTGTATGTGTACACATATACACCCTCTACACGTATATTTGTAGTCAGATATATAAATACACACGTGTGCACACACGCAATTATTGTGTGTGTGTGTGTGTATGCACATAAATGCACAGACAGTCTGTGTTTTTTCTAAATGATCTCTGTGAATCTAAGAAAGGACTCGCCAGCAACAAGGTCTGGGGAAAACAAATGCTGATGAGAGAGAGGGAAAAATTCAACACAACAAATGAAGTGTGGAATGTCCCACACGGGGTAGCCAAAGGTAGAAAGAAAATAGCCATGTACTTGCTGCCTGTGAGTCCCACCCCACAGACCTAATGTGCTGCATTTTCATAGGAGGGAGTAAGGATTTGGGTGGTGTATGAATTCAGTGTAAGAATTTGCTCTGGTGTATGGCTGCAACGGGCATAAGAATCCCAGAAAGCCTCCCCAAAAATGTATGCACTTCTTGCTGTTTGTTGAACAATCTCCAGGGTGGCACAGGGGAGGAATTCTTCTGACAGCATCTGGTTTTGTCTACATTTTATTAAAAAACAATTTACATTCAGCAATGGGAGCTGTCTTAAAGACCTATTGTTTTCCCTTGTTTCGAGCAGCATCAATGGCTCATTCCTGCTCTTACTGAACTTAACAACCTCGGGCACCCGCATTGTACGGCGGGTTCAGGGCTGCGAAGAATGTGCGAGGCGGCTCCCAGAGCTCTGCGCCTGATGCGGAGACCACACGAGGCAGCGTCAGGACACACTGATTTCAGACGTCCCCTCTCAAGCTCTCTCTGTCCAACTTTTGGGGAGCTATTGCTATTTATGTTTTTCTTAGACACGTTTTACATAGGAGTCTTACACCATAGGCAGTGTTGCCTGCTTTGCAGTGCATGGAAAAGCCCCTGTTCTCCTTGATACACGTAGTCAAAAGTAAGACAGACTTCAGAGCATTAAATATGTGACAAATAGCGCATGTGCAGCATAAATTGTGCTTCACTGGAAATACCAATGGGAATATACGTTATTATTCAGAACCATACCAAATTACATAATTTCTATAACGCGAAAGAATATTATAGTAAATATATTTAACAAAGAAGAGTAGTCATTACTCTGTTCAGTTAATTATGACATAATTTATAGGTATTAAAATTAACAGGCTCTTTATGGCTTTCAAGTTGTGCACAATTTCAATCACCATCCAGCCTTACACGTTTGATCCATGCCCTGCTGCTGGTAAGGGACATTCCTCCCTCCCTTCTCTGCTGCCCCTCTCCTCCCTTCCCCCTCTGCCCTTTTTCCCAGTGTCCAGATTCAGGTCACTCTCCAGCTGCTTTGCATTTTTTACACGATAAGAAAAATAAGACCATAAAGATATTCTTTCTGTTTTCTAAAGCAGAAGCCCTGTTCTGGCTATTTTTACTTTTTTTTTCCCCTCTCCTGGAAGAGCTCTAGCTTCTTGAATGAACTTTCCATCAATTTCTTAACTCATGATAACACACACACCCCACCCCCCCAAAAAAAAAGGGGGGGGAGGAAAGATATATAACAGCTTTTCAGTGGAAAGTGTCCTGTAATTTGAGTAGAGATGATCTCAACCTGGCTTTGACTTATTGGGCCATGAAAAAAAGTGACCTAGGGAATGATTTAAAGCAATTTGTCAATCCCCAGTGCCAAATGCTCTAAGGGAGATGGCATGTGCCAGGGCTGGGCTTTCTGTGGGGGCTTCCAAACAAACCTACAAGAAAGATCCAAGCACCCAGAAGGGTCTGGCTGCCAGGAAAAAAGCAATAACCAGGAGAAAAGTCCAATACAGGTGTTTTCAGAGCTGCTTTGGGAACTTGCTGTCATTGCAACAGGCATTTTTACTGAACAGAACTGAAACCATTCTGGCAGCAAGCAGCACCATGACATCTATTTCCAAAACACCTTATTGGAATGAGTGACCAAAAATACACTTTCCAAAGATACAAGCTGGCAGGACACGCTCATACAAGGTTTTTACTACTGTTATTGTCAAAAGAAAGAAAGTTTTTTTCATCTGAAGGCCTTGTTCTTTATGACATAAGTAATGAATAAGTTAATGGGAAAATAAAGTTTAAAAATTTAAATAAAGCCAGGACTCCAAGAATGGTATACCTAACCCTCAGGTAACAGAGATGATTTTGTACGGTAAAGTCAGAACTCTGGAAGGAATAAATCTTGCTTGTAATTTCAAAAGTCAGCGTTATTTTTTAAACCTAGAGAATTTTTCCAAAATATGGAGAAAAGGATGGGGGTTTCCAGTTGGAGATGATTTGCTGTTGAAGCACTGCTTTCCGAAAAGAATTACTCACCCTCTCACGTCAGACTGTGCCTTGCCAGTTGCTCGGCTCCTCCCTGCGTAACAGGCAACATCGCTTGGGGAGAGCAAAGGATTTCAGAGGAACTAGCTAGGGACAAACGCTTCTTTACCTCCAGAATTAAATTCAGAGAATATACAAAAAGGATAGAAACCAGCTCTTTTGAGGCAGCTCAGGTTTTCCCCTCATTGGGCTGATGGCTCTTAGAGGTTAGAAAAGGACCATGGACCAGCTGGTGCCCAGGGAGGGGACACCGGGGAGAGACCAGCTGATGCCCGGGGTTGCTGCTGCCTGGGACTGGGGTGTTAAAGCAGCTCTGTAACGACTTTAGCTCTCCTGGTGCCCGAGCGGCTTGGAAATGAGGGAGCCGTAAATGTTTCCCTGATTTTTTCTCTTTCTCCTCCCAGCAGGTCTCAGCCCAACAATTAGCCTTCTTTTAACCATTTTGAAGCTAGTAAGTCATCTCAATTTGTAAATGAGTTTATATTTAGCATTGCAGCACTTCACTGCGCTTTGTGGCTGATTCCCCTCTTTCTGAAACTAAAAAGGTCCCAAATCACAACAAAATCAAGGGTACATCAAAATGTGCGCCTGCCCCTCAGAAGCATTTCAGTTGCATGTGATTTAGAAACAACAAAACTCGGACTGAACACAACTTTTGCCTATTTCTAGAACCAAACTCAAGGTAAAACCTTACAGGAAGTTTTAAATGGTTTAGTTGTGTCCTTTTTTTTTTTTTTTTTTCTTATGTAATATGTAGACTTCTGGGTTTTCTCAATGGCTGGAAGCAAAACAGACGTAACATCGTGGAAAGGCTCCTGTCTTACCATCTGTTACCTTACTGGAAATTGAGATAAGGACATCTCACTGAAAAAAAAATAAATCTTTACTAATTTGATTTCCAGTTAGATTTTGCACACTGAACAGCATCTGATTTTCCAGATATAAATCCGGACTTTGCAGTTCTGGATCTCCCTTCCTATCCATAACGTCACCACACGCTTCCGGATGAGCACATTTCACACAGCTCTGGGGTAGTGGCCTTCCTCCTCCTTCTCCTTAGCATAAACACTGAAACAGCGGTGAGGCAGATGTGTCCCCTGCCCAGCGCAGAATATTAACTCTTTCCAGCACCCAGGAGCCCAAAGCGACTCTCAGTGTTGTATCCCCCAGCCCCTGGACCCCTGGAACTAAGGGTCCCCGTTGAACCTGGCAGGGTCTGCCGGCAACCTCCGCGCTCTGCACAGTCACCAAGATGGGGTCTTAACAGGGAATTTCCAATAATGTTTGTTCTAATGCATTTTGGTTTAATTGCCATGTGTTAATGAAACTTGGCAAGCTGGCTGAAGGAAAAAGTGAGTACGAAGGCTTCGGAGCTTTTCCACAGGTGAGTGTCTGATGGCAAAGGCAATATATATACAGCTGTTGGCTACAGTCTGGGATCCAGGAGCAGGGGTGCAGGCTCCAGTGGTGTCCCAATGGCATGCAGAGGCTCTTCAGCCTAAGCATTGTCCAAAGAGGTGCACCTTCCAACCACCAAAAGGACTTCCCTTGTTGTTAAATCGTATCCCCGTATGTTGATCTCTTATTCCAGATTTTAAGCATCCATGTTTTTTTTTAAATGCTTGCTTAAGAAAATCCCCCAAAAGCCTCCAAAAACCTCATTCTGGGGGAACTCTGTGTAACCTGGAGAACGGATAGGATTAAGCACTTGCCACTGGCTGCATTCGCAATGCTTCTGCAAAAAGCACAGACGAACTGCTCGGGACGGCTGCAAGAATATTGTGTAGTTTGGATACAGGATTGACGTGCAGCAGGAGAACGGTCATGCTGGTGACCATCGGGAGGCTGAGGGAGTGTGGAAGGAGCAGCACCTCCCCACGCGTTTCACCTGTAAGCAGCCGTTTAAGGCTGGTGGGGCAGCATCAGTCAGCCAAGCTCCTCACACGGGAGTGCGGGTGGCCGTGGCTTTGAACACTGTCTTGTGCCTGTAGCATGAGGCTGCCCGGCACTGAGTGTGGTGCAGAAGGGATCCTGTGCCTCCTGTTCCAACAAACACTGTGTGCAGCCAGCTTTCATTCTCTCCCACCACAGCTATGCTCCCAGAAGAACCCTTAGCTGTGGAAAAGACAGCACTAAGTGAAGCAGTGGAGTTGTCAGCAGGCTGCTTTTCCTCACGAGGAGGAGCCAGGCGTGCCATAATCAGTGTTTCAGAAGGCGCTTTGTTGCTCGGGAAGGCATTCTGCTGAAGGATTTGGCAAATCATATGGTTGAAGGCAACCTCTTTTCAATGAATCCCTCAAGAACCCTTTCACCTTTCAGTGCATACTTAAGCCCCAGTCGTTGGCCTGTACCCCTGGCAGCCACAGCATTGCATCCTCGGGTTTCTCTGCCTCTGCACCCCAGCTGGCCTGCCACATGTTCGTGGGCTACAGCCACACGGCACAACATGTGTGACAGCAGTTAGGCAATTGAATTCAATCCCCAATGCAGGGCATAGACATTTGAATGCCCTATCCGCAGGCCATAAAGTCTGAAAAAAAGCATTGGCCTCATTTGACGTAGGTAATAAAGGTAATAATGCCAATAATCCGGGCAATTCTCTCTCCTTTTTTTTTTGTTTGTTTTTTTGCACACAGTAGCAGAACCGGGGCTGACTCAAGTCTTCCCAGTAAGAACAAGCCACAAGCAAAATTTAATTTTTCAGTTGCAGCAGAGCAGCTCCTTGGCACCAGCCTTCTTGGATGACTCAGAGCACCTAGGCTGAGTCTATTCCCATGGCCCCACTCTCTGCACATCCATCCCTGCCCTCTGCCCGCCTTTTCTCCTACTTTGTTCCCAGCTCTGAGCATCAGCATCCAGCCAGAATTAGTGGCAGGGGTAACACAGTGTGTTGGGGACCAGAAAAATGGCCACGTCCCAGCCCCATCTCTCTTTGTCCTCCTCTGGCTGAGGAGCCTGCTTTGAGCAGGACTCTTCTCTGCCCAGAAGCACGGGCTGTCCTACGCTTGTTTGTCAGTGCTGTGGGCCAGGCACAGCCATGGCTCCAGGCTTCTTGCCGGGGATGGGGCTATGCAAGACCCCTCAGACCCTTGCCCTGAGTGAGCACTTACTTCTCTTATGCTTGGATCTCATCCTGAATTCAATGGGCTTCTCTCTTTGCAGGCTTAGTAGCAGGTGCTTCTGACCCTGCAGGTCTCAGGTAGATAACTTTTTTGTACATGTGCACGATAGCACTTCTCATCAGTCATCATCCAACCACAACTAAAGGCAAGCCCAGAGTGGTAGCTCAGGGCCATCTTCTAGCAGCCTGATGCCCCAGAGATGGCTCCTGGGTCCTTAGGACAGTGAAGTACACCCCACCTGTTTCAGGTTTGTGGCTCTGCTTGCTATCGGGGAAGGGAGAGGTAACCCTTTTCCTCCAGACAGGAGCCGGGGGAAGGTCTCTTGTGTAGATGGCACCAGGAGGGCAGGAAAAGCATCCTTCAGCGAGACACAGTAATTACTCAGTCTGGGCTGCATCATTTCCTGCAAGAACCTATTTCATCCAGCAGAGACAGTTTGTTAAGTTTTGTTCCCAAGCAGTTTAGCTAAATGAGGGTTATTTTAAGCCTGCAACAGTGTTTCCAGATCTTATTCAGTGAAATTTATTATAAAATATGAAAGTTTAAATGGCTACTGATGTTTCCTCTCCTGAGATGAAAATACCACGCGCACAAGCAAACGTGCCACATTCATTCTTCCTGCTTGTGTGCTTTCTGAGGACCGCAAGAAACACCTACAGACACTGATCTCCACTGGAAGGGACAACAGAGATACCACACTCATTTTCTTTCCCATTCCTCTCCCTTCTTTCCTTCCCCTCCTACTTGTGCAATCAGTCATGGGCTGAGCTGAAGGAGACGGGTGGGTGGCCCCGCTCTGCTGCAGGGATGCTCCCGTGGGTGCTCCCCCAGCCATTTCTGGGGTATCACAGAGAGGAGAGCAGGGAGACAGAGGACTTATGATCTCCTTAGCTTCCTTCTTGCCTCCCCAGGAAATCTTTGTTTCTTACCAGCCGACTTTTTTCCTTCCAGATTGGGAATGTAGGTCTCATTAATGAGATTAATGGGAGTTGACTGTATGTACAAAGAGGACAATAGGTCCCTAAGACAAACCATGCCTCCTTTGGGGAATGTCGGTACAAACGGGTAAGACACGTAGATTTGTTGTGGTCTTTTTAGATGCCAGAATACTACCAGAACAACAGCATAGTGTGGAGGCTGCCGGTAGCCCTTGTAATAGGAAATAATTAGCAATGGACAGCGAGTTGTGCAAATGTCTGAGGGTAAAGGCTGCTGTCTCTGAGGCTACCTGGTACATTTGCAGGCAAGAAAGTGGAGCTGTGAATATCGTGTTAATAAACAGAAGGTGAAAACAGAGTAGGGACATTACCTTGAGTAAGCAGATGAGATTCAAGCCTCTCAAGTATCTGTCTGAAGAAGTGGCTTAGTGAGACACAGCTTCTAGATTTTCCTCAAGCTACTTCATAACCAAAAGGGCACAATTCTGCTGCAGTACTAGAAAATGAAACCTCAACAGACAAACCTCCTCTTGTCTTTATCAGTCCCTGGTTTTCTCCCAGGACTAGCAACATGCTGCTCCCTCCCAGCCTGCCTGGTTCCCATCTCACTTCAGAGCAGGCTGGAAGAGCCCCCTTCTCGAAGCTGGCTGCTTGGTATCTAAGCAAAAACTATTCCATGGAGGGCGTCACTAATCCAACACAAAACTGATCACTTTGTTTGGCTTTTACAGCATCAAAACACACCTGTCCTAGCCAGAATATTAGATAAGGCCTGTCTTGGGTTAACGGCATATTTTTAAAAAATGTCATTTTTCTACTAAAGATTAAGTGAAATTTTGTCATTTCAGGCTTATATCGAGCTGCATTTATTAGAAAATGAACTCTACATTTGAATAAGAACCTATTACTTCTATTAGTCCCTTCTGAGCCATTGCAAGTAAATATTATATAGATTATTAGAAGAGATGAGGAGACCGGGCAGATTGGCTTCTTGATCAAGGTTATGCTGTACTCATTATGCAGCAGCACATCTGGAATGGTCCAGTAGTACCCTGAGAATTCCTAATACATTAATAAGACTTACACCTCCTATAATTGCATTTGGCTGATTAACTTTCGTCCAGCTGGTCTTA
This sequence comes from Pedionomus torquatus, assembly GCA_013398155.1. Classification (NCBI taxonomy): domain Eukaryota; kingdom Metazoa; phylum Chordata; class Aves; order Charadriiformes; family Pedionomidae; genus Pedionomus; species Pedionomus torquatus. The sequence goes on along the minus strand of VZRU01012579.1, from coordinate 24,805 downwards.
GCTGCATAAAAAGGTATTTTATAAGCTTGTTATACAGAAGTAAATTCTGAACATCTTTGGCATATATCTTGCCAACTTGTATTCTGACCTGAATAACGCACTTTCTGGCAGCTTTTAGCACAGATGAATTTAAAATATCCATCACAAACATTAGCCCCCCTTGAGCCTGAAACTTCCAGATGTATAGTCATGACCATATGCCGCAAAGAACTATTATGTATCATTTTGTTATTAGTCATTTTAATAACCAGCCCTAGCTGTGTCTCCTTACTCACAGTAGAAGTTCAGCACTTAGAAGCCTATAAAAAATTGCAAGGCTAGATCTTTGCCTTTCTGAGGGCCATAGTTTTAGTTTACATGCTTTTGTTCCTGCAGCTGAATGCTTTCCAGATAGCAGCAGAATCTGTTTGCTCTTTGAGGAAAGAGGAAAGAATCCATACATTCCCCACCAGCTTAAAATGTGAACAACCCCCCCTCCGGCTTTTGTTCAACAGCAAACAAGGCGCCTGGTGATCAATTCTTCTTCTCCTACCATTAGGTGTCACTGCAGTAAATGGAAATTACAGACAAATGGTTTGAAAAGGGAAACCATTGCCAAAGATAGTTCTGTGAGAAAATAAATAAATACATTTATAAAGTAAACGATGGCTTTATTCTAGATCTATACTCCATTGCAAGCTGGTGTTCTAAACAAAACCTGGTTTACTTATTTATTTATTTGGTTCCTGGGGACCTGAGTGGCTTGAAAATGCAAGTACCCTAAACACATCCGGAAATTATTTCAGGATTTTGTTGTAAAGGCATAACCAGAATAGATTAAAAGTGTGTAAACAGTATTCCTTTGTCGGTTTCACATCATTTAGTTAGTTTATCAAAGCTGGAAATATTGTGAAATAGAAAGTTTTCATCAAGACATACAGGCTGCGCTCACGAGCCTGTAGACAGGAAAAGAGCATATAGAGCAGTTAAAGTATTTCAGAATAGTCCTGTTCTCCAACTTTGCCTTTAATGAAACATTTATTTTTACTTCTAGTAAAATTTGTGAATTATTGCCAGTACAATCACCTTAATTCATTTTACCCTGCCAAAGCTATAACACTGATTATATCTTCTGTAGTTGTTAAGAGCACTTATTCGTGCTTTTTAGGGCTACGTTTTTGTGCTACTCATGATTCTCTCTTGTAGGGGCTGATTTTAACCCCAGAAATTCTTGGAAGACAAATTCCATTGAAAGTCATATTTTGCTCCTTCCTCCCACCCCATCTGAAGCACAAACCCAGCACCCACAGACTCCATCGAGAATGATTTTTAAGCTGCTTGCAAGAATCAGGTCCTAGCTGGCAGCAGGGAATGCTTCTGGATTCCTGGAGGACACTGAATCTGGTGTCCAGCACTGGGCTGCCCCTCCAAGTACAGTCAGACACTTGACAAGTAAACAGAACCGCTGTAGTTCTGAAGAATCAAAATGAGAGGTTTTCAAATAATTTCATGTTAATTTAATTTGCATTAAAGTGGAACGTATTGAGTACACGCTGATAAACATTTTGTCAACTTAAATAGTTTGTCATGAAAATAATATTTCCATGGACAAACCTTCCCCTCACCCACCCACCCTCCATGCCAAAGAATCGACTGGTGAAAACATCTAGAATATTGCTCGTTACTGTGGGACCATCCTCTCTGGCTCTGCTCAGCTCAGCTCCGGGTCCAGCAGGACCCACCAACATCCTCCATCGAACTGGCCGGATTTGTTTTAATCACCACAGCCATTTGCAACTCTATAACCAGGGATTTCATTAGTTTGATTGCTGAAGATTCTTATATGGCAAAGAAGTCTGGTGTGTATGCTTTAAATCGTGGTTCTACGTTTTGGACCTACGGGATGAAACAGAAAAATGTCAGTCTGTGGTTCATTCTCTCTGTGTTCCTGCTGCTGGAACAGGATAGATCTTCATAACCTGCTTGATCCACGGGATCTAAATCAGTGCCTGGAAAGTTTCACAAAGATCCATAATGTTTTTTTCTTCTTGTGAAGACTCCCTGAAACAGCTTAATATTAAAAAAAAAGAAGAAAAAGAAAAAGAATTTGTAAAAAGAGGTAGAGTAATAAATATTGTTCTAGCATAGGAACATGTTTTCTTTTTATATGCATATTATGCATATATAAGAATAAGTATATACACACAAATATATATGTATTTATTTAATAAGAACCCCATCCATACATTATATGTATATACATACGTTCACATGTGTGTGCACTTTGTACCTAAAATCAAATTTATTTTCACATTAAATAATTTAGCTACTCTCCTATTGTAATGGCTTATATTTTGGAAGATGAAGACAAACTGCTTAGACCTTGAAAAACACATGGGCTACTCAGATAGATGGCATCTGGGAGGACTCCGAACTCCCTCAACATTCTATAGGGAAAAACAGAGCCAGGTGCATTTCTTCCTAAATCAAATTAGCTGGAAGATGCCACATCCAATTGTAGTAAATTGATGTGAGAGTTTGTGATGTCTATAGCAGATCTTACAACAAAGGTCAATGTGTGGAGACGTAGACAACAGGCTGGTATAGAGCAACTTGTAGTGGAGCTGCTCTAACAAAAGCAAGGAAGATGTAAAATGCAATCAATTTTTTAATGCAGGAAAAATATACTCGTAATGATATATTTTAATTAGCCCAACCCAATCATTCGTATCATTTAAAATGTTAATAAAAAATGGTGTTTGACAGCATTTCAAGACACATGATTAGAAGATAATTTTTACTTTACAAAAATAACAATGGATTTAATGTAATCAAGCTACAGAATAAAATAAACCTGTATTATATAGACAGGGAAGCTTGGAGAAGAAAACAAATGTGGTTATCCATTACATAAACTTACAGAAAAAATAGACATACGTCAAATTTACCTGTCATTGTCATCTTTTTTAAACATCCCCCTTGACATCAACAACTTTATATCATGTTTTATGACACTTAATTATCCCTAATTTTATTTAATTAACTTCACAAGACATCTAAAGCAATTCAAATGTTTTCTTAAATAAATGATGAGAAAGCAGCAGTTAAAGGGAGGGTACATATATATATATATATATATATACACCATTCAGAAAAAAAATCCAGTTTTAGGAATGCTGAGGTAACAAACACTTAAATTTTGGATAAAGGCTGCCTGGGCAACTGTAAATGAAATTTTAAACCAATATACAGAGGCTTTTTTACTACTTAATCATGCAGAGTTTTCTCCCCAGGATTTTTGCCTTAGTCATGGAGAGAAACAAATCCTTACTACAAATTTGCTATTTATTTTGTTACTCCTTAATCCAATCCCCAAGCATATTGTCCAAGATCTCAACTGAAGACACGTGTTTCCTTCTTGGTGTTTTTATATGGTTTTCATCCCTACACCTCTGTTCTTTACAAAGTATCTATGCATTTGCCACATTCAAAAAAAAAAAAAAAAAAAAGAGATTATTGTTCCCATTTTACAGATGGAAACTGTGGACCAAAGGAATTGAGGTCAAAATAGCTAAACCTGGGTGCCCAAACTGAGTTTTTTCAGGCTTTTTTTAGCATTTTAAGTGCACATTGTCCAAATCCAGTCAACTTCCATTGTGTCTGTGACCATTCCACAAATTTCACACTGCTCTTTGGGCTCTTTTTGGGTAATTTTGGGTGTGTCACAGTTTGGATGTGCAGCTTTGTGACCCTCTGTAGCAGGAGGACCATGGGGAGGGCCAGAGCATGGGCAGGAGTTCCCTGCAGGGCACACTCAACCTCACCTTTGAAAGGCGCAGGAGGATTAGATGAGATGCTCCAAGGAAACATTTGGCCCTTACCCGCTGATGTCAATAACACTGTGATTCCACTGCTTCTTGGAAACTCCAAGGCTGGTTAAAAAAAAAGTCAAATAAAGCCACAAACACTGGGTATTTTGGAAAATCCAAAACTTTATTTTGAACAACCGTTAAAGCAAGTCCTTATATCAATTAATTGTCTGGAATAATGAGAAACTGGCAGCAATGGTCAGAACAGCACAGGGCTTTCAGACCATCGGTACTCCATTTAAGGACACCACCAGTATTTAACCAAATTTATGTTTTTCAGTAAGGAGTTCTGTAAATTCATTCTGGAGTAAGGCTATGGGAGGCTGACAATTCAAACATATTTTTAACTTGTATATTTGAATAGTTTAGCTACATCTGTGTTTTAAATAATGCTGCTGTTGCAAAGATAAAAGAACTGCACTTTGCATTTCAAAATACCCTTCAGGGGACAGGATGGCTCAGAGGAGCTGGAACAGGATCCCTGTCCTTTCACCCCTCCCCTGCCAATTCTAATTCAGGCAGGCCAATAGTGGACAAAAAGTCACTCTGGATGTCACCTCGGCAGCGTGAAGTGCTTCAGGGACTCCATCCTCACTCCTAATGACCACACACTTCTACCATACCCCTTTCCCTCCCGTGCCCATGGCCATTATATTCAGAGCAGCAGCACAGAGGCCAAGAGGTGAATGAGCCCGAGAGTTAAATTACCTCTCAGCTGCAGAGAATAATTCTCCTAGACAAGAGGGAGTGCACTGATGCAGCAATAACACCACAAGTTCTCCCTGCTCCTCGTTATCATCCTGAGGGTAGATACTCCCTTGTTTTTCTGTTTGCCGTAGGAGATGTGTCATCTGCTGACTTGAGGACAGCAGCTACAGCTCAGTGTGTGTTCCTGTAAAGAAGATGGTGAGGGGCCTGTGTCTGCCAAGAAATTAAAATGTAAGAAAGACGGGGTTTATCTGGTGGGCAGAGTGTTAGAGGTGGGCAAGGTGAATGGAGGGTTCCATGGAAGCAATGGGACCAGCCTTGCAGGCAGGTTCTGCAAACCTGTGGTGTAGTCCTCCTGCTCATCCACAAAATGAGAGCATGCCCTGAAAAACTGGGAACTGTGCCTGGACCTGGGTGCTCTGAAAAATCAAATTTGCTTGTAAGAGAGACAGAGGACTCTGCAGTAGCTTGGAAGAGGCTCCCGCCTGACACCAACAGCACAACCCCTCATGTTGTGTGCAGCCCAAATAAACGTGCAAATGTTACCCACGACCACTGGCATGTGGTGGGGTAATTGGGAGCCAGGACTAGCAGCAAGTCCTGGTCATTGGTAGCCAGTGTTGTCACTAGACTCACACCTACACAGACTAAGTAAAAAAATGCCTCAAAATGCTATAAGGCTGAGATTTTTAAGAACATCCAATGTTTGTTTTTTTTTATTTCAGTAGAATTTCTGCAGCAAAATGTGGCCATATTTTGCAGAAAGCGTAGGTCAAAGGTGCCTCTGGAGAGAAAAACCCTGCAGCCCTTCACTGTGCTAGGACCCTTGGCTTGCATTACAGTGACTTGAGAAGATCACCAGTACACGGGGCTGATTCTTCGTGGGGTTGTTAAGACAGTTTTAGAGACAGATTGCGGCAGCTGTGGAAGGCAAACCAGTTGCCTTACAGCAGATGTTTTGCCCTGACAGCTCATGCACATACTAATAATGTCGTCCTTATGCATGCTGAGGAGGAGGGATAACTTCAAGGGGGAACGGTCTGCAACAGCACACAGGAATTTCTTCCGGCCGTCAGCACAGCCTCGATGCTATTTGTAATTTTTATGCATTAGTGTTCTGGTATGTCTGTCCATACAAAATTAGACCCTGTGGAAGAGTAATTTTTTTGCCTGACTTCCTAAGGAAATTAAGCTCATTGCAGTCGTGTTGCTTGTGTGTCCGTCTGGGTCCTTCTTCATCCTTTCTGTAATAACTTCTAAGCTCCTTGGCTGATTTCAACCAAGTTTGATCAGTAACAGGCTCAAAATTATGTTTCCACACATGGCGTGAAAACAGACCATCAAAAAGAACTGGCTTTAGCTTGAATTTACACCAGAGAGCCCACATCAACAGAAAGACCTTACCATGCCCAACATCAGAAACAGCTTCAGTAGGACACCACGTCTTCTTAGACAGCAGTCTGTCAGCCCCGAGACACAGTCCAAGCTACCTGGTCCTGGATAAGTTCATACATTGAGTTACTTGGGGTATAGTGTGAGGACAGTGGGGTTACTTATAAAGAGAGGGGGAAAACACACCTACTGTTTTACCCCATCTGGTGGCTTTCTGACCCAAAACAGGGAGTCCAACCTCTGTCCTCGCCCCAGCTCACCCCAATGCTGACTACACGGTCCCCTTCCCTGGGTGCAACTTCTGGCATTCACAGGACCCAGTGCCGAGCCAGTTCAATGCACTAAATGGGCAGAAAGCCAGCCTGGCAAAGGAAGCAGACATCTTTTTGCCGAGTTGGTGTGTTGAACTGGCTCGGCAGAGAAGCTATTGAGCAGGAGATGGGTGTTAGAAGGAAAGGGAAGAGCCCATGGTGGAGCAGGGGGCAGAGGGAGAGATAAGCTGGGGGAAGATGGAGCAGGATCCTGCCCCTGTCAGAGCCAGCGAGTTGTTAGGTAGGTTCAGCCGAAGAGTATCGACAGCTGTAATTGCGTGTGCTACGCTAATTACAGAAACACAAAATAACCAGCTGTGAATGAGACTGTTCCACACTGACTCCTTTGCATTTATTAGATTGTGCATGGAAATTAACAGGTTGGTTTTTAACAGCATGGAGATCCAAGCCGTGACACAAAGGGACAGTAAGAGACACTGAGATGACTTCTCCTTGAAGGTGACTCCCTCTGAAGTAGTGACATTCTGGTAGCACAAGAGATGGCATGATTTTTCTAGTCCCTTTGTGGGACTTTGACTAAAACTGATTTAGTCTACCTATATTTAACAGTTCTGCCGGTTCAAATCCGTCCCACAATGGTTAAACCATGCTCAGGGAAAACACAGCTATATAAAAGACCTCCTACAGGGCTTACTTAAAGAGCAGGAGAGAATAAAAATAAGGGGCAAGAAAGCTTCTTATGCTGACCCATCAAATATCCCACAGTCCTTACACAAACCCGTGGTTAGTGCCCTTTTACTGCCACTGAATATGCATGAATCTCCCAAAAATGTTTATGCTAGGACAAGCACTTATTGCTGAATCCTCGGAACTAAACACCTTCTAAATAAAATCAAATCAGTCTTTCAGAGAGATTTTAAGTTAATGGTAGGCATTTTCTGGGAGCATTTGCCAATAAAGCAAACTGTTGTCATTAAAAAGAGACTTTTCAACCAAAATGCTCATCCACAAATCCTCCATGCCTTTATATATTTTCTAATGAAAAATGTCAGTTTTGAAAACCAAAATTGTTCACTCTGCAGCTTTTATTAAAAACCACCAGAGAAAAACAATAAGGACGACTTGTCCGTGTAAGTAAAGAACCAGTTGTCTAACCAGAACTTTAATTTAAACAAAAATTGCAACTATTTCTAGCTTTTAATTTTAAGAGCACATGTGTTTTGACTTCATCTCAGTATCACATACGGATACTCAGCATGTATTTCTGGATGCTGTGGACCAATCCCTGAACTCAAAGGCTAGGCAGTGGAAGCACAAACCAAATCCACACTTATCTCAACCCAAACCCCACTAACCATCTCAAATGCTGACGCAGGACTGGCTGCTTACTGGCCCAGCTGGGATTTGACAGAAGGAGTTTGGTGGTGGTGATGTGTGGCCCAACTCCCTATTGTCCTCCCAAACTCAAAACTGTTCCCATGTGCATTTCTGAAAGGTGACTTAGTATTTTTTCAAGCAGTTGTAGCCTCCATAAGGGAAAACTCATCTTGGCAGAGAACCACAATAGTCTAAGGACCGGGAACGGAAGGGAAGGAAGGAAAATTGGAAAGAGAATTATTTTAGATAGACATAATATTTGCTTAGAAAATATTGCCTAAATTATCTGAAAGTGCACGTGCTCTTGCTTGATTTCCCAAAGAAGGGAACATGATATTTAAAAATGCAAGTGGTGTTAGCAGTCCCAGTAGCTCTGGCTGGCTGATGTAGTGAAGTGGCTGAAAAGTTAGNTCATAAAAAAAAAAAAAAACAACCAAAAAACAAACAGAGTAAAAGAGAGAAGAAAAAAAGTCCAACCAACCTAGTAATTGCTATTATATCTTTCTGATGCAGTCAGATCAAGAAATCAACGCAAACCATTCATACCTCTGTTTAAATTCTGAGTGCTGCTTATCGAGGTTAATTTCCGCTGGTTTTTCAGGATTTAGAGAGAATCCATTCCAGCAAAGGATTAAAGATCTGTTTCCACTGTGGTCAATGGCAAAACTTCAATGGCAAAGCAGACGCCGGACTTGAATCAATACAGGAACCATGCCCCATTTTCAGATTATTAAAGGAGTTGTGAATTTTCCAGTATACGCATTTCCTGTAGGAACTTCTTAATTCTGCATTTTTTAAAAATTATGATCAATTCCCCCTCCCCTCCTAGAAAATTCAGATGCATTTAGTGAAGCGCTGTGCTGAAACAGAGCGTATTTATTGACAATGAAATGAGCGCAGTACACTTCCAAGCAATTTAAAAATAACTCCCTTCGATTAGTTTCAATGCAAGGATGATAGCACAGAGGATTATTTTTCTGTTGTAGTAAATTATTTATGTGAAAGTTGTTTTCCTTTTAACAAGTAAATCTTCCTGGACACAATTGCATTAGGTCTCCTGGATTCCATAATGGGGTTATCAATGAATGCACACGGAGTTTCAAGGTAAGCCTCAAGTGCAGCTATGCTCACACAGTGTAGAAAATCGACCGCTGTATTTCCATGAACATGAGTGATCTTCCATGTCCCTTCCCCAGTGGGGGACAAAAAAAAAATCAGAGGCTGCCACTGTGGGTTTTTTTTCTGTTTATCATTTGCCCTTTGTTGGAAATAATGTTGGATTAAGCAGCGGCAACATGGTACAGCTCTCGCAGTGAGAACAAAGTCTTGACCCGAGCTCTCTAACAAACTGCACCACGCTGGGAGCCCTTTGCCAGGAGACCATCCTCGTATAACTGTATCACCTCACTCCTGGAGACCCTACTGGGACATGACGGGAAGGAACACAAGTACGAAGAGGGAGAGGAGTGCTAAAGGGGAAGGCAGAGCCCCGTCTCCTGAGTCCCACAGAAAGCCCCAACCCACAGGCAGCCCTGTCTCTCAGGAGATGCCCATCAGTCTCTGCACTAGACAGCAGTATTGACCCTGTTTCAGCAATACTTATTTTTCCGCATAGCAGCAATTTTAATATTCTTCTTTTATTGACACATGAAAAAAAAATCTTTCCTTCCTTCTGCTGTTCCTTTTGTCTTGCTACAGACAAATTAATGATATGGCAGTAACATCCCCCCATTAGATTTTGGGTTCTGTCCTCTGTAGGTTTTTATGTAGCAGAATATGAGATTGGAAGGAGCAGGGTCCTGTGCAGACCACTTTTTCAGGTGATGCAAAGTCAGGCAGAGTTTATTTTCATACTTTCTGCTGATGTGCATCTGGCTTCTCTATGCAGTGCTGGGGATTAACTGAAAAAATCTGTCTAGTTTATGTTGTACCTCTCTAACTCCTGCTTCTTGCTACATGCAATAAGGTGGCATCACAAGCACATGAAACACAATAAGCAAGAGGCTTGCCTAAAACTGAACACAGGACCACTAAAGGGTATGGAAGAAGAGTGAAGCTGAAGCTGGGCTATGGGGCAGAAAGATGTGTTTTGACTTCATGTGCTCTAAGAATTGGCTATCAGGAAAAGTCAGGCTTGTTGATAAGGGACAGCACTTTCACAGACACATGACCTGTGTAAAACGATGCTCCTCAGAGATGAAAACAGTAGGAAAAAGACCACCAAAATCTTGGAGTCTGCTTTGAGGACCACTTGCCCTCAAAAGGAGTCCAACTACAAGACTAAGAATCCTGCTCAAAAGGAAGGGGCTGAGGTTGGTGGTGTTGGGGGAGTCTCCCCATAAAGATCCCCAGCTCGTATGTCTGAGTGATGCCCAGGTGGGAAACCAACCAGCCAAGACCTGTTCTAACTTTCAGATGGACTTTGTGAACAATCTGGGATGTTTTGGTAATTTTTTTTTCAGTCTGTTAACCAAATGTCCCCGTGTCTGCCATGGCAGAATAAACTTCTTACTGTCTTTCCTAATGTTATCTATCTACCACTAGGACCTTAAGGTGGTTGGGAAGACTCTGATTCTGCCATTCCTCAGGAAGCAGCTGACCTCATCGGAGGCAGAGTGGTGAGGAGACCCCAGGTGGACCTTCAGGCTGCGTTCATGCTCACAACCTGAATAGTACCAGGTACCTTTCCCTGGTGTGGTCCATGAAACTGCCTTTCCCCGAGAGCCACCTGGCAAGGGGCAAGATGCCCAGTGTGCATCTGCAGGCATGGCTGTGCGAGTAACCATATCCAAGAGCATGACACATTTTGCACCAAGGGCTACCAGTTTGGTTAAAGCAGCTCTACCTCTTTTCTGTTTGGGAAACACCTGAGCCCATTTGCTGTACAATAGCCTTGGATCTTGCCCTTGCTCTGACTGTGAACGACTAACTGTGTCTTCTGCCAACCAAGAAAAGCGTAGCCCAGCTCTTTTTCTGGACCACTTCTTAGAGCTTCCTAAAGTAGGAGAGGAGCGTCATGTGCATAGTTTTACAGAATAGTTTGGGCTGGAAGGAACCTTTAAAGGTTTACCTGTATAGGAAGGACTACATCAAGTAGCTGAATAAGCAGGTATTTATTTCAGTTCTGCAGCATCAATGAACTCAGGAGACAGCCTGAAATGAGCATTCTCACTGCAAAAAATGTTGTATTTCCTCTCCTGAGGTACTCAGTTCAGAAATACCTATCAAATATTTGAAACAGCACCGCAATTTCTAGGAGAGAATATATTTAACATCAAAAAAGATCTAATGATCGCCCGTAAATAGCAAGATAATAAGAGTGAAGTCAGACACAAGACAAAGTTTGTCTACAAACGATGCTCTCTCTGCAAGGCTCATGAGGAAGAGGAGCATTTCTGTGGCAGGCAGAGAGTTTCTCACTCACCTTCCCACTGACCTTGCCGTGCAGTGATGCTCCAGCAGTGCAGGGAGGAGCTCGGGGAGCAGTACCCGACCCCCAGGGTGGCTGTGTCACAGCCCTGATGACCTCTGGCTCTGCTGCACCAAAAGCCACAGTTTTAAACAAATTTCCAGATCTGAGCTTTTCTCAAGAACTGGGGTGTTTGGTGAACTCTCTAAACTGCCAACACAATATATATGTCTATCAAAAATATTGGCTTGATAAAAGTAGACGGTGACACACACTGCCCACGAGTGCTTCTCCTAATTTGCCCTTGAGAATTTAAACTTTCAGATAATGACTTTTGGAAGTGTAACTCTTCTTCAGGTAACCACAGTTCGCATTTTTAACCTTTGATTTGAGTATTTGAGATCTCTTTCCTTTTTCTGTTCAAATATAAACCAGAAAATACGTTCAGTACATTTAATTAGACTACTTTAATATCTCAGTACCTACCTATATCTTCTATTTTTTGATCTTCCAAAAGCATACTTTCATTTTTTACTTGTTTTTGGAAAGCTGATTCCAAAAGAAAATAAAATAATAAACAAACTAAAAAGAAAATGCAATAAAATAAAATAAATTGCAGAAACCAAATTAACATATAATACATGGTTCTGTTGTGGTTTTACAATAAAAAATGGTAATGCAATTAAACAAATTACTTTCTGTCATTCATAGTGGTTCTTGTAATGAGATAATGTATTAGGGGAAGAGAGAAGATCTGAAATTTGGTTTTTTAATTACCTAAGCACAAAGTTGAGGAGCTTTGGAAGAACAAACGACATACTTGTAGTTTCTACACTGTGTGGGCCATGGCTTGGAAAAGTGTTATGGTGTTTTGGTTTTTTTTCCTGAAGAAAACCAGCAAATAATTATTAATGTTTCACAGAACACCAAGAATTAGTGCAATGCCCTGTACAAATAGATGCTGGTCTTTCTATGCTTTTTTCTTTTTTTTTTTTTTTTTGGCAGCATCTGCCAAATAGTCTGTGTTTTTGATGGAACTGATCTAAATTACAGATGGGCCAAAACTGCTTTTCGGGGTCAAATTTGGACTGATTTTAAAAGGCTTCTTATTGATTGAAAGTGGATCTGAAATCAGGCAGCACTAGACGAGGCCCAGTTATCAGCAGATCCCATTATGCCGAGCGGTGGGAGTTACAGCCGGAGCTCTGAGTGGCCCCTACAAGTTAAGCATATGCTTTAGTGCTTTGCAGGACTCGTGCCAGAGATCTCCATCCTTTACAAGATGGAGTTACCAAGCTGATGGACATACTCCAAAACAGGGCTCCGTAGCAGAAAATGTAGCAGATGAAAAACCTTTACTGAAGGCTTCTTTTCTCCTGAATGGCCAAGAACAGAGGGGTCCTCTCAAAAGCACCCATGATTAAGATAAAAGGGATTACAGCACTGTCACTCAGAGCAGCCACATGCAGTGCATCTTTTCTAACCTAAGAAAAAAGAGATTTGAAATGCTGATAGAGTTTACTAATAGATACAGGCTGCAAAAAGGCTGTTGCAGAGGGAAAAAAAAGGCATCTCTCATAGCTGTGGCTGCTACACCTTACAAGCTAAGAATGTGTAAAGGTAGCTAAATTTTTCTGAGGAGAAAAAAAACACATCAGACATAAACAAGCAAGCAATCGTGGATTGTTTCAAAAATAGGAGTGCTGTATGTGCAAGAGCTTGGGGGTGATGAAGAGGACACACAGACAATGCCAGCTCAGCCTTAGAAATCCTTGTAACAGATTCTGATTTGCTCATCTCTCCTGCTTTCATTTTTCTCCTGTCTTGGGTGAAGGGTTTGTGTTTAATAACATCATTTGCATCAGTGTGTCCCAACTGACCAAGGTACTAGGGCTGGGAGAGATTAGCATGGTAATCTCATTCTGATGGATAAAATTAGCAAAGATATTCCCCTGAATGGAGAGCTGCCATTGGCGAGCTGCCGTGCTTAGAATCAATTACTAAATTACTTTGAGCTCTAAGTCGACAGTAACAGAAAAAAATTGGCATCGACCGAAGTGAAATAAGATAAAAAATATGCGATCATTAAATCTCTCGCTACTATTCGCGAATGTGACTCACAAGAACTGCACAAAAAATAAGGCAGAATTTAATTTTTAACAGTGGTCCCTGTCATCATTTCAACCAGAGCTGCTCAGTGCATGGCAGCGCGGCTCAGCCCTGCTGTCTGGCTGCTCGGGGGAAGAGCTGGGCTGCTCACAGCAACCACCCACTGCCGAGCAGGGCACTTCATGGGGACTGGAAGCCAGAAGAGCAGCTTCTGTATATGCAAGCAGAGCAGAAGAGAGAAAGCCTTGGCCACAGTGTAAAGCCTTCCTTCGTGCTTTAATTACCTGCCCTCTGTGTAAGAGTATCACATGCACCTAATGCTTTGCGAGCGTAGAGAAGGGTAGGTCCCTGGCCCAGAGAAGGCACAGTCTGGAGGCGTTTCTGTGTGTGCATGCACACACGGTGCACAGAATTCACAGCAGTGAGTAAAGCCCCATGTGCTCACCTTGTTGGCTCTGCCACAAAATAAATAAACAAACAAACAAATAAGTCTATTATTACTGCAAAAAGTATCTTAGGAGCAACATCGTGCTGTTTATAGCATAGTCAGAGGTTTGCCCAGGCTTAAACATGGCTAAAATCTCTGATCTTCACTGCACACAGACCTTTACTATCCATTGGACATGCTGGGCAAGGCAGAAGGGATCTGAAGTGACAGAAGGACCGACTTCTGCATTGTTATGGCTGAGCTTTTGGAAGTATCTACAGATTTCAGATCATGGGTTTTTGACTGCCCCAGGTGAGAGCAATGGCACACGGGTCTGACTTTCAGAAAACACCAGACTTCTGAAGTTTCTCTAGTTGAACACAGGCTCCTCGGATCACTAGCTGCTTCCACAGACCTTCTAGGCTGAAGTCACAGAAGCTGTAGATAAATACTTGGCCCATCTTTTCTGGAACAGAGGAAGTGTGAAAGTAAGAACAAAACGAAAAACTTCCATGTTACACAGAATGCAAGACATGGGTCATCCTAGCTCCAACCTTAGCTACAGTTACGAACTAAACAGGATGCAAAATATTCAACAAACAATCAGTAGTATAGCAGGGACTTAGAAAAAATAAATGTGAAAGAACCTTTTATCATCTTTAAACACCGGGAAACACAGTAGCATAAGTAATTGATAATATTATTAGCACAGTATACATATCAGCTGTCGGGATATTATGAGGACTGAATCCAATCTCTGTTGAGGGAGTCAGGGTCAACATCATTAACTATAGATCCTGTCCTGGTTTACATATAGAGCCCTCAGGCCAAGTGTCTGCCAGATACATCTCTATAGATGTGCATAGCTATAGGACATACAGGGGGCTAATCACACACATCAGTAATAGACAACAAGCTTTTGTTTATCTGAAGGTTTACTGGAATTAACTGATTAGTGTCAACTTGACACAATAACTTTTGTCTACAATGTAGTAGATCATTTTGATGGTTTTATTGATGGAGTGTTGTCTAATGTAAATTGTAAGGGTAGTTGAATGAAGTAGGAAATATTTTAGTTAAGCAGAAATCGGAAAAGTCACTAGCAAATAGTATACACTAGCAAATATATCTTCAAAACATCACATTCTGCAGACTTATAGGTGTAATGATAATGGTTAGTAAGGTGAATTTAAAATCTAAATAGACACCAAGTATTCATAAATTTCTCTCTTACATAAATCCTCAGATGATATCCTGATGTTAAAAATATTATAAGACATATTCGACATACCTCTTTTTGAAAATAAATTTGGTCCAGTAAAATAAAAGAGAAAATTAAGTAAAATACATTTATTTACCTAAAACCCATAGTGGCCCAATTTAGAGTAAAAGTGTGACAAATATTTAAGAAAAGATGTCTGTCAGGGCAAATTAATTCTTTGCATAGATTCATAGCATTATTTTCTGTTTCTTGGTAGGTTTAATTATTTTCTGCCATAGTTAATACAGAACACACTGTTTGCTTTCCTCTGCTGGGTGTAAAATAGCTTTTATGAGCTATTCCAGGCTTCCTGTTCTGATGGCTTCACAGCATGGTTAAGAGTTCATAGTTTAAACTACACATGATCATATTCATCTTCTAACATAAATAAGAATGAACTTCTCTGGCTCTGCTATTAGGTTATTTAGCACAACTGTTAGACAATCTCCCTTGAAAATAAACTCAGGGAATAGAGTGATTATGTCATGAATGCTTCAAGTAACAGAAAGATACTATATGGTCTGCTATATTTATATTCAGCTATAAATAACAGAGAACTAATTCACATTCTCTTATAACTTCAAAATCACCTTTCCTTTCCAGACCCAAACTATTTTCCCTACAATACTGAGTCAAAACAATTAGGCTAAGACAAGGGGTACACTGTGTGTCACAAAACGAAGTAATTAAATTTAGGCAGTGTTATCAATGATGCCCAGTTCGAACTGTTGAAGCTGCAGTTAGTAACCCCGGTCTGTCCCTCTATCAAAAAGCTATTTATTCTTCATTACTGACTATCCCTGGGTTATAGGGATTCATTGTCATTGTAGTAATTTATCGGAGGAACAGTTAGTGCAATGATATTATGGAAATAGCCATTTCATAGCTTATGGGTGAAGCAGTATCAAGTCAGAGCTTTCCAAGTCAGCAATGGTGAAATCTTGTTTATATTGTCACCCTTGAGGATTTGTTACATTTATTTGGCTCATAGCAATGGAAAGAGTGAAATCGTGTCACTGGAGAAAAGAACCCCTTTCGAGAGATACTGTCCATGAGATTCCTATAGAAATTTATACAGAAGGTCTGCTAAACTGGGAACAAAGTGTTCTGTCCTTTGCTCTGTCCCGGTTTAGGACAGAAATAGCCAGAATGACGTGGTTCCACCTTGGTCATAGACACAAGTGTAGCCATAGCTCCCTCTTGATCTGCCTCAAACTAATCATGCAGGAGGATAGAACACATCTGAGAGAAAGCAACTTCCAGTACTAAGATTTCAAAAGGTTTTATTTCACATGCCTTTAAATCTGAGGATGTGCAAAGTCACAAGAGCTTATTACGTGAAAGGCAATGAAAGTAAATGGATGCTTAGATAGGTTGTGTCATTCTTGCAGCACAAATGAAATTAAAACAATTCATTCCGTGTGCTTTCCTACCTAAGAGTACATTGATGCATCCAAGAAATCACAGCCCTTCTCCAGCAGCATCTGACTTAGCAGTTTTCTCAAGAACTCTGCTTCTCCCTTCAGAAACACACCAGTTTGTTAGAGCCTAAGATTTGGTCAGAGCTGGGTACTACTTGCCTGTTTATTAGACATAGATACACTTGATTCTACGCTTGTTTGAGGCTGTCAATAAGCATTTTCAGCCCAGATTTCTGCCTACTTACTAGAAAAAGTATCTAGAAATGGGTTTTGTTTTAAGGCTAAGAGAAAAGGTCTTGGAAAGCAAAACGTTCCATGCATTAACTCTTAAACAGTTAACCAACTCACTTGTCTGGCATACAAACAAAACAAGTCATTTGTATCCTGCTTTAAAAAGTAGCTGCTGGGCAAAGGCAAATAACCTTTCTTAAATATTTTGGTCCATTTTAAATAGGACGTTAGAATATCTAGCTATTGATTTTCTGTGGCCCTTACATGTAGTCATTTGCATTATAAAAGTTCCATTATTATAACATCAAGTCAGAAGCAGCTGATAAGATGTAAACACAATACAGTGCAATTTATTCTTATGGAGTATCTTTTATAGAAGGAATAAAGGAACCTTTTTCCTGTATCTATACACTTTCAAACACTATTCTCAATTCTGCCCAGTAGCCCATAGTTAAGTAGAAATATGAATAGAAAGAAGACTTTGTGGTCTACACAATGGCCAGGTACAGCAGAGAGTACAGAGGTCAGGAGAATGGCAGAGAATGGCATCACTTTTCCCAATGGTACCTCAAAAATGCAGGTTTGGAGTAA
Source organism: Pedionomus torquatus (assembly GCA_013398155.1). Classification (NCBI taxonomy): domain Eukaryota; kingdom Metazoa; phylum Chordata; class Aves; order Charadriiformes; family Pedionomidae; genus Pedionomus; species Pedionomus torquatus. The sequence continues at coordinate 7,759 of VZRU01012579.1, read as the reverse complement.
ATGACTCTTTTTATGTGAGACAATAATTCCCCCTGACAGCTCCCAAAGACCTGGGAGAAATGGGGTGTTTGGCTGTAACCTCACTCTCCTGAACCAGGCCATCATATTGCCAGCATAAATGAAATTCCAGAGAGATGCTGAGATCTCTGGAAGATGCAGATGATGCTCTGTCAATGTGGGATATGCCTCAAGTGTGCAAGTGAGACAGATACCACTTGTTAAAATGCATTTATCAAAATGTAGCTATTTCTACACTGGAAAGGAGACATCAGTTTAGAGTTCATGCCATGGGAAGCATGGACGTTCTCACCATGAACTTCTGCACAACATCCCATTCCTAAAGCAAACATCCCAGCTTCTTCAGCACTGACAGGGAGAAGGGAGCATTTGGGTTTTAAGCTCTCATATGCATATGAGAGAGAATTTGTTTTTCCACAAATGCTTCCTCCTCTGACCAATTATGAATGTAGCGTGGCCTCATCAGGTATCACAATGTCTTCCATCTGTTTTCATCCCTTTAACAAACTTGTCTTTTGTTCTGTCTTCTGCTGCCTCCTTATTTCTTTCTCACTGCCAATGATTTGGCTGGGAGACATCCAAGCACACAGCTCTCTTCTGCACAAATTTCTTCTGTTTTAACTTTTTCTCCTTTTCTCCCAAATGACTTTTTGCAATCTTTTTTTTTTTTTTCCATATCACCAACAGCATAGTCCTCAAAAATTAAAAAGTGTGTATTCTTACTGTTGATCATCGTGGCTCTGAGCACCACCTAGGAGTCTTCCTCTTTTTCTCTTCTCCTGCACCTTCTTCTGTCATCCCACTAGAGCACTGAAAAAAGATGAGATACGTCATAGTGGGAGATACTTCTATTTTGTTACCAGGCTCATCATATACAAGCAATATAAAGTATCTTAGTGCTGGGTATAAACATCCCTAGTGCTAAACACAAGTTCAGCACACTGAATAATATGAAATACATAGGCTATACCCCTTCAAACATGAGGCAGTTATCTTGGTGGCAAAACCTGCTGTAATCATTAAAACCAAAGGATAAAGCTGAGTCAAAATACTTTATGACACATTGCCTCATGATTCTGTATTCAATAGCAATCTTAAATTAGAATAACAAATAAGAAGGAAAGCATCAAAATTGCAAGTAATTAGAAGCATAAAAAATACTTTTTCATTATGTTTAAATGATTTTTTGGGTTAGCATAAACAGAGGAGTAATCCTCAGAGATATATTTCATATCCCAATGTAATATAAGGGCTGTGTATTATGAAATGAAGAGGAACAAAAAATTTTGCTTATCCCAGGATTATAATTGCTTTATCTTGCCAAATTTCCTCATTGAGTCAAATACAAAGACCTTCATTCAGTAGTTACCAAGGCTTTCTTCAAGCAAATTCCTCTTGGCCTCATAATTTTCTCTACAATTTTCACAGTCTTACAGCCAAATCACAGCTGCCCAATGGGACAGTTCATCGGTCATGATATACTATTAGATATACATTATATGCACGTGTAGGTAGGGGCGATTTGTGTGCATGGGATGTAATGATGTGCAAAACGCAGAATATATATTATTTAAAGTATAAGACGAGAATGCTATTTCAGTCACTGCTAATTTGCATTTCATATTCCCAAAACATCATAATACTATTATAAGGTATTGATCCAGGCATGACCATTTGATTTCACATCAATACTAATATGACTTTTCTGTGATCTGTTGACATGTGGGATTTTCTGAGTGAAATACATACATACCAATATCTAACTATTTTCACTAGTAAAAGTGGATTCAGCTGTATGAAAAGCTGTTGGTAAAAGTGTAGATCAACCCATCCCAAAACCTGAAGTTAGGTTTTACTAGTAGACTTATATTTTTATTCTTACTGCTTTCACAGATCTCTTTTCTTTATCTTCTTGATATAATGGTGTTTTTCTGATACTGCTTGCTGTCTGCACCCTGATTTGGTATCCCAAGCACAAAGCACTAGTAGCAAAAGTGATTATGTCATTTAGGAAAAACCCTCATTCCCATCCTCAACATGGTCATTCAAGATGGGACATAAAGACTGCTGGAATAACAGCCTTCCACCAAGCCTCTCTCAATTAAGTAAATAACATTGTTTATTAAGAAATAGTTCTTGCTTTGATGATTTTTGCACACGGGTGCCAAAATCATATGGTTCTTACACTCCCATTTCTTCTTTCCCACTAGAGAGGTATACAGGATGATACTCAAATAGCCTTTAATCTTCTCAGCACTGCTGATGTACCCCTTCCTGCCAAAGCCCTGTTCTCAACATTACCCGAGATTCAGCATAGACTGTTAGGTTGTTTTTTCCTGGTGGTTACCAACTTGAAATCTACCCAGTGATCAGGGATAATTACACATCTTTGCTGCAAATTCCCAGATGGACATTTCTTTCCCCATCTGTGCACACACTTGCATCCACAATGTCAACACAGTTTCTTCTAAAGAACAACAACAAGATCTCCACTGATTTACTTGGAGCACACCTGGACCTTACAAGCATGGAAAGCCTGAAGGGGAGAATTCAGTACATCTGGGAAGAGTCCAACCTGCTGAGGATACTCAGTCACTTCAGTGTCACTGAAATCAGCACATAGAATGCAATTGCTTTTATCTCATCTGACCATCTATAGGAACTGAACAAAAATTAGCAAAAGTGAATTCATCACAGATTCATCCCCAAACAAGCCATCCCAGTTTCCTTACAGAATCCAAGGGACTCAAGGAACAGCCAGAGACTGGCACCTACCTCAGGGAATATGTGCTTCTTTTCCATCTACCAAGACCTGAAAATGGTTCACAACCTCAAAATCCAGCTAAAGCCATCACTGCTTCTGGATTGTGGGGTTATGCTGGAAGATCTTCCACTTTGCATTATCTATGACAGAGCAGTGACTCTTCTTTCCCAAATGAAGTCATGTTGAAGACTACCAAGAAGCTGAAGGGTGGAAGAATACAGTCCCTGCGTGGGACAGGTCAATATGGTCACAACAATCACCTTCAACTCCAGGCACCATTTTTCTGTACACTTTTAGATGGAGACCATATTGCAGGAAAACAAAACCTCACAAAATTCAGGCTTATCTGGATTCATAGCTTCCTTCCAGCAGCAGTGGCCTTCTAAACCAAACCTGTAATTTTGAAGTGATAAAAGCACAAGTAACAGTGATGACTTTATATTTCATAGGACCTGCATCGCCCCCACACAGACCCAGCCACAACACAATTACTAGGTCAAAACTTTGTTGGACACCAGAGTCTACTCAGTGGGGGACAAACTCTGCCAGTAGATCCAAAGTAATTTAAATTACATTGTGAGTGAGTTAGAGCCCTATCATCTCCTATTTGGTTCTCTGGATAGACTGTGTATGAACACAATGCATATTAGTATATGTCCTACCATCTACGTACTTTCACACATCACTTTCTTTACTTTTGAAGATATCAGCATATTTCAGTATACAATTACAGAACCTGAAAACTCAATTAATGTGCTATTTACATGAGTATTAACTAGAACAATGCCTATAAATGCATTAGGAAAAAAAAAATCTTCTTACAGATTGCAAATAAACTTTTAAGAACTGACCCAGTGCCAATCCTTTCAGCGCCTGTCTGGATACAGGCAATTATTTTAGTTAATGGCACAGCACAAGGTCCCAGAGTACACACATAAACCCACATTTTCCAAGAGAGATTCAAGCAGGGATTACATAAAAGGTTTTAGTAAAAACTGCAGTCTTGTTCTCATCTGAAGCTATTGCCCATTCATATTCTCTATTAATGTAAACAGATAATTTACCCTTAATTTAAGGCCCCTTCACATCAAGCATAATCAACTTAAGGAAGATATGTGGTCAGCATTAAAAAAGATGTAGTTTACATCTTACATCTGCTTTTCATATCAGCTCTGCCTCCTGTTGTCTCCAACAAGTGGCAACTTCTATACTGCCTTGCCTTCTCAGCCAACACTTGCTGGGTATTTTCACTCCCTTTCCTGAAATTCTAATAGAGGGAATCTGGATTTGACCACTGAAGTCTCAACATCCCACCAACATCCTTCTTGCACTCCCATAGCAAAAGATGGACCTTATGTAATTTGAGTTTCAATGAAGGAGACTGTGGACTCATTTTGAATGCCATAAAATGAAACGACCACTGATTAGCAAGAAGGTATTGTTGTACTTTTCAGTTTAGCACCTGGGGATGACTGATAGTAATTTGATTGATTCACTGATTGATAGGTTGATTGTTTTGAATAATTTTTATTGGGAGGCTAAAAATGAACAGTTGCCAGTATTATGACACTTTTGTATAGGGGCCTTTAACTACCCATCAGGAATCGTTTGCAAGCTGGAGTACTACTTAAAAAAAAAAGCAAAGCAAATGCAAGGAAGCTTTGATAAGCTGCCTTACAGAAGTAATATAGCCCATATGATCAAAACAAGCAGGGGAGCCACGGAGAAACGTACGCAGGGCTGGGACAGCAGCGATGACACCCTCACAAAAAGCAGTGATCTAGTTGTGGCCCCTCTAACAACAGCTGATACCTACCCAGGGACTGTTGGTGGGAGTGGAGCTCTGACTTTGAACCTGAGCAAATTCTCCCTGTTGGAATCACAAAGGAAAAGGTCCCAGCCCGTTTGACTAGGTGTTTTCTTGCTCATCATTTAAGACTGGCTAATTACCCTTACTCTCTGCAGCATCGCTCTGATCTGTTGCTGCTGCGAGCAGAAAAGGGCACATTTCAGTTTTATGGGGGAGCTGCTGTATACCCCAGCAGAGCCAGCACGGAGACTTTTGATTAAACAGCTTAACACTATTCCCCTCTGCCAGCCCCTTCCCTCGTGTGAAAGCTGGAAGTACCTTGCCTGAAGGCACAGTGCATCCTTACAGGCAGGAATTCGGGATTGCCAAACCCTGCCTTGCTGTCACTGGCTACTTATTCTGAGAAAAGAGGCCTTTTTAACTTTCTTATGACCTCTTGACTTAGACATCGTTATCCTTCACTGTGGGAAGAGCGTACCTTTCCATCTTTCTTACTGCCTCATTCAACCTCACTGGATCTATTGACACAAATAGGCATAGAAACCTAAAATTGCCATAATTGGGTCAGGCCAATAGGTCTGATAGTGGCTAGTGCTGGTTGCTTAGAGAAAAAACAGAAGAAACAGAATACATACAGAAGGACCCTTGCCTTGGCAAATCTCGTCTGCTACCAGCAGTTTCAAACTCATCAGAGAGCTGGAGTTTGTAACCAGACCGTCATCTTATGATGCAAATATTAAAATAATAGCAAAACCCTAGAGTTTTTTTATCTCTGAAGCACACTTTTCATTAAATGATACAAATATGTATCTGCGACTGTGTATGACAGAGCTCCTTCTGTGTGAGTCATCGTTGTGCTTCTCTGTGTACTTGCAAGGAGACAGACGGACTGGCACTTTTTGGCCCTAAAAGCATATGAAGTACATTTTTTTCTACCAATCAACAGGACTTCCTTAATTCTCCTTTAAGCTATTTTCACTGCACTCTCTTCCCCTCCATCCTACTCCGTGCATTTTTTTAAAGGGCCCCTCGCTTTCTGTGATCTGATCTTCTCATTCCCAACCCCATTACCGACAAAGGCGTCACACTCTCACTCCATACCTTTGTAACGAGGTTAAGGATCAGCTTGCACGGGCAAGCTGCGGTCCCGCGGGCTATCCAGCACTCAGGGCCTAATCTACACTCTGCTGAAATGGTAGTCTTTAAAAGGTTCCATAGGTTTTGACCAACTTCATTGAGCTTAGAGGCAAGGCCTTATAAGAGACATTACTAAATCTGCCCCAGTGCGCAGCACGTTACACTCTGTGACTTGTTATTTTTGGAATTAGCAGCAGGTTTTTTCCACAGTTTGAAACAGAATGCAGTCCTACTGCTTCTCCTGTGTGCTGCTCTGCAGAAGGGCATCAAGTATCCCTAGATGTAGAAGTGCTAGGATTTAGAAAAAGACAGGCATGGTATTCATCAATATTTATCTAACCGGGAAAAGCATTGCTTATAAGACAGAAGGTAAAGACTATATCATTTGTAATGTGTGAGATGTTTTTGTTCTTGATAAGTATAGGTTGATGCAGGTAAATACTCTCCTGGGTGCAGCTGAATGGACAAGAACAGCTTTGCTATATGCTTCTGCTTTACCAAACACACACAAACTTAAGCCTGTCACCTTGTGGGATTGTTTTTTCTGGTTGAGTTGGTTTCATTCACTTCAGGTTTTTTTACTGGGATGAAAACAGGGCAGTTCATAAAGCAAGCAACAGCCAGGCATTCTAGCTTTTGGTTTTATGAACTTCCCTATATTTATTCCATCAGGGAAGAAAGAAAAGAAGTGTCCAAATCTGGCCTCTTTGGGTAGCTGATGCCAGGAGCTGCAGGAAGGCATCTCTGCTGGTGCCCGCGTTGCAGCGGCGCCCTGCTGCCTGCTGTCCTTTGCTCGTGATGACGGAAAGCTTTGACCCGGCCACATCTCTGCTGTTTCTAGAGGGAAAGGCAAAGCCTTCTCTTAGGGCTATTTCAGCTCCCAGGACCCTTGTGCTGCCCCGGCTCTCCTAGCAGCTGCCCAACGAGCATTTCTGCCTTTCACATCCTCTTCCCCTGCTTACACAGTCTACAGCTAGTATTTTCTCTTTTTTTTTTTTTTTTTTTTTTTTTAATCGCAGAAAGGCCTCCCCGCCTAATCTAATTCCCGCTCCTTTGTCACAAGCAGATGTCACTTTTACATCTGTGCGTCTGCTCAAGCGCCCCAGTCTCCTCCAGCCCAGCAGATGTTGCCGCCGCCGAGGAGGCAGCGGCCGGGGGCGGGGGGCGGTGATGGAAAAAAAGCAAAGTGCAGATCCCTCTGCTGGCAGCCGCCTGAATGCCACGGCCGACCCGTGACAGGGAAAACCATGGATGATATTATTATTGTCGTTATTATTATTATTACTATTATTATTACTACTACTACTTCTACTACTACTACAGTCAGCCCAGAAAGCCAACCAT
>VZRU01012578.1:3558-36655 GCA_013398155.1 Pedionomus torquatus | reverse complement strand
CTGGAAGGCTGCTATAAGGTCTCCCCGGAGAAGCTACACTTCCCATCCCCATCCCTAGAAATATTGAAGACCATGCTGGATGTGTCTTTGAGCAAGATGGTCTAGTGGGAGGTGTCCCTGTGCATGGCAGGGGGCCTGGAACAAGATGATGTTTAAGGTCCATTCCAGCCCAAACCAATTCTATGAAAAATAGTCTCCATGAGATTTTGCTGTCCTGGGGAACAAGTTAACAAGTGCCATGTGCATGGCCTCGTTAGTGGGGATGTAAAACTAGTATCAGTAGGGGCTGAGATCTTTCTACAAAGACACTGGAAAACCCTCTGAGATTGCAAATGTTCTTGTTTGTCGTTGCTGGCCATTCTGTGTTCTCTGTGGTTTATGGCTTAGTCTAAAAGTAGATGTACAAGAAAAAAGCAAACCTGCTCTTTTAAGCTATTTAGTTCTGTATCCAGGACAGAGAGCTTTGAGAAATGGCATCAGAATTCCATGAAGTTGTTAAAGCTGGGGCATAAATTCTCAGCCCAGACTGAGTGTGCACACACTGGAACTGATGTGAGCATTTTGTTTTCTAAGAGGAAGAGAGAAGTTTATGTTCAAATCAGGCTGAAAGCAAATCTAAAAAAGAAACACGAACCCACTAAGTACCTCTGCCTTCCAGCCCCTAATGTTTCCTCAGCTCTCAACACTATTCTGGCCAACTTTCCAAATAATAATTTTGATCCATCCTCAAAGAGAAGATTTGAAGGAGTGAAGCGCTGATTTGTTTTTATTAGACTCAGTCCTCTGCTGAAATAAACTAGGGCATGATGTTGCAACTTGTATATTACAGTATTACCGCCAATAATGTCACTTAATATGCCTATAGTTTGTTGCATTGTGCCTCATTATTTCATCTCTATAGATTCTTGCTGTTGCAAGCGTAATTGTTTTTATGTTGTATTAAATGAACTCTCTAAGAGGTCAAGCACTCCATTATATTCCCCAAAATAGAAGTTACTAAGATACGTGCTGCCTCAGGTTTTTATTGTGAAGTGATAGATTACATATTGGAATGCTTCCTGTTTTATTGGTGAAAGGGTGATTCTGCCCCTCTACTCCACTCTGGTGAGACCCCACCTGAAGTACTGAGTCCAACTCTGGAGCCCTTAGCACAGGAAAGACATGGACCTGTTGGAGCAGGTCCAGAGGAGCACCCTAAAGCTAATCAGAGGATGGAACCTCTCCTATAAAGACAGGCTGAAAGACTAGGGGTCATTCAGACTGGAGAAGGTTCCAGGAAGAACTTATTGTTGCTTTCCAATACTTAAAGAGTGCCTACAGGAAAGATGGAGACAAATTTTATAGCAGGGCCCATTGCAATAGGACAAGGGGTAATGCTTTTAAACTAAAAAGGGTAAATTTGGACTAGATTTAAGGAAGAAATTTTTCACTGTTTGGGTGATGAAACACTGGAAGAGTTTGCCCAGAGAAATGGTAGATGTGCCATCCCTGGAAACATTCAAGGTCAGGTTGAATGGGGCTCTGAGCAGCCTGATCTAGTTGAAGATGACCCTGTTCATTGCAGTGGAGTTGGATTAGGTGACCTTTAAAGGTCCCTTCCGATCCAAACTATTCTTTGATTCTATGACATGAGAAAAATCTCACCTTTGAAATATTTCCATGGTATTACAATAGCTCTTCTATCTGCTGCTTTCTGCAGACCCTTTTGGGAGGGACATTGTCACTGTTTTTGTCAAAGTAGTAGTTTATTTGTATCTTACCGATTACCTGAAATAATTTTTGCTACTGCAGCCTGCCGGGTTCATGTCAGCAAACTTTCTTGCTGTGTGTAAACACGAAGATGTGACATGAAAGATTATTTTGACTCCACTTTTTGACACTGAAATTATTAGCTTTTACCAATTTTATATTGTATGGATGTATTTATTTAATACTAATTTCTTACATTAAGCAATTGAGGTGAGCAGAGTATTGTGTGAAAAAGGTAAAGTTGTTGAGATGTTTGTGCCTTAGCCCTATGCACTGCTGATGGCAGTAGGAATATAAGGTGGTAGATACTTGGGAAGCTTTGAAATCAGATGGTCTGCATTTAGCTCATGATGGTCTGTGGCACCTTTCTGAAAATACGTCCGTACTCCATGTCTTGCAGTTCCTAGTCTACAGAGGTCTTAATTTGGAGGTGGAGTTAAGGCTGAAGTTGAGAACAGACTGTAGTATGTTTTAGCATGTATATAATTCGAAATATATTTGTGTATGTGTGGGTGGCATATGTTTTCATCACTGTACCAAAGTAATACAATTGGTGAGATGTTTTGGTTTCAATACAGGTCAGGTGTATGGTTTCGAAAGCCCACCTGCAACATAGTTGAAATTCTTCAACCTTTCCTCCATACTTGTTAGCCATACTCTTGACATTTTCTCAGGGAATGATTTTCCCATTGGAAATTTCTCACCTACAAAAACCCATTGTTGTTGGCAATCTTCACTGGAACACAGATCTCGTCTCTATCCTCCCTGCTCTGGGTGAAGGGCTGCCTTATCAGATCAGACCTGCTATATGAGTAAATGCAGAAAGGGAAGTGGCAGCTAGTTTCTGTCAGTACTATATTGTGAGACAGCCAGTTTGGAGCCCCAGATAGAACTAATTCCCAGGCTTTTCTGATGGGATTCTTGGAAAACCTTATTCCATGGGACATGTATTTCTGTATTTTTTTTTCTTCCTCCTAAAATATTTTAAAATTAACATTTCATTTGGAAAGGGCTTCTATTTTCTCATCAGATCTGGCTGTAATATAGATTTTTCTGCAAAGTGAAAACAATAATTCAGTTTTTGTTTTTACTTTATTTTTTTCCCCTTTGTACATGCCCTTTCCTATGTCCCACTGACTTTTGTAATAGCAAGTTTCTTTTTCATTTTTCTATTAAACTGTTTGAGCTATACATGAAATATGTACTATTGCACTTTTGATTTTCTGATTTCACTGCATTTTTTCCAAGGTGGGAAGAATTCTTATTAACTTTCATGGACCAAATTATGTAAGATACTGAAGTATCAAGGCAGTATGCTAATAGAAACATAATGTATGCTTTATTGAAAAAGGATACCTTCTAATTTTGAATCTTAAACTGAACATAGAGGTTCAACAGGACACAGCTTGCTAAGCGCTAGAGATGTCTTTGGTCTTTGACTTGGTTCTAGACTTGAAACATGAGAAAGTCTGTTCTCTTAAATCCACATGAGTGCTAAACCCATGACCTTGTAAGATTTGCAGTCTCTGCTGAAGTGAAGTGCAGAATGTACAACCCCATTAAGTATGTGAAAGATTACCCAAAAGTCTGTACTTAATAGTAGGTTTCTGTGCAATGTAAGTACTCCTCCTCAAGTGAAAGTTTTCTTTTGAAGATACAGAAGTCACTGTGGAATCCTGCTGCTACAGGAAACCATCAGCAACTATAAAAGTCTGTTCTGAGAAGGACCAGTGACAAATCAGGTGAATTAGTTTGAATCTTCTGAGAATGGCAGCAGCGAACCTGGCAAAGTAGGAGAGAACAGCCTACAACGATTAGTGTCTGTAATAACAGCCTTTGGGTTCAAAGAGGTCAGTGGAACCGTTCCTCTTGTAGACAAATTAGTAGCTAAAGTTTCATTTAATAATGAAACTTCATGCAGTGTCTTTAACAAGCATAAAACTTGAAAGGCAGAGGAGAGACATCTAGCATTCAACCAGCTAAAGTCACTTTTTCTATGGAATTAAGATTAAGGAAGAAGTTTTTAGTACTGCTTATTATTATTTATGCATACTGCATTTCTTTATGTAAAACAAGCAATCAATATTTTTGTAGTCTTTTTCATCACTGAATGCTTGCAGGAGAAAGTGTTTAACTTACTTTACTTGAACAAATAAAGTTACCATGGAATGCATACCAAATACCTGAAATTGTTTTTTGCTTTAATAGCAAGACTGATCTTAAAAATAAATAGCAAGGTAACCAGAGAAAAATTGTCAGTTAACTTCATCACTCCTCAGAGCTGAATTTTTTCTTGTTTCAGTTTGGCTGCAGCTGAGACAACAACCAGAAATGCTCATGATTTGCTGTACATTTGCAGGCAGCAATGACCCATAAAGAAAATGCCATGATGCAAAGGATTTTTCTTTCTTTTATTTGTGGTTTGATATCTGTCATCATTATTTTATAGTCATAGGAAGAGCTGGATGCCAGTCAAGCTTTAAAAACAAAGAGAAGTGGTGAACACTGGTGAAGTTCAGATCTGACTTCTCACCAGTCTCATTTTTCCTTTTGAGTGTGATTGGAGAGTAGAGTTTCTCTCACAGAAAAACCAAAAAGTTTTAAGACTTCCTTTCAGCATGCATCAGGATGAATGCAGATCCCTTGACTCTACTTTTTCCCTCTCCTTACTAGCCATGCTGTTTCCTACATTCCTTCACTGCTTCTTTTCATCAGTCAGTCTTTTCCCTTTGCTTTCAAACACGTTAATGTATCTCTCATGCTACCTTATGAAACATCCCCTATATGTCATCTGCTTCCTTCACTGTTGCTTATTTTCTTGTTTGTGCCACTCTCTTTGTTTCAGCTCCCTGAGCAAACTCTGCCATGGCACATTTTCTTAGTTGATCATTTCCATGAGTACAACACATCTGTCTCTACTTGCTATGTGGGCTTCCTGCTCAACAGCAAGTAAGTCCATCTGCCTGCTTTTCTCATCCTGAGTCTAGACTGCCTGAAGCTCTAGGGTAAAGGCCATGTTTCTCAGCTTGGTTCCTCAGGAGCTTCTTACTGAGAAGTGGAGTTTCTGTTCATCACAGATGGAGTTTACATCTGAGAGTGCAAAGTCAATACCTCCACCTTTATCTGCTACACTGATCCAGAGATTAAGAAATGTCTCTAAAAGTCTTCACTTCTTTCCCTATTGCAAGGCTTTCCTCTCTTATGTGATTGCCGCAGAAACACCCAAAGACTTTAAATATATCTAGAAAGACTTCTATAGACTCGTTTTCCAATTGTGAAGGAAAAGACACAGGATACAGATGCCACCCTGCACCTTTCCTGCTCTGTTTTTTAGGAATGTTGTCAGTGTTGTGGCTTTTTGTGTTTTGTACTGAAGGTCTGTACAAAGAATGCTGGGAAGGTCATTGGTTTGTGTTGGTGCTTTCAAGTGTTCTGAGACATGTCTATTACGGTTCTCAGGCACTTTCTGGCTGTGGTAGACAGTGTTTATAAGAGAAAAACATAGCTGAGCCAATTACATTTTTCAATCCTCAGTCCCCAGATTCACAGGTAATGATTTCTAGTTGTTCTCTTGCCTTTTCTTTGGGCAGAAAACTTACATTTTTGTGGGAGAGACTACCACTAGATCACATAGCATGGCCAACTGAGGAACGGTGTGGAGTCTTTTCCTCCAGTTGCTGCAGACTGCACTTCAAACTTTTGATTCACTCTACTTCAGAAACTAAGACAGAGGAGTTCAACATCCAAACCCATCTCTTCTTTTTCTGTTCTCGTTCTCCCCAGTCTGTCTTGCCTTTAGCAGGAGGGACCTCAGTTTTCTCCTTGAGATAATTGTCCTTGAAGACTCTGCCATCTCGTGGTGGTCTTCTCTGTTGGCTGCCCCTTGACTGGGAGGAGCCCTTTGCCAAGATAAACCCAAATTTTGTTTCATACAAGTGCTCTATGCACAATCTAAGACCTAACAAGCTACACGTTGGAGAAAGTTTGTATTATTCTCTCCACACTGCAGTTGAGAAGCTGAACTGTGGAAAAGTGAAATTAAAATGTCTGGTTTTGAACTGGTCAGAAATGTGGATGCAACTGCCTCCTTTCAGCTCTAAGCTTTAGCTTCTATGCCATTTTCTCTCCCTCTCTCTCCCTCTAGCAGCTCAGCTCTTTTTATAAAGAAGGAAGTATATTCTGCAGTATATGTATCTGAAATTTGAAAAAAGCCCATACCCAGCTTTTCCTGCCCAGTATTCTTGGCACTATGACATCATAACCCCTGCATACCCTGTCACTAAAGCAAATGCACAAAATAGTTCCAGTTCTCCTCTGTAATTGGAACTAGCTTGTTTCAAGGAGTTGAAGAGGCAGACCACTCACAAAGGTTAGTGTGGAGAAATATATCACTGTCTTGCAGGATGTTCTAAGTGGGTCTCTTGAGTATCAAGGTCAGAGTTTATTTTGCAGCAAGTTCTACTGGTATGAATCATCAATAGTGTTTCTAATGCAATTTATCAATGCCTGGCAATTATATTTTATTCTCTAAAGAAATTCTGTGCTTTTTTTGCAGAAAACACTGCATATATTTAACTCTTCACTGTCCTTAGGTATGATTCTCACTTTCCTTGGCACAAAAGAATGGACATGAAAGAACACTGCTGTTGAGCAGGTTTTAGGTCAAAAGTCAGCTCTGTATCAAAACCAAGACTTCTTAAAAAAACAAAGTCGATTGAGAAAGAATTATTTTTCAGTAAAATCCTGCTTTTCTTAATTTCTTGTGCTTTAAAGAGCATTATTTGGGGGCAATAGAATGCGTACTAGTTTTTAAAAAATTTCTAATGGGGCAAAACCCTGCCTTCTTTTACACTGGAAAATTAATATTTTTTTTTTTCTTTTCATCAGCTTAATCCATGCTTAGGTGAAATTGATGAACTAGTACTTCTCAAAATTCTGGATGCTTTTTATAATTTTGGTAAATGAACTCTGAAGAATTAACCTCTGTTAACTTCCAGACTAAATGTAGCTGGGTTATCCTGGCTGAAATGGATCTGAAATTCCAGCTGCTGGCACCTGCTGTCTCTAGAAATAAGTTAAAGTAGTTGAACTGAGGAAGGATCCAGCAATTGCCAAATGGGCAGTAAATCAGGAACTCTAGCTCACAGATTAGCCAAGAGGTTTTTCCACTTTTAAAGGATTACTGAAAAACAGAGCAGGTAATAAAGTTACAGACAGCATTTTGCATACCTGTAATTACTTCTTGAACTATAATTCTCCATCTCTCTAAAAAACCAAACAAACCCAAAACCAGACAAACACCAAAATATATCGCACGGACGCCCCAAACAAACCACACAAATAAAAACCAACAACCCCCACCATCTCAATGATTACTGAGTAGAGGAGAGACATATTTTTCAAAAAAAAAGGTCGTTGTTTCTTTATACAAGTAATATATCTCACTATCTTCACCTTTTGGTAGCTCTAGTACATACTACTTGTCTGTTACACACTATGTCTGTGAGACAATGGTCCCAGAAAAGCTCCTGGCTTTGGTGGAGTGCTACGACCTGCACAGGACATGGTGAGGATGCATAGAATCATAGGATGGTTCAGGTTGGAAGGGACCTTAAAAATAATCTCATTCCAAACCCCCTGCCATGGACAGGGACACCTCCCTCTAGACTAGGTTGCTCTTGGTCCCAGAGAACTTGTATAGTTGAAATGATCAACAAAGCAAATACAGGGATGAAAATATGGAAGTGACTGTCAGTGAAGAGCTAGGGGCAGTCATTCCTATACATTGTGCCAGCCTGAAAACTGGACCTGACTGAAGAAGCTGTTGTGATGTGGTGGATGCAGAGCCAGCATTCAGGCCTTGCTATCAACATGTAGCTGAATAGAGTTGATCTGAGAGCAGTGTTCTGTCCTGCTTACAGAGTGTTTTTGTGTTCAATAGTAGCAGCGGGCTATGCTACCTTCTGATCTTTCATCTGTTTTTTTTTGCATTCAGGGAAGTGTTGCTAGGCCTCTTTATTAAGTGCAGCCAGGTCATCCAGAGTTGCACTGTAGATTGGGCTACAGGGTGAGAAACTCCCTTCCATGAGCTGTGCAGATGGGGGTGGGGGCTTTGCTGAGAAGTGCATGAGATGGGAAAGGGAGAAGCTGCAGTGCTGTGAGTGTACTTCCCTAGTTATCCAGTGGAGAGGTTTGTTTCTGTTATAAGTAATAAGGAAATACTAACCTCGCTGGAGGGAGAGGAAAGGGGGAGAGAGCTGAGTCACAGGAGTCCTGGAATCTGCATGTCACTTTAATGTAGTCATTTCACTTAAATCAGCATTAAGGAGTGTGTCTGCCCATGTATTTTGGTCAAAAGTGGCTTGTTTCAATTTGGGAGACGTAGACTTGGACCTGATTTGTGAACTGTGTTTGAACACTCACTTTTTTTGCACCTACTTGTTTGAATAATGTAATATTTCATCATAATAAAATTAAACTGGTACAACCAAATGTGTGTTGGCAAACACTGGACATGTCTTCTCTGTGCACAAGTTGTGAAGCAGAATAAGGAGTTAGATTTGATAGACCTACCACCAAGTCTGGTAGCAGTATAAACATACAGCATAACACTAAACCTGGTGTAATTAGGTTGGCCAAGAGGCAGAGTTTATTTTCTTTGGTTCCATGCCATGCTGTCCAGGAAGTATTGAGCTAGCTATTAAGCTAGCATCTCCTCGGGGATTGTGTTGTGCAAGATGAGAATTGACTGGTGTGAGGGTTTGTTTTGTGGCTTTTTGGGTTGTTGTGATGTTGGTGGTGATTTGTGGTTTGGGTTTTTTTGTTGCTTGATTTTTTTAGTGAATTAAGGTCAGTAAAGCAGTAGGAGGAGTCTCTTCAGTGTTGTTGCCTTCAGAGATCCATGTGGACCTTGTTCTGTTCATCAAAACAGGCCAATTTGTTCAGGTTATGCTAAGACCTAACTGCGTTGAATTTTGGGGGAAGGCTTTATGAGAAACCTAAAATAATACTTTTAACTTTCATATAAGCCAAGGAGGCCATACAGTCTCCAAGGCAGAAGGTACTGAGATTTTTTCTAGCAAATGTCCCATCCCAGATTATCCTGTGTGTTGGGTACACACAGGACAGAGAGGTCTACTAGGATACTACAGTTTGCTGGGCATTAATGAAAAGAAGGTACACTTTGTTTCAGGAAAAAAATATTATTATTAGAGGGGAAACTGTGTTACTTGGTGGAAAATGTATTTTTTATTTTAAAATGGAAAATGGTGGAAAGTGCCCTTTCTATTTTACTTCCTTATGAGTTATTGAGTCTGCTGTTGCCTTTCATAGGGTTTGATAGAGCTGATTCTGGTTTTATCAGAGTCTTTGATAATAGAAGGACTGTAGACTTGGGTTTTATTTATTTTTACTGGGCACTTTTAGAAAATACAGTGGTCAGATCTGTGAAAGTACTGCAGGTGGCTTAAATGGTGTATTGAAAATGTAGAAATGGCACTGCTGGAGAAGCAGCAGTGTAAGATCCTTGTGGATCAGGTGAACAATGAACAGGGGACCAGAACAGAGGGAGTCCTCCCAATCTCTTAACTTTTAATTGATCAAGTTTTCTCCCAGACTACTAATAACTGCTTGAATGTGCTCTCACTCTTCTGTAAAACTTCCTCTGTTGGCTCAGCTGTGTGCTCATAAAAATTTACAAAGTTATCATAGTTTCCATTAAAAAAGAAATTACCTGGGTAAAGGTTTAATTGCAATGAAAAGTAACCTGAAATGCAATTCATGGGCATCTAGAAGATCTTAT
Source organism: Pedionomus torquatus (assembly GCA_013398155.1). Lineage (NCBI taxonomy): Eukaryota > Metazoa > Chordata > Aves > Charadriiformes > Pedionomidae > Pedionomus > Pedionomus torquatus. The sequence goes on along the minus strand of VZRU01012578.1, from coordinate 27,105 downwards.
CTAATTCTCTTACACAAAATTTTACTCTCTAAGGTAAAATTTTACTCTCTTCTGTGGACAAGCCATTCTCATAGCAGAAGGAAGTTTATAGTATGTGGGAAAAAAGACTGGCCACTTGAGAGAAGTATAGAAAAACTGTCAGAGTATGCAGGGATGCAATGGGGAAGGCTAGGGCCTGCTTGGAATTAAACCCGGCAACAGATGTCAACAACAATAACAAGGGCTTTTTCAAGTACATCAGCAGTAAAAGGAAGACTAGGGAAAATATGGGGCTGCTGCTGAATGAGGTGGGTGCCCTGGTGATGGAGGATACAGAGAAGGCAAAACTACTGAATGCCACCTTTGCTTCAATTTTTACTTCTAAGGCCAGCCCTTATGAACCCAGTCCCTGGAGAAAGGAGAGAGACCTTGGAGTAGGGCGAAGTCTCCCTCGATTGTGAAGGATCAGGCTAGAGATCATATAAGGAAACTTGTCACCCACAAATAAATGGGCCCTGATGGTATGCACCCACAGGTGCTGGCAGATGTTATGGAAAAGCTTCTCTCCACCATCTTTAAAAAGTCTTGGAGAACAGGAGAGGTGCCTGAGGACTGAAGTAAAACCAATGTCACACCAGCCTTCAAAAAAGTCAAGAAGGAGGACCCAGGAAACTGCAGGTTGGTCAGCCTCACCTCCATCCCTGGAAAGGTAATGGAACTATTCATCCTGGATGTCATCTCTAAGCATGTAGAGGAGTGGTCGACATTAATTCACCAAGAAGAAATCATGCTTGACCAATGTGACAGCCTTCTGTGGTAGAATGACTGGCTGGGTAGATGAGGGGAGAACAGTGGATGTTGTCTACCTTGACTTCAGCAAGGCTTTTCATGCTGTCTCTCGTAACGTCCTCATAGGTAAGCTCAGGAAGTGGAGGTTAGATGAGTGTACAGTGAGGTGGATGCAGAACTGGCTGAGTGGCAGAGCTCAGAGGGTGCAGATCAATGATGCAGAGTCTAGTTGGAAGCCTGTAACTAGAGGTGTTCCCTTGAGGTCAGTACAGGGTCCAGTCTTGTTTAATATGTCCAATATACAACCCAGATGAGTGGGCAGAGTGTACTCTCAGCAAGTTTGCAGTTGACACAAAACTGGGAGGAGCGGCTGACACACCAGAAGGCTGTGCTGCCATTCAGAGAGACCCAGACAGGGTAAAGAGCTGGGCAGTGAGGAACCCAATGAAATTTAACAAGGGCATGTGTAGGGTCATACGTCTAGAGGGGAATAACAGGTTAAGGGTTGACCTGCTAGAAATCAGCTCTCTAAAGAGAGATATGGAAGTTGTGGTGGACAGCAAGTTGACCATGAGCCAGCAATATTCCCTTGTGGCCTAGAAGGCCAATGGTCTCCTGGGGTGCATTAAAAAAAGCATGGCCAGCAGGTCAAGGGAGGTCATCCTCCCCCTCTACTCTGCCCTAGTTAGGACACATCTGGAATACTGTCTGCTTCTAGGACTGCCAGTTCAAGAAGGACAGGAACTACTGGAAAGAATCCAGCAGAAGGCTATGAAGATAATCAAAGGAATGGAGCACCTCTCTTATGAGGAAAGGCTCTGACACCTAGGTCTGTTTAGCCTGGAGAAGACTGAGAAAGGAACTTATCCATGTTTATAAATCTCTAAAGGGTGGATGTTAAAAGGATGAGGTCAGGCTATTCTCAGTGGTGCGTGGTTACAGGACAAGGGGCAACAGACACAAGCTGGAACACAGGAAGTTCTGTCTGAGCATGCAGAAAAACTTCTTTACTTTGAGGGTGACAGAGTCCTGGAATAGGCTGCCTAGAAAGGTTGTGGAGTCTCCTTATCTGGAGATACTCAAAACATGCCTGGATGCATTCCTGTCCAGCCTGCTCTAGGTGAACTTGCTTTGGCAGGGGGAGTTGGACTAGATGATCTCTGAAGGTTCCTTCCAACCCTACAATTCTGTGATTCTGTCATAACAGTCATCATGGAGATGATTGCATTTGGTGATGACTCTGGTACATACCTAGTACATGCTCTCCATTGTAGGGAACATGGAACTTCTGCCCTCTTCCACTGCTGAATCTCTGAGATTGCTTACTTACCTTATTGTTTTCCACTTTCATTTCTCTCTTTATCCAGGTACATTAATAGTCCTGAATATTACTTCTCCCTCTCCTTTAATACTGTTTTGTGAAATGCTGATAACTTGAAACCCTTATCTGTTGGGGGATACTAGCCAGATTATTGTTCATAGTATTTTTGGTCTGGGGTAGAATTCAACTTCAAGGGATGTCACCTATCCTGCAGGTATCTTAAGTGGAAGCTGGAAGATGCTCATTCAAGAGATGCATCCAGGTTGCTTAAATAATTCAAAACTACAACCCCAAATATATTCCTAAAGAGCTAGCCATCAAGTTCTTATGAAGGCAATGCTTTCTTTCTAGGCAAGGAAAAACTTCTTCAAGTTCAAGTGTAAATGTTACTGCATGGTCACCTGACTACTCTATGAGCAGCAGAATGAATGGAACCTACTTTTCTATTGCTCTTGTCTTTGTGGATTCCCTGAAATGAAATTACTAGCCTTTTCTCTATGGAAACATTAGTCATATTTTTTCTCTTCTCTAAGCACGCCTTTGCTCACAGACCTTGAAAATCTGTTTCTCTGAAGCCTCTCTCAGATCTTATTTAATACATCCTATGGGCTGAGAAGTTAGAGTAGTAGGGAGAGGCCCTGATTGTATACTTCTCTACTCCTTAGGATATCGGGCAAGAAAATAATACATTATAATGAGATCAGCCAACTTCTTTTGGCTTAGTGTGTACAAATGGCACATGCAATACCTTTGTAACGGTACCTTAACAAGAAGAAAAAAAAAAAAGAAGTATTTGTTTCATAAAGCTATAGAAGTAACAAAGGCCTTATTTTGTTATTTATCTGGTTCTTTTATGATATACTGGTGTTAGTGACCTAATTCCCAACAATTGCGGGTTTTTATGACAATTTTTGTAATTCTACTGAAGACCCAGGTGAATGTGTGTGGGGGATTATGATTCTGGCATTACAAGGACAAGCAGCAGACTGAGTGTCAGAGCTTTTGGATGAATTGCACAGACAGAGCCTAGCTAACTTCTTGAATGAAAGTTCTAAAGAGGTGTAAAAACCTTTCAGTTGACTTTGCCTTGAGTTTTCTAGTTTTTTTTCAGCCTTCAGGCTTTACTGTTTTCAGGTACTGAATTCTCCACTATAACTATACAATCACTGTTCGAACAGATAACTAATTTTAATATTGCTATCTTTTGCAGAATACAACATCTTGGTTTAGTGGCTGAGGCACTCAAAAAAGATCAGGAAGTCAGGTTTGTGAGGCACTGGACCTTTCCGTTATACTTTTTTAACAAAATAGTTTGTCAGAGCTGTAAATGTTGGCAGATTAATGTTTTGGATTCAGTCATCTGTTGTTACTTTCTTTTTTTATTGAAAATAATCAAAAGGGGGAAGTCTGGAAGAAATAGTCTTTGTGTTATTGTATTCCAAAACAGTAATCTTTTATCGTTCTCTCTCCTTTTTTTCCTTAAAAACAAAAAAAAAAAGGAAACATCTTTCTGGCTTGTTTTCAAATAAATACTTTAAACATTTTTAACTGGTCTAACGTTTAAAACTAGTTTACATCCTCCCCATCCCATGTGGTTTTCTAATCTGCAAAGCAAGGGTCAGCAAGCTTCTGTGTTGTGTGTGCGCTCTCTGGGTCCAGGCACACAGGAGAAATGCTCTTTACTAACTCTTCCCTGTGGTGGAGCCTTTTCTAGAGCAGCATGTTGTTCGGATTAGCAGTGACTGCTCAGTGGGAAATGTGCAGGTTTTTTCAGAGGGCTGCAACAGCTGTTGATTGTAACCAGATAGTGGTGTTTGAACCAAAGCATTGTGAAATCTCCAAAGCAAGTGAAACAGTGAAGCCTGACAAAGAGGGAAGTGCAAAACCTGGTCTACATAGGCACCTTCATCTATTCTAAGGCTTGCTGTCTCCTGGAAACAGGAAAGCCACTAGTGCTGTCTTAGTCCTGAGCAGGAATCTGTTGACCTGTTTCAAGGTCACCTGCTTATGTAGGTGAGGTCCCTGTCCCCATAAGCTGAGTCCATTTGGTCTGTTGTTTCCTAAGCTTGGCCTAAGAGCAGTGTGACTCTGAGGCGAAACAGGAAAGCAGTCTCTTCAGCTGTCTGATTGCAGGCATACTTTACTAGGAATTATTCTGTGAGATACTAGAGATGTCTGAACTTTAAATAGTGACTTCTCCAGGATTTTTTTAGACAGTCAGTGAAGAGTGCGTCTCCTCTATGCAGTCTGGTTTGTCTGAAGTGAAAGTTTCTCTGGAATATCATCTCTTCCTGTTGTCTTTCAAGACCTTGGGAAGCCTTGCCTTTCTATATTGATGCTTGAGAGAGGATTTCCTCTGTGTCAGTGCTATGCGTGTCCTTCTTGGCATCTGTATTCTCCAGACATACCAAATCCTATTTGTCATGGAACTGTGCTGTGAAAAGCTGCTATAACCTGGATGTTTTCAATCTGAATTCCAGACAGTTGGCAATCGTGAAATACTAAGCATCATGATTTCTCTAAAGATGCAATTTAAGTAGTTTTATATATATATATATATATATATAGTGCAAGTAATTTGTTCTGAAGGCAGCAAAGATAAACATTGAAGCAGAGGATGCTATTGTCACTGCTAAGCTAGTGATATTTTGCAGTTTGTTGTGTTTATTCCATCAAGATTCTGCAGTGATCTTTGCTCATTGGTATCAATGGTTGGTATCAGACTCTCTTGTTATGCCACATAAATCAGTAATATCCCTTTCTTCCAGGAAAATCATGCAATCTACAATTGCATTGTAGAAGGAAATATAAATTAACAGTGCTGACTGTAACTACAGTTGAACACAAGGGAAATCAGTTTGCCATGAAAACACCTGTAAAGGAATTATCTTGCTAAGAATCAGGTATAAGAATTGCCATGGTAGTGCTTGACTAGCTTAGATAAAAAGCTGAACGGGTGAGCTGCATTTCTCATACTGCAAAGTAATATAACGTAGCTTGATTGTAATCACATTAGCTGATGGCCAACATTATGATACATAGAGTCCAGATTCTTGGATGCTTGCTTGTGCAGAGCTGAGCTTACCACATACAACAAAACTCCAAGCTCTGTAGCTATTAAGAAGGCCAATTTACTCTTTGTTACATCACGAGAGTCAGAAGGAGGAGGGCTTTGTAGCTGAGGATTGGTGCAACTGTCTGTCTTTTAGGAGGAACACTAAAGAGAAAAAGTTGCAGTGCAAAAAAAAAAAAAAATGGCAACAGTTAAGTGTGAGGACCAAGTTGTCCCTCCTTTAGGCTGACAGGGAGAAATCTAGAGCAGTTGTGTGAAACTTGCAACACCATTGAGTCTGGTGGGACAGTGGACCCTGCTGAGGGCCTCAGATGCCTTTGACCTTTGCTCCTGCTTAAAACCACCTGCAGCTGATCTAGCTGCAAATGAGTACCAAGGTATTAGGGGGAGAAAATGGAGGATGAGCTGTAATGTTGGTCTGATTTCTTCTGTTTGTTCTATTGCTGCGGGAACATATTATGTTTACTAAGCCAGTAGACCAAGAAGGTGAGGGTATATCTTTGACTTCTCTTCATTTTACCCATTTAAGCTACTGGAGGAATGAGAAAGAACAAAATGCATATAGGAAGAGATAGTAAATGAGGTATGGCTATCCAGGGTTCAGGCCAGAATGAAAATGTGAAAGACTTCATTATACTTTATATGCAAATGGACTTATTTTGATATATTATCATTAAAGCTCTGTAGGGATTTTTTTTTCTCTGTCCCACTTTTCTGGGAATAATTGCATACTGGTATCACCTGGAAAAAGGGGGTGGAAACCCTAGTGTATGCTCAGAAAGCCCCAGGGTGCTACAAGCTCAAATTTAAGTTCATAGTGAAATTTCTGTATACTGCGAAGCTTGGTTTGTTTCTAGCATTACTTTAGTATTTCTAGCTGATAAAGTCTGTGGTATTAAAAGAATTTTAGGAATTCCTGATCCTTGTTCATTCTATGACACATTCTCCTTTTTGTGGTCTTGGTGTTTTTCATACTGAAGGACTTAAAAGTTTTATATATCCCATTGAGAAATTTTCTGGCTTGTGAGATTTGGGCAAGAAGGAGAGGGAGTCTGGACTGATTTCTACTGTGAGCCCTGTTCAACTTAGTATTATACAGATGCTCATGAAGAGCATCTGATTACTTTATGCTCCTGTGAAACTAATTCTGTTTGTGCATTGTATGTGCATAAATATGTAAAATGCAGAATACCATCTCTACCTAGAGAACATGCATGTTCTATGATTTGGCTGTGCAGAGTTACTCAAGCCAAGCTCTTAAACTTAACATGTAGCTGTAAGACTTTGCGTAAGACTTTTTGATGGGAAATTATCTTTTAAATTCTTTCTGAAATAATAAGCTAAAATAATTTTAAGTAGTCATTATGTGCTTCATTAGAGTGTTTTCTTTTTAAGATGCTTTAGTTCGATTAAAACTGAATCATGTCTATTCTTTATTAGCCATTTTTACCTTACTTATTCCTAAATGGACTTTGGCTCATATATTTTTGAGTTTTAATATCAGTTCAACTGAATGCTCTCGGGTTCCTGAATTAATTCTATCCTTTTTTTTGTTAATGGCTGTGAAGAGTTTTGTTAAGCTAGAGTGCTATTAAACTCAAGCACTGTAGTGTTTAGAGCCAACAATCACTGAGGGAAAGCATACAGATAGAAAATAGGATTGGAAATTGAACACAAGGTATGAGGGGTACATTTGCCAATTATAATCACCTGGAATTCAAAGTATTCTAAAATCAATAGTTTCCTGAGGGAGAGTGTGATAATTCTTTCAGGGTTATTTTCCAGTGGTATCTACACTTTTGATCTGGGGCTCAGATCTGCATTTTTCTCTTGAAGTCTAAATAATACTTCATTTTCTGTTGCAAATAAAAAAGACATATAAATATAATATATAAATAAAAAGACCCCACCTGGAATACTGTGTCCAGCTCTGGAGTCCTCAACTTAGAAAGGACATAGAACTGTTGGAATGAGTCCAGCGGAGGGCCACAAAGATGATTAGAGGGATAGAACACCTCTCCTATGAGGACAGGCTGAGAGAGCTGGGGCTGTTCAGCCTGGAAAAGAGAAGGCTCCGGGGAGACCTTCTAGCGGCCTTCCAGTATCTGAAGGGAGCCTACAGGAGAGGTTGAGAGGGACTCTTTGTCAGGAAGTGTAGTGATAGGACAAGGGGTAATGGTTTAAAACTGGAAGAGGGGAGATTTAGATTGGATATTAGGAAGAAATTCTTTCCTGTGAGGGTGGTGAGGCACTGGAACAGGTCGCCCAGAAGAAAGTGATTACCTTCATACCTTTTTAGCTCACGTCAAGTTAAGGTCTAAAGGAAATATAAGTGTGTTGCTGAAATACAAGATAGACATAGTTGGTGTAAATGATGTTTATAGTAACATAACTCAAGAAAAGGAAAAGAAAGAATATTCTTATTTCAGTTACCATTAAAAGGTGCTTATGTGGTAGATCTCTGACTCTCTCTGTGTCCTCTTGGCAAACTGGAGTTAATACCAGACCACACAGGGCTAGAAGCTTGCTCCTTCTGCACGGTCTGTCTGCTCTCGTCAGCAAAGATGCTTTTCTAGAGCAGGAGAATATAATCAAGGGGCCCAAGTAAGGATTTGCTCAACTTTTAACAATGTTATGTCCAATCCTGTTTATCTTCAGCCTTGGTGGTACTCCCCTATTCTTTTAAGTTCCTGTTTTAAAGGTTGCTTTTTCCCCCTTTGTTTCCTTTACTCAGGTAACATTCTGCTGAACAAACACAGTATTTAATAGCACAAGGATATTGATGATTTATAAGGAAAGGGCGATCTACGAGAATCTGCTATCTATAGGCCCCTTTCAGGATGTACATCCTGACCAAAGGATACAAAGTAGCTGAAGCAAAACTTTAAACCTGTTTCTCACCGAAGGCTGACCTACTGCCCTACTTGCAATACTCAATACACACATCCTAAACATGACTGAACTACTAGGAGGGTGTTTGCCTGCTCTCTTCCACTTTTAATGCCATGTCTATGAAGACTTTCCCTACCATCAGCCTTGTGATTTTCATAAAAGTAAATAAAGAATTTAATTATCTGTAATTTTTATGGCATGTGAGGCTCATTCATGGCTTCTGAATGTGCCCAGGGCAGCTGCTGCAGAATCCATTGATCAGTTTGCATAAGGGGCTTGCTTGCAACACTTCGAAGTCAAAACTTTTCACTAATGGTACACTTGGGGAGTAGAGATGGGGAGCTTCCTGAGCTGCTGTTATTTAGCATTTTCTCCCTATGAACTTTAAAAAAGGCCTAGCATCCTGCTTCTTCCTTCTTGACAGACACTTATATCTTAATAAAATGTAGGTAGAGAGCTACTTCAGCAAAGATCGCCCATGCTTAACAAGCTGCTCTGCGCTTAACAGGTATGCTTCAGCTTCATTTGAGAGCTTGAAAGTAGAACAAGAATTGCTTTAAATTGGACAGCTCTATATCACTGCGGCATGTGAGTACAGCATGAACATTATATATCTCATATTAGAATAGATTCTAAACTTATTGTACAGAAATGGTAGTGACTGGGTATCTTCACTTTAAAAATAAAGCTAGGGACCCAGAAAATACTGTTACCTGTAAAAGATACTGAGTCCTGTATTTCTGGGCTGTGAAGAGGCAATGCTATTCACTGGACAGCATGGTGTAGGAGAAATTCTTCTTTGCACCCCTGGAACTGTGCACCTCCTACTTCATCTCAAACCATATGGGAATGGGGAAAAGTCTAGCAAGAAACAATATCTAAAAGCTGGAGTATCTCAAATTAGCAATTGTGTTTTGCAGTTCTGGTAGATTCTGTGACACAGTCCACAGGAGCTGCTAGTGGAAAACCGGTTGCTGTCAGTCTCATTTGGACAGAATTGCCTCCCACTTTTCCAAACGGGAAGATATCCTGACAGGCTCTTCAGACTTTCATTGCCTTGTGACAGGTTGTTTCCTTACAGTCTTTGCAATACTACTTTTACCTTGCTTTCCATCAATATCCATGGGCACAACAATGCCAGCCAGGTTTGCTGCTGATCACAGACAGGTTCACAGGTTTTGTAGTGCCCAATCCCTTTCCTGACACTGCCTCTCCTACATGCTTTAAATTGCTCTGAAGGTTTTGGTATTTTATTGGATGTCTCACCACAAGCCAGTAGGTTTAGTCACCCCAGACCACGTTTGCAAACATGCCAAGCCATAGACTAATGCTATGGGATGTAGGTGAGATGATTTTATAGTGAGTTCTAAGAGCAGAGGCTTTTTCTTCATGAGCCTTGTCTGTGTCTCTGTAGTGTGTGTAAGCTGCTTGTGATGGAGGCTGTCTATTGCTGTTTGTGAACCCAGCATTGGTGAATTAATTTCAGTGGAATAAATGGGTCAGAGATATGGGTGTTGATCTAAACTCTCTAAGTGCATGGGTAGCAATGACTTTTAAAATTAATGTTGCTATCTTGCACTTATAAATGCAATAGGAAAGCTAAAAAATGTTTGCAGTGTTTGAAATGTGAAGGGTTAAATGAGGCATACTCAGCTAATATTGCTTGTTTGCTTCATTTTTTTTTTCTTAGTACTGATTGAGGGGAAGAATGCTTTTAGAGACTTTGAACTAAAGATTGAAAAAGAGCACAAAATGGACAAGATGGGCTAAAATTGTTGAAGCTTTTGTTCTTGAAGTGTGATCATGTTTCCTTGAGATGAATTAGAAATGCCTCTTAAAGCGCGAAGATGAGAATGGCAAAATAAACAACTGCACCTGGTGTTGGCTGTAACCAGTAACTTCAGTACTGTAGAAATGGGCAGAGCTCACTGTCCATAATTTAGTGATCCTGACTGGTTTGTGCTAGCTTGTTCTGGGATTTTTAAGGCTGTGTTTTAAATCTATTGGTTTATAGAAGTGCTGAAAAGATTACTCCTTCTTTTGGACAGGTAATGCCCTTAAGGTACAAAGGAGAGAAGAGAGTGATAATAAAAAAGAAAAGAAATGAAGTGGGAAAGAAAGAACCCAGAAGAGAAAAAAACCTTTTTCTCTGCTTTGTTATGGGATCAGAACCTTGCTGAGACATCTGTTACAGAAGTGGAAAAGCATGACAATTAAAGTCTAAGAAAATGTTGGAAATTATGCTTTTTCTTCCTTCCTCCCCTTTATTTCCTCTTGGCAGCCTGTTTGAATTTTCCTTCTGACCTGCTTCACATGAAGGATGCCGGAAAGAGGTGATGGTAAACAGAACCTGTTTTTACAGTTGTAGGGTCTTCAGTCAAGTGTAAGCTTAGTGTATGCTTCTCAATCCTTTGGCTTGGGAGTCCATGCTGTTCTCATTCAGTAGCTTTGCTCTAACACCATCTGGGGGTGGATGCATATAGCTAATTTTTGTTTCAGCTAATTGAGCATTTTTATTTTTATGTACTATTTCATGTCATTGGTTGGAGTCTTATCCTTTGGACAGTGTAGAATATAGGTATTTACCTGATAACATCTGTCCATTTCCCTTGCCTGCTCTTCTTATGTAAATAGCAGATACTCTTATTTAATAATGAGAAATAAACTCAACAGTTGGTGTAATAAGCATGTAAGCTAGTGGGTGCTGCAAAGATCAAGGAAATCCTGATTTTTTTAATTGGGGAAGCTAGTGAGAGAGAGACAAATTTCCTCAAGATGCCAGCAGCTGGCAAGGTCTCCATGGTTACATTGGCAAGAGATCTGGGAAAACAACAAAAGTACTCTGTTTCTTGACAGTAAAATGTCATAGGGGAATACCTCAGATCATCTGAAGATGATCTTAAAGAGAAGCTTTAATTTAAAAAGGGGAGAGAGAAAAGGAAAAATGTTTGTTTAGGGGAAAATGTGTAAAATTGATTGCAGGCAGTGACAAAAGTGTGTCCAGGACATCTTTGATCGCAGGTTTGTGACTGCAACTTTTATGTGAGCTGTGGTCTCTGCTTTTTTTTTTGTGTATTTGTGGCCTGAAAAGATCAAGGAAATAATCTTGGCTGAAGTCAAGCAAATTGTTGCAGAGGTAGTAGCTATCCTGGTAAGACTATTCCCTCATGCATCATGGGACATGAAAATGTCCCCTGCTTCATGCTCATGAATAGTAAGATTCTGTGAGATCTCAAAACACTGTGCTTCTCAGCAAATTGTCTATTTTAAGAATATTAGGCTTAAGCAAAATATTTTATTTAAAAAATAATAAATTTATTTAAATATTTAAATATTTTTTAATTTTTTTTTAAATTAATAAAAAATAACTGGTTTTACATGGCATGTGGATCAGAATCAGAGTATAAGGTTTTCTTTGTGATAATGCTAAAAACAAAGGCTAAATGGCTCCTTTTTTAAAAGGCATTCTGATTTTTATCAACATTGTGGCTGAAATTCAGTATAATGTAGTGAATTGCATCTTTTCTCTAATGTATAATCTTAGAAAAAAGGCATTTTGATCATGACCTGGTTGAGTCTGAGTTTCAGGCAGAGATTTGTGCATGTGCCTGTGTCTGTGCATCCAGATTAAATACCTGTCTTTTGCATCCCTGCTGCAGGGTTCAAATCACAACCTGGTGCCTCGTGAGAGGAATACTAAAAGAGACCTTTCTCCAAAGGAATGTAAACAGCAGTTGAAGAAAATCTCACAATTTGAGCAATTTGGGATGTTTTCAGGGAAATAGAAAAAAATGTTTGCTTAAAATGATACTTTGTTTCATAAGTTTGTCTACTTTGGTGATGTTTTTGAGGGATAAAGGGTTAGGGCTGACAGACTTCAGCCAGCTGCAGAGTATCAGACATTATGATGGATTGGTCTCGGATTAGGGAGATTCAAACTCTGCATCAGGTGTAACGAGACTGAGCCTGGGATGTACCCATCCTGAAGCATTGGGGAGCTGGCTATTTTAAAAACAACTTTTGTGTTTCTTGTCAGAATTGATCCACCTTGGACAACTGCAGATCACTGGTTTGTGGGGTCTGGTTTTGCATTTTGCATCCAGCTGGTATGTGGGAGTCTGGCCTCTTAGCCACTTGGCCCCATTTCACATAGAGCTATCACAGAGGTGGCCATGGATCAGAACTGGGAACATTCTCAGTTAAGCAGCTGCAATCTCTTTTGTTATAATTCTTGTACCCAGCTCACCCTGGGGACTTCAGACCTTCAGGAAGACAGCTCTGCAGAGCCATTGCCAATGGTTTCCTGCAGAACAGTTTCCAGGTCACTAGACTTCTACTCGAAGGCAGCGATACCTTCTTCTAGACCTAAGCAGGTAGAGGAAGAATACTGTGCTTGTGCTGTGCTTGGAGAAGAATCAAATACCATTCTGGTACCTAATTAAAAATAAATGAAGTTTTGCTTTCATCAGTATTTCACCTTTAAAATGACACTTAGCCCTTAACCAGGTCACTGTTTCTGACATTTATAGTACATGAAGCAATCCTGTGTTTTGTAAGAGACTGAATATGTGACTTGTTCGTTTGTTTTTGTCAACTCAGTTAAAAAAAGTAAACCCTCCATAAATGTATTGCATCTTCAGCAATACATTCTGTGTGGCTGACTTGTAGAAACAGCAGCCATTAGTGCACTGAACTCGAGTTACATGTGCCACACTCACTGTTCTCATCAGGGGGGAATGGAATGGGAGGGAGCTGAAATGGGAAAAGACAGATGTTCTCATTTTCATCTCCTCCCTATTCTGCCATATCCTCCACTGTCTGTGATCTGTCAAAGCCAAAAAACCGTCCTGGGTTTCCCCCACTCTGAGGAATGACTCAGCCTTTGGACTTGGTGGCAGCAGAGGAACAACAACTTGATGAGCAATGCTTTGTGTAATTAAGTAATGCTTGACTATGAATCTGCTTGGTCAGCTTCAAATGCCTGGAGTTTGAGCTGGCCTAAATATGAAAGATTCTGCTTGATATTGACTGATGCCATTTGTTGCCATAAACAGATTCTCCTCATCGTGTTTAAGGGATTTAAGTTCTTTGCTGTGAATCCTTACCCACCGCTTGTTACAGAGAGGACTGGGATCAAATACTTACCTGATTGTAAGCTGCCTGAGAATGTGTGATAAGCATTTATTCATCACTAAGAATTTTCTGACCTAGGTTTATACCTCATCAACAGTCATTATATATTTTTAAAACCAGGAAGTTAATATTTCTGTTACAATCTGGACAGAGGCTTATTTCAGTAGTTTTGCAATAGCTGGGCAGTGGGAGGAAAAAATCTGCTTAAATTGTATCATAGTTTTATTACTCTGAATCACGTAAATACCTTTCCCACTATACTTACCAGGGGCTCTTAACTAAGCACTTTCAAGTACTGTTAAGTGTTCCCCTTGGTGTGTTCCATTCATCAAACTGTCAACTTTGTTTCATTGTGTTGTGTTGCGTGTCCTTTTCTGACCCAACAGCTTACACATGGAGTAAACCCTTTCCATTTCCAGGCTGATGATTTAGCTCACAGAGCTTGTCATCCAGGACTGGGGATTGTTTGCAGTGTGATAGAATAAACTAAAAGAGATATCTAAATGGGTTTGTGGTTTTTGGTTTCTGGTTTGTTTTGGTGGTGGTGTGGTGAGGTTTTTTTTATTTGCTTGCTTAATTTTCTGACTTTAGAGCCTCAATTTGCAAACTATTAAAGTGAACTGGAACCTTGTAGTTATTCTTTTCATGACTCAGAATAATGAAAATTAATATAGAAAATTGTCTCATTCAGTGTAGCTAATGTCTCAGCTGAATGCCAGTCCAAACTTTCTTTCCTCTGCATAGTACTATCTGAGTCTGCTTGTCAAGATTGCTTGAGCATTTTCATTTTAACAATTCCCCTACTACTTCAGAAATTTTCATATTGATGGATCATTTTGACATCTTTTGCTCTTTTTCTGCTGCTGTTTTTGAGGTCTTCCTTATATGCATGGAAAGATCGAAAGTTTATTGTATGATGCCAGGGAGGATGGCCATTGCTGCTGTTGTGGTCCTCCCTGGACTCATGCATCTCATTGTATTGATGTTCTCTTTCCTAACATTGCTTTTTCCATTTTGGGTGTCCTGGGTTCCTTCCAGGTCTAGAAGCAGAAGTGATATGAGCGAGGTGATATGGCTGTATTACTGGTACTCCTCAGAGCACTTCCCTCAGGAGACCGTCAGAGCAGATCCCTTAGCTCTCCAAACTGTGTGTGCCTGACTATCCTAGTAATGAGCTTTTCCCTGGAGCTGAAGTGGCCTTCAGTTTTGTTTTGGAGAGGGTTGATTCTCTTTTTCAGTTGGCAACAATGCCAAAGGCAATGTCTGATCTCAAGAACACTGTTTTGAAAGGTCTGGCTGCCTGCTGATCTAGCTTGTCTTGTGGAGTAAGGCCACTGTGGACCTGTATTCTGGCAGTGATTCAGTGACATTTCAGTCACTTGCATCTTGTGGAAACCAAAGGCATACTTTTTTCTCACTCACTAAGTTTGCAGACAGGTAATGACTGCAGTCATTATCTTAGCAGAATTCCTGTTTAGTGAAAAAACAGTCAAAAAAAGTCTGTTTCTCAAATAAAATTGGCAGAGGTTCCTCATCCCTAAAGGGCATTTGTTTTTCTGGACCGGCAGAGACTATTTTGGATGTTCTTTCTGGAAGTTATCAAGACAAAGCAGATATGTTCTGCCATCACCAGTGGATATGTATGTGCTTGGAAAGGGAAACGTTAAACAGATGCTGTTCTCTGCCAGTGCCCTTAAGTAAAAATGCCAGAAGGGTTTACAAAAGTGAGTAAAAAGGGATAACATCTCAGAGTAAAACCTGGGAAATATAACAGACTACACTATAGATTTTTTTTTTTTCAGCCATATCTTCCCTGTTTTAATAATTCAAGTGGTTTACCTATGTTTTGAAAAAGTCAGTAGGTTCTTATGGTGGTTTTAAAAGCATCTAGAGTTATTGATCACAACTTGTTGTGTGCTGAAAGTCACTAATGTGGCAATTATACCTAAGCAGGACAAACTAAACTGTGGGTTGAAAAACAGTACTTGACTCTGTAGTACTTAACTAGCAGCAGAGGCTTATGGAATACTCATTGAATGACTTTTTGCAAATGTTTGTTTTGATATTCCTAATTAGAATTAGCATATTATTGGCAGTCAACCCTGTGTAACATTTGGAGCATGATCACATAACTTCCCTTTGGTGTTTTGTTGTGTATTGTGTATGGGAGTTCCGCCAGGAAAAGAAGTCCGAATTGAGACCCAGTGTCTTATGTCTGCCTTTCTTTAGCTCAACTTGATAATTTCTCCAGGCGTTGTTTCTTTTTCTGATGTCATGTAGTCAACTCCATCTAGCAGAGGTGTAAAGCCAACTTGTAACACTACCAGTGGTAGTGTTGGGTTTCTGGGCTGATAGGCAAGGGTTTTCTGTATAAGCATGTAATACAGACACTGTTTAGTGCTCTTTTTTATCACTTCTGATGGTTTTCATTACAAACTGTTGCCCTGCTTTATTAAAGCATTCTATTGCAGACCTGAGAAAAGACAAAACCTTGTGGGACTACCATACAGTAATTTGGAAGGCTGTCATTTCAGTGTAGTGTTACAGCATGTCTAGTTTTCTGCAAACATCTTTTCTGTGTCCCTCAGAAATTTTATGTAAGTTGGGCAGGAAAGATCTTAGGGTATTTACTTAGCACTTTTGCATGCTTCGCAGGCCAGGCCAGGTAGTTGCTTTAAATTGACAAATACATGTCTGAAGATGCACAGAAGAGGCCACTGTGCCTATGTGGATCATGTTTACAATGCATCTGCTGAAAATCCAATACTCCAATTTTCCAGCCCAATTTGAGACTGCTGAACAAGAATCTGGAGTATTTACTTAAATAATTGTTATTAATTTGTTTAGAAAGCTTGGGTTCATTGCCAATGAACACACTTTTGTTTCTGCTCAGGAAACTGGCACCTAAGTGCTTAAAGATCACTCTGAGAAACATGTAGAGATGAATGAAGAAGTTTCACCAAATACCACTTACCAAGCAGGCTACCGTTCCTTGAGTGAGGATCTGTGAATATGAACTACAAACATTTTAAGCTACTGTAACTGAAACTCACTCAAAGTGTTGGTGTTAAGGCTCTCTCACATAAGCCAATTGCATGCCTGTCAATTTGGGATCGTTAGTATGCAGTGTGTGCACATGTACGTGTAGTCACGTAAGTCAGTAAATAGTCAGCTCTTTTAGGGAAAGGTTAACTCTTGGACTCTCTGCCAGGTCCTGTGATGCTTAGTGTGTTTGTAAACAACTTGGAAAAGGTAGTGAGCATTGAAGTGATAAAGTTGGCTTATCTGGGTTTGCAAGGACAAAGACTGAAGGTCTACAGAATGATCTTATAAAACCAAGTGAATGGGCATTAAAATGAAAATGAAATTCAGTGTAGACAAGAGCAAACCAATGCACTGGGAAAATTCAGTGCCATATATACAGTAATGGCCTCTGAGTGAGCTATTACTGCCTAGCAGCAGTCTTGCAGCTATGAAAGCTAGTTTCACAAAAACATCAACTCGGAACTGGGAAGCTCTGTGAGGAGCACTTGGGCACTATAACGAAACAAATCAAGATCAAGACAGATAGCATTGTGCTACACCTTGAGAAACACTTGTGTTCGTGTCCCCTTGCCTCAGAAATTATTTTTGAGAGCTAGGAAGGTTACAGAGAAAGACAGCAGAAATCAGAGCTACATGCAAGTTTCTGAATGGCTTACAAACCTGTGAGTTTGGAAAACAAAAATTTGCAGAATGTACAGGAGACCTATGTTATCTTAGCTTCAGAGTGGATACAGATATTCTTCATTGCTTCTTCCACTGCAAAAATGGAGTCTATCAAATGGAAGTTGTAGGGCCTAGGTTCAAACAAAACAAAGAAGATGATGTTCTTTGTGCAGTGCATAGAACTCGCATAGATCATGCCAAAGGATGCTGTGGGTGCAAAAAGTTTGCAAGGGCTGGGAAGACTGCATGAGAGTTTGAAAAAAGAAGATCCATTGATTGTTACCAAGTTGCCAGAATGAATCAATCACACGGTACATCAAAACAAAAATAGCTGAAGGCTGAGCAATTACTTGGGGAAATATATCTTTGATTGTCCTGTTCCTTCTCTTCTGTAGGAATCCCTCTCCATCCAATGTGGAAGAAAAGTTACCATGCTAGGTGTAATCTGGGCATTCTTATACTCAAACATCTCAACTTCATTATGTTTAAAGTCTTTACAGGTGTAGTCTAAGATTTTTGAGAGGGGGTTATTAGAAATAGGGAGGGACACCAAACAGGGGACTCTGAAGATCCAGACACAATTGAACAGCTGGTTATATTACTTCAATTCTCTTTTCATACTAGTCTTGTACCAGGCAATGTGTATCATGGGCAATACTGCTGAATTACCCTTGCTGTAGCATTGCAAGCTACCACTCATTTTCTCTTTTCTCAGTAAAACACAGGTTAATTGTTTTGCTGCTTTCGAAGAGCTACTAGTCCTTTGATTGATTTTTATTTTATTAAATAAATTAATTTCATAATCTCCTATCCAGAAAATGTGCATTTTGGAAAAGATTCAGGTCCTGTTTTTTGATGTGAAAAACTAGACTGAATAACAGGGAGGATGGTTAAAGGAAATGTGGGGACAAAATGTTCTGAGATGAAGGATCTCTGAGCAGTCTAATGTTAGAGTAGCCACTGTGGGGTCTATATGCACATATCACTTCTCCCATTAGACTTCTCTCTTCTTTCTTACCCTACAGAGCAGAAGAGTTATTTTCTTGTTGTGCTATGAGGAGGTAAAGAGACAGAGATTCTGGTTCTAAGACCTTGTTCTGGTTCTGATTCTTGTTCTAGACCCTGTTCTCCAGATCTTGGGTTCATCAGTGATCTAGTCTTGTTAGTACTGGATTTTCTTGTCTCTTTGCATGACCTGTGGAAAGAGGTTGCGTTGTAGGAAATGTAGATAAAAGGCCTCATTCATCATTAATATAGCTGGCATATGCATAACTGCAAAGTTGACATAGTGAACCTCACTGCTGACTCTTGAGCACTCCAGAGTGATGTAAAGAGGTGTCCTATTAACCTTTGCTGCTGATTCAGTAACTTTCATTGAAATCTGTATTGGAACTTGTTTATGTAGAACAAGAAAATTGTGCAGTGAACTGTTCAGAGTAGGCTCTGTTGTCTTGTCTGTTTGTTGAACTCATTATTTGGAATGTCGGTGAATTAAGCCCAGAGCAAGAAGTGCAAGAAGAATTAGAGAAGAGCAGTGTTTCCAGTCCTGGCCTAAGCAAACCTCTCCAATTATAGCTCAGTAATGAGTTTATTAAAAAAGATGGATGAGAGTAGTAAGTGGTGAGATAGCAATAGTTTTTTGTAACTGACCTTAGCTAAATGAAATTTGAATAGAAATACATAATATTAACTCATGGGGATTTAATTTTGGTTGAGATAATCATGGATTGAGCACTCTATGCTGTTTTAATTCAAGATACTAATGTATTCCCCACTTTTAAGGGCCTTGGACATAAAGTTTTGTGAACAGATGTGCAACAGATTGAGTTAGGAACAATCTAAGAGCAGTCAAAAGAGGTGTTTTGATTGTAATTTATAGAAGGCATATAGCTTCAAATTTAAAAATGTGTGACTTCTAATGGTTGTGATTCACAGGCAGTTACCACCAGTTCCCATTAATGGAAAATTATAATGACTTACATAATGCTAATAT
Source organism: Pedionomus torquatus (assembly GCA_013398155.1). Taxonomy (NCBI): domain Eukaryota; kingdom Metazoa; phylum Chordata; class Aves; order Charadriiformes; family Pedionomidae; genus Pedionomus; species Pedionomus torquatus. Next base: position 8,217 of record VZRU01012578.1, on the reverse strand, counting down.
GTATTCATTATTTAAATCCTTAATTATATGTGCAGCCGTGTGGTGCAGTAAAATAATAAAAGGATAATAAATGCAGAAAGTAATGGTTCTTTCAAACAACGTGGATTTCAGGTGGTCATTACCTTAAAATAAAGGAGATAAAAATCATAGTTATACCATCTCTTGTGGTCTTCTGATGGTTACTGGAAAAAGGAGGACTTTTGTTAATAATACCTTAAGATTTGGGTCCCAGTTCTACTGCTGAGTTCTGCAATATAGCTTCAGATCTTCAAGTAAGAGAAATAAAATTATATGAAAACTCTCTTAATCCCATGTTAAAACCAGTTGCTCCTCAGAAAATCAAATCCTAGCTTGTTCTTCCCCCATTAGACTGCGTATTTGGAGGGTTCAAATATGCATTTATAAGTTTTTCTGGTCTGTGTTTCTTTCAAGCAGCTCAGCATTTTGAAATGAACCTCACAGCCTACAGGGTCCCACTTGCTGGTCTGTTGTGACCTTTTCCATTTTATATAAGGGTGATTGATCCTGCAAGCACCACTCACAATTGATCACTACTATTTTCCTTTTATCTGATTTCATTAATTCTTCATTAATACAAATCTACATTTTACTAGAATGCTAATCTCAGTTCACATGTATGATGAATTTTCATACCAGCTGGAGACTGAAAATTTAATTGCATTAATCCTAGTGATAGCAGAGTTGAACTGACCGTTGTTGGTTTATTGTGGAAGGTGTTGGTTCGTTTGGGTTTTTTGGGGGTGGTGGGTTGGTTGACAGGCAAGGATATTTCTGAAACTGATTACTGGAATATTGATCTCATGCTAGATTAGTACAGGGGTGCTATTCCAGGTTAGGCAAAGAAGGAGATAGCTCAAGAGCTGTCCATCAATTTTCAACACTTCCATTTAACTCCAAAACATAATAATTGACAAGTCTGTGATTATCAAATATTAATGATCAAAGCCAAGTCCTCAGACACAGCTACTATTGCAATTAAGTAGATTAATAGCTTCCAGGTTGTTAATGATACACGAAAGGGTTGTGTTGTTGGTACTGCCTTTAAAATTCAAGAGCCTGATATGTCACTGATGTCAAATGAATAACTACTGTTGGCATTCCTGAAATGGGATTATTACCTTCTTATCTTGCTGCACAGGTGAGAAAGACGGGTATTTGCCATTCTGTATGTTGGTCAGGCAGTTACTTCTTCTGGGCTTGTCCAGACTGGTAGTTGCAGCTGAGTCTGGTTCCTTTCCACTTCTGGAGGAATACACATCGTACTAGCAGCAGGGGAGGTTTGTGGTATCCTTTTGGTACCAGAGTATGCAGTCTCTTGTACAGATACTGTTTTCTTTGGGACTTTTCTGTGCAATGAAATGGCACAAGGGAAGATTAGGCTTTGCTAGATCACTCCCAAGCACACAGTTTCACAGCATTCGTTTGCTTGACTGGTCCCAAAGAGACAAGAATACTTTGCTGTTCAGTGGCAGGGATTATCTCACAAGGCTTTGTCTTCATATGAAACTATTACCATAGACAGGGACATGTGACATACTTGCTTTGGTATGCTGTGATTTGGGACCATGTGCTGTGGAGGGGTAGGAAGATGTATCAGTGGCACTTCTTTTAACTGAATAACTATCTCTACGCATGACTATCAGGTTTAGCTGACACTGCTGGCTTCATCAGATGCGTTTATGTGTTGCTATTAACCTCAGTAGGTCTGGATTAGGTTTTAAGACACTGGGATGGGTCACTAGATTTATCCACATCTGTGCAGCATGACAGTAAACTACAATGAACATCCTGAGGACAGTCTCTATTTGGCTCCCAACAAAAAACCAAGATGCAATACTTGGCCACATCGCTTGTCTGCTTCTAGCCTTGGAGTCTTACTCACAGGTGCTAATTCCTGGCAGCTACAAACACAGCAGTTGGGGCATGACTTTTCAGAAACCATGAAGAATTTGGGAAAGTCCTTCCCTCGTGGTCCTTTTACAATGCTAGTGCCATTAGCTACCTGTTATTCCAATTTGATGGAGAGTGTGGCCACCAAAACTATTATATGAGAGAATGCCTAGATCCCTGTGTGGATCTAGAAGCTTCAGTAAAACTGTTTTTACAAAGGTTTCTTGAATGTGACTTCAGTATCATAACTGAATCCCTCCCTAGTAATTTTTAGAAGAGAATCCACTACTTTGCTGTGGGAAATCATACTCAGCCATTTACATGATGGTGTCTGTCTCAAGCAGTAGAGGTGCAGGGACTGTGTTTTGGCCTGCATTTCTCTCAAATATAGCAGAGTACATTGCTTCTCTGGTGCTGGGCTTGTGGATGCTGCTGTCTTGTAACAGCATTGATGATGCTGAATGACAATACATCACCTCTGGAAGTTTTTGAAAGTGTGGTAGGTAAAGAGGAATTGAAAGAGGTGTAAATTGACCTTTTTTTTTTTTTTTTTACCTCAATGAAAGAGGTAGAAAGACATCCCTAGAAATCTCTCCCACTCTGACAGCTTTATAGGTCTGTGCTTCTGGCAGGGCTGCATGAACAACCCATGAAGTGACCTGAGTCATAGTTGAGAGGCTGTTGAATGCTGCGTGAGAACCGCCTAAATTCCTGTGCCTAACGTTCCGTTTGTGCCATGGCTGTTGTGTATTAGATATTTTTGGAGCCCTCCTGGAGTCATGTGAAGAAATAGATGCTATAGACAGCTTCTGTTGGTTCAATCATATCTCAGTAGGAAACTGAAAGCACCAGACAATTCTCAATTAGATGGTCTGAAAGTCTGTAAGCTTGCCTGTTACAAATGGGTCTTTACAGTCAGAAAAGGAACAAAGGCTACCGTACCACAATAATGCTCTGAAACTGTCCTCTGAGAGGTGAAAAAACCTTGCCTACATAACACTGCTGAAGACTTACTAGGGAAGACTGCTTACAACTGGTTTGGCTGCAGCAAATTTCCAGTGTACTTTCACATACCCTGTGCTTTATTGTGGCTGTACTGGCTGCTGGAAAGCTTGACAGCAGACTTGATGACCGGTATTTCTGGTTTATTCAAACATTTTATTTTATGCTTGCTCCTATCAGCCATTGAGGAATGGATATAAGAGTCAAGCACCATAGAATTGCTTGGATGGAAATAGAAGTTCAATAAATGTCATATTTCATGGCACTAAATTAACTGTTTAAAGGGCTACACCTTTGGTTCAGCTGTTCATCAAACCTTGGTTTCTGCTGATTGAAGCTTTTGCTGAGAACTTACTGTAAAGAACATATATAGAGGCTAAAGCTTTTTGACTGCCCAGGGCTACTTAGAAGCTTGTGCCCTATTTTGAAAAAGGATTTCTGCGCCAAGCACTCTGAAGTCCTGATGTCCTTCATGGAGCCTTGAGCTGCCTTGTGTTATAGAAATAGCCTCCTAATATGTTTAGGCACTGAAAGTGAAACTTCACAGCAATTCAGGGATCAGAGCCCAAAAATGTCATTAGGAAAAGCTACCAGCTGTGTGCAAGAACCAAAGGTGTTGCCCCTTTAAGCATGGACTTTCGTTTCTGCTAAAGCCTTCAGGGAAGTATAGCTGGGATGCTTGTGCAGGACTGACTTAGCTCAAGCAACAGCCCTTGTTTCACACTTAGCCCTTTAAGAGGCTGTGAGAAACGGGTTTAAAGTTTTGCTTCAGCTACGTTGTATTCTTTGGTCAGGATGTACATCCTGAGAGGGGCCTAGAGGTAGCAGTCTCATAGATCAGCCTCTCCTGGTAAATCATCCATGTCCTTGTGCTATTGAATACTATGTTCAGCAGAGTGTTATCTGAGAGAAGGAAATGGGGGAAAAAGCAACCTTCAAAACAGGAACTTAAAGAATAGGGGAGTATCACCAAAGCTGAAGACAACCAGGATTGGACGTAACATCGTTAAGGGGGCTATGAAGGCTACTAAATGAGCTAGGCTCATCTAGAGGACAGCTAATGAAGAGGAAGATACGACCACCTGATGAAGTAAAAGACCACCAGAGTGCTTGTAATTACTAACAACGGACAGTAGAAGGGGGCTAAAAGACTGTAGGACAACTTATAGTCTAATCAGCAAATCAAAGACATGTTTAGGATAATGACTTTTTGAAGTGTGTTAAGGTCTTACAAGGTAAAAAGGTGTAAATTCAATCTAATAGGTTAAGTGGTCAGGAAGAATGTGAGCTATAATTTCTCAACAAATGAGAAGGGAGACAGACACATAAGCAGCTGGGATAAAATGTATATAAACCTAAAAATATAAAGAGAATTCATGCATCTAGCCTGGAGATGCACCCAATTCAGTGCCGTTTCATAAATTTTTAATAAACCCCTTTTATACTTTGTTTTTAACCTTTGCTTTGATGGCTTTGTCTTCTCTTACATTCTGTGTGTGAGCTGGTGTTTCTCACAATGCTTTTGAATTTCCCTCAGGGTTTCACATGCATAGTACTCACTAGGCAACCCTGATATGTAGCCAATCCTTCCTCAGTTTGAGAGGTTTTTTAAATACCTAGTTTTGCCTCTCTGGAAAGTGCTTTGATGAATAAAGTGTTTTCCGAAGTTTCTTCACCTTCTCTGAAGGAAGTTGTACTCCAAACCCAGGTTCACTCAAAATGCTTCCCTCGGATTTTTTTTTTCTT
>VZRU01012577.1:363189-379872 GCA_013398155.1 Pedionomus torquatus | reverse complement strand
GGTTGTTTGCTTTTTTGGGGTTTTTTGGTTGTTTGTTTGTTTGTTTGGGGTTTTTTGGTTTTGGGGTTTTTTTTATTGTTTGTTTTTGGTGTTTTTTCCCCAGGGTTCTGTTAAACTTCAGGAGGGTTGCTGTTCTGGAAAAAATATTTTCAAGCTTCCTGGGTCCCTCACAACACTAGGATTTAGCACACAAGAGAAGACGTTTTTATGGGAAAAAATATGCAAAATACAGCAGTAAGGGGGACCTTCTTCCTCAGAAACCTGTGCCCAAACTGGCCGTTACAAGCCATAAATGCAGGAAAATTATGTTGCTCTCACAGTGGTATGGGACAATGGAAGTGTTGAAACTAGAAAAAATATGATACAGGTATATAAGTGTCTTGGGAGTCTGAAGATTTCGTAAACCACTCACACTTTTCTCTTTTTACTATCAGAACCCCATAATGCCTACATGGTGCTATATTACAAGCTTTTCCTCAGTTGGTTCTTTATAGTAATAGATACAAATAACTCTTATGGGTAGTCAAGTACTATTCAGTTATGTAGTACTGCTAACCTAAATACTCTTATTCTATGCCTTCTTCAAGGGAACTGTTTTTTTAATCCAGGTTACTCTTTGGCACATGTGCGTAAGAATCATAGAATCATAGAATGGTTAGAGTTGGAAGGGACCTTGAAGACCATTGACTTCCAACCCCCCTGCCATGGGCAGGGAAACCTCCCACTAGAACACATTGCTCAAAGCCCCATCCAGCCTGGCCTTGAACACTCCCAGGGATGGGGCATCCACAACTTCTCTGGGCAACCTGTTCCAGTGCCTCACCACCCTCGCAGGAAAGAATTTTTTCCTAATATCCAATCTAAATCTTCCCTCTTCCAGTTTAAAACCATTACCCCTTGTCCTATCACTACGCTTCCTGACAAAGAGTCCCTCTCCAGCTCTCCTGTAGGCTCCCTTCAGATACTGGAAGGCTGCTAGAAGGTCTCCCTGGAACCTTCTCTTTTCCAGGCTGAACAGCCCCAGCTCTCTCAGCCTGTCCTCATAGGAGAGGTGCTCCATAAGAAGTTAATGTTCCTTTGAATGAACAAAAAAGTCAAAGTAAAGCAAAGAGCTACTAAATTAAAATTGGAAGGATTTCCCCTTCATAAGATGAAAAATATCCCAAGGATCCCAGTTCTACATATGTGCAGGAATTTTATGACTATTCTAATATACATTCAACTGCAAAAACAAAGGCCAAATGATTTTTTTGTGTATATCTGCTATTCAAATTCCCCAAATCTTTTTGCATCTTTTGTACTGTGTCTCATCTGGCTGGCTTTTTTGTTATTATTTCTGTATTTGGTTATTGTCACTCAAGCAGCACATTTTTATTTCCCAGAGCAGTATGTTCAGTCCAGAATAATGTACGTAACTTATATTTAGATCCTTTGATACTGATTCTTGCTTTATTTTAGGGGGCTTTGGTTTTTATTTTGTTGCTTCCACAATGGATTCTTTACGGCATTATGCTTCAAAACATGCTGTGATCTCGTTTTTAGAAATATATTATCCTGTTTACATTTTTATGGATTCATGAACTCCATAGAATATTCTTCATTCTTTCATTGCAGGAGTACTAAAAAGCCTGTGGTTTTTGTTTCACAGAGTTTTGAGTTGGTTTCACGGTTTTATATGATTTTTATTGTTCCCAAGAATGCAAGGGTTCTAACACTAATGAAACTCTACCTGAACCTGAGTTTAATCTGAATTCACATCACCCCTAGCCAAACTACTTCCCCACCCCCCACTCCCTCCAATATAGTTGTATAGTTGTCCAAAATTTAGGGCCAAAATAATTCCTGTGCCTCTGAAACTTATTTCACAGCCCAAGTTTGAACCAACACAATTGAAACACCACTGTGATGTGCATGTTTTCACTTCTTTGCAAATATTTCACATTCTATTAAACCAACCCAGGTGTGTGAATACAAACATGCGACCTCGAAGGGCCCAGAATCCCTGCATATGAAAATCGGTTTACATCAGCGGAGTTGGTTAATTTACACCATTTAACCATCTGGCCCTCTGACATTTTCTATCAAATATAGCTAGAATAACAGCCGAGCAGCTAAGCATAAACCAACAGACAGTGAATGTATGCAAAACAGTTTTACATTTTGTAATCAGAAAGAAAAAAACAGATTTTCCTGATAAGACTTAGCTCTGCCTGGCACTGAAAGTGCCTTCACCTGAAATTTAGATATTGAAAATACTAAGCTATAAACTGTATGTTGGTAAAACACAGTCTGGACACACACAGATCTACCCAGCATCTGTGCCATGGCAAATCCCACGGTGCATTCACCAGCAAGTGTTTCCCTTACCACCAAGGGACATGCTGAATTTCTTCTCCTCAACAGGCTCTGCTTGCAAAAATTGATTAAGCATTAAACCAATGAAGAACCCCAGCCCTATGTTGAGGGAGTTAGCATCTCTCTTTCTCGTGGTAGTGGTAGAAACCAAAATCCCCTCAAGCCCTCAGAGAGTTCAGAGCGACACTGGTGGCCTCTCCAATGTCCATTGGACTTCTCTGTTTGCTTGTTTGGAGGGGGGAGATGTTGACCAGCCTTCGCCCTTATTTTCTTGCCAGCCTTCACAGCAGTGCACCCTGGACGTACAGAGACATTTCCCTCCCTCGTTTCTATGGAGGGTGCCTAAAACCTTCTCTTCCTTTCTGCTGAGCAGGCTAAACAGCTCCCTGCTCAACATGCTGGCTTTTGCAAACGCTGGTCTTAGTCTTTTAAGGTGTGTCTACAAAGCCAAAAAATGGTTTTCAAGCCAGTGTGGGTATCAGAAAGGCTCTGGCTACATTAGCAGAGCCTCCATGGATAACCAGGCTGGGCTGTGTGTGCCCAGGGAGGCTGTTGGTCTTCTCTCCCTCCGCTGAGCTTGCTGAGCAAAGCAAACTGCCTCTCCCTCTGCATCGCCCTGGGCCTGCAAGTTTCATTTCACAGCACTAAGGGAATCTAATCTAATCGGAGTTTTTTCCATAACTGGAACAGGCTTATTTGCCTGTTAATGTGGCAGTAAGAAAACAGGAATATTTTTGTTCTCTTTTGGGAATCCAAATTCAGATCTAAAAACCTTCCCCATTCTCCTGAAATCTGTTCCGCTTGTCTGCCGAAGCTGTTTGTCTCTGCTTCAACAATGACACCGAAATAATGCAGTCATTGCCCAAATGCCACTCACTGCCATCTTCTTAGCAGGGAAAAAAAAAAAAAAGGATTTTTGATTTGAGCTAGTTTTTCATCCTGCCCCACACCTACTACTACTGTTAAAAAGCATAACACACTGGAGGGAGATTGTGCTATATTTCATGAACATTCATTGCTGGCGCTAAGGGACATACCCATCTGTTATTTGCTTTCAGCCTTGCTTACTGATACAACAGGAAAGACAGCTTGCTGATGGGCTCTTTGAAGCAAAAGGCTTCTCTCTTCTTTACAATTAAATTCTATATATTTTTTCAGTAGATGGTATACAGTCTACCTCAAATCAAAATTACTTCTACTAAAGTAAAATTAAATATTTTGTAATCTTGTGATTTTGAGTAATGGAACCTTACAGCAGTTTGACACTCTAAAAATATATTTTATTGAACTTTTTCCCAGCACAATCTAGCTTTGTGCTAACTGGGTTTCAAACATATCCTTTAGTGTTTCAAACATATCCTTTAGCTATGCTGTCATATGAAATTTTGAAAGGGGATTCGTACGATCCGGCTCAGGGACCCAAGAGGGAATTAAGGACAGGGGCAGCCAGGAGGATGTAGCTGTCTGCAAGATGAGGGGAATGGCAGATATGTTCTTTCAGGAGCTCTCTCTGCTCATTTTTTATGGCCATCATAGCTCCCAAGAACATCCGGGTCCCAAAGACAGACAGCCTGCTAACACACAGAGTGACCTTATCTGTCAGACACATCATACAAATCCCCTCCAGTGGTTACAGCACCCACCAGAACTACTGGAAGTCATCCTCCACTTTGGGTTCTCTCAATGCAACCAGGGGCACTGGGGTAGAGAAGGTCCTGTCAGAGCAGGTCTGTGCAGAGACTTGGATCTTGCCACGATGAGCAGGTACTCCTATCAGTCAATTTCTAGGCATCTTGCTGACCTTTCTGCTTGTGACAGTGAAGATCTCTACTGTGCAGGGAAAAAACATAAAGTCATAAAATTAATGCCAAGAATACACCTCCCAGGAAAAACAAACAAACAAACAAACAAACAAAAAACAACAACAACAAATTTTTTTTTTTTTTCTGTTTCTACTTTGCATATGCTCAAACACTTGGGTTACCTCACATTTTTTCTAAAAAGCAGAGTATGAAGACTCAAACATTTAAACAAGGATGATTTTCACCTCCAGGAGCATGTAATCAGGGATAAAGCACACCTTATGCATACAGGAATCATGTGGGAATTCAGAGTGAGAACCAGTCTCTCCTTTTGTTAAGTCAGAATAATCATCACATCGGCAACCATGATCAATCAGCCCATCAGCTCAGATTTAAGATCCAAAAGTATGAAAAATCTTCCAGTTTTGTCAAACAAACACATAACCTGGCAGCAACTCATCTAATATGTGGTACCTGTGCCACCCTTCAAGTTGGTGGACCACTGGCCAGGCACTGGGTTCCTGTTTGTTTAGAACAGGAGCATTTGGCAGTGACAGTTCTAAAGAACGGGAGCTGCTCAGTGGAAAGGAACATGAGTGACAAATGATATAGTTTCTTTTGGTGTATAGTTCAAAGCAACATTTAAAGTTTTGTGATGGGAAGTTAGTTTTCCAATGTTATAATGCTTGCTAGTATTATACAACCAGGAATTATAGGAAGCGTGATCCTCTATGATTCACAGTCTGAGTTCTGAGCTTTCCATGCTTAGATGCACTATCTAATCAACTGCAATAGTTAACAGCATACTCTGTACACTTCTCAAGATATTTGAGAACAACTCATTGTTCTGACAAGGTCATTTCTACTTCTTGGACCAATAAAACCTCTTAAAGAGGAAAAAATAGAATAGATTGCCTGTTAGCACAGAAAGTTCAGATGTAGATTCAAGATATTTCAAAATGCCTGCATAGTTCAGAATAAAAACCCTTATAATGTTGGAACAACTTTGCTAACACAAACATCTCTGCACAAATATTTTTTTATTTTGCTAAATCTGGTGAATCTACAAATGCCTGTAACAGAGGCCTATTGGTGTGCAACCCCTGCATGCCAGATGATACCCAAATAAGTAGACCAGCAATCTTGCCCCGTTCTTCTTCCCCTAGTAGCTCCCCATTGTTCTCAGCAATCCACAGGACAGGAGCAAAGTCTGAGGAGGAGTGTAGACTGGTGAATCTCTATTGCTTTGGGAGGCTGGAGTTGTGTGTCAGCTGACTCACCATGCCACAGGTGCCATCTTAAAATATCCTAGGGAAATATCCAGGGAAGAATACCAATGTTTTTTGGTTGTACTGCTATTCTACATTTCTTACACCAACAAGGCCTCAGAGAAGGCTGATGAGTACTATCTTACTACCACCAGTCAAATGTTTTGAGGTTTTTAATGAAAAAATTGCTGAAGCGCAAGCTTCAGCAGCAGCGAGAAGTTTGAACCACTGGACACTGGCCACCAGTGCAGCTGAGCAGGCACAGCCCCTGAACACAGCTGGATTCTATTGAGGAGCTTTGTTGTGCTTCACAAAGGGGCAGACAGCACAGCTACATTGTGCAGGCTCACCTGATTTATGTTTAAAAGGTTACTTAAGATGGAAAGCAAATTCTGTGCCAAGAGTAGTCACCCTCTTGTGTGCCTCCAGCTACCTGAAACAAACCAATTTTGCCTTAAATACACTGTGCTCTTGTGTCAGCCTGACTCTGGGGGATTCATCGGTATTTGGAAAGTCAGGGTACCCTCACAGTGAAAAAATCTCAACTGTGTTACTGCTTTGCCTACAGCAGTCATTGTTAGCTCTTCTGTAAGCATATCAGCATGTCATTGATGCAGCTGAACATAATTACAATAGCAATTTGTCTACACTTTGAAAAAAAATATATATGTAGTTTACAATGATGTGACCCTGCTGTCAAGGACTGTCTTGGGTCCATTGTTTTCCACCAAACAGTATGTTTACCACAGGCTTGTTGTGTTGTTTTTTTTTCTCTTCAGCACAATAAATAAAAAAAGAATGTAACAAAACCTCCACCAGTCCTGAGGCCCTTAATCTTAGGTAAACATGCCTTTAAATATCAACTGATATCTGCCTCTGTTTAAAGGAACCAGCCCCAAAAAGGTTGGTCTGGTTTTATCCTGTAGACCTCCATGTTCAGGCCTTCACCTGGGAGCACTGGAAGAACAGCATGGAAATACTCACCCATTATGAAGAAGACTGTCACCATTGACCAGGATGTCTCCCTTCCTGCTCGGGCAATAAGAACCCTGCTCCAAAGAGGTTTTAGGGCCACAGTACAAAGTTCCTCTCCCCAGAGGCAGAAAAGGCTGTCTCTCTCTTGCAATCCCACAGCATTTCTGGGGCACCTGAACAGAAAAAGGGCTTAGGAGGCATCAGGTGTCATGTGGAAAGGTCAATCTCCTATGCCCTTTTGCTTCCTTAAGAAAATTAAAGAAGGGAAAGAAGGAAAGGCAGTCACGTGGACAGTACAAGAGAAAAAGCGCAGAATTAAAAGTAGGCAGAAATAGCTATGCTTGTGCATTACATATGATAGATTAAGGAATGCTTTTCATCTCTGGTCATCTAATACATCCAATCTTTGAAATACATATATATGTGTGTGTGTATATATATCTATATATATTTCCTAGCATAATTTCTTCATTTGTTAGCCTGTTTTTATGCTGTCAAGAGCCTTCTGGGAGAAATAGTAGGGATTTCATGGATGGCCTGAACTTTTCATTCCTTCCTTTCATAAAAGGTCTATGGATTATTTATCCGTTCCCTTCAAGTGTGAACACATTCTGTCATACATTATTACATGAACCTCCTTAGGGACTGTATAATGCAATTAGATCCCCTTCTGTCACCTTTTTTCTAGGCCTGGAGATATTGCACTCTCCAAGCCTCTTCTCATACATAACACATTCATTTAATTCCCTGCAGTACACTTTTTGCCCTTCTCTGCACTTCCTACAGTATTTAAGTACCATCTTAAAACTAGCCTTTAAAACTTTGTTCTAAGACTAGCCAACAAAATAGCACACAGAAATTAGTCTAATTTTTGGAGATGTTGTGGAGATGTTTTCTTTTCTTTGACTCATAACAGTTCTCTTCCTGATCTTCTGTCAGCTCAATCCTTTGAGAAAAGGAGCCTCAAAAATAAGCCATTTCTAAGAGAGCTACAGCTTGTTGCTTTCTCTGATGCACTTCAGTCATTTTCAGGGCTGTACTTACTATCCTGGGTTATATCATTTCCTTTTGCTCAAGCATGTTATCAGTGTCTTGAGTCTGTTCTAGTAGTGTTACAGTCAGCATACAAACAGTGCAAGCAATGAATTTCAAAATAGATTTGCTGGGACCAAAAAGGCATTTTCTTAGTTTTAAAAGTGTTGTCACAATGTGCTAAAACCTTGAATACCTATCAGAAAGAATGAAATGTCTGCTTAGGAAATGAAGGTTATAATTTGTAACAGCAAGAGTCTCTATCCTGGGGAAAAAGAAAAAAAAAAAAAAAGGAAAGATAATAATAATAAAAAAAAAAGAAATAAAATTGATGCACCCTAATACTAATCCCTCATCAAGTAACCTTCTGATGATATGAGCTACCTAGTTACAAGCAATACCACTTACAAGCAAAGCATTCTCCCCTTTTCTTTCTCAAATGAATTTTGTGCTCAATAAAAGCATAAAGGTGTGATTACATTATGATTCTTACAGTTGCCAGTGCCTAACTATATTTAGTCTGCTTCTAAACCCTGTCAAGTTTACATTTTCGCTATTGTTAAATAGACTATTCTGTGCAGTTTGTTTCTTCTGCGTAATAATGAGCAGACTGGTACATATCACTCCGTACTGCCATTAATAGCAGACTGGAATGAGGCCATACCTTGCTGGAGAAAAACCAGACCAGAGAATTGTCTTAATAAATGCCACAGCTTATCTCCAAGAAATACTCCAAACAGAGTGAGCCAGAAAATTGCCAGAAAAATAAATTTTCATTGAAATGCATCAGGTTTCTCACACAAATTACCAAAGAGAAATGTGATTATTTTGATGAGAGGAGCCCTGAGAAGTCTGACTGGTTTCCATCCAGGTGAAGCAACTCTCCGGAACACAGGGTCTGTCCTAGAAGCATCTCTGCTGTCAAGAGCCCAACAATTACTCCGTGATTCAAACCGCAGAGCAGATCCTGCTTGCAGGCTACTACAGGTAAGGAGTTCCATAAATTTCTCAAGGAGGTTTTTTTCCCTAGTTTTGTCTAGTATTTTTCATTAGAAGTTTCAAACATATACTTCTTTTTTCCCTAAAAATTAAAAAAAAACAACAAACAAACAAAAAAACAAAAAAAAAACAAACCAAAGCTCTAGGGCTACTCAGTTCCTCAGGTCTCTGAAAAGAAACCTCTGTTTTTCACTAGGTCTGTTCTGCAATATTGACTTTAGGTATCTCACAGTAAGTCTGAAAGGTAGGTCTACACAATGTAACACTCAGGGTGAGCATATACTTTAAAATGTAATTGCTTTGGTTTCCCTACAGGTAGAGGAAAACCAAGATAATAATGGTGCAATATTGGCCACTCTTAGGTGTTTCTCATATTTCTTTCTCTTTTGGTGGAGCACACTATATTTCACAGTTTTCACTGGAGTCATCAACAACACCTCATAGTAGGGTCCTTGAAGAGTTAACTTGGATTTAATGATGAGTTTAATCATCTAGCTAGTGTGCTTCTGTTCTTAATCCATGTGTCATTACAACTTGCCTGTGTGAAACAACATAAAGATCCAAAACAGATGAATTGGTACTATATCTGCAAAATGAGTATAGCATTGAACTCTGGTCTTCTCGCTAGCATAGAGCAGCACAACTGTAGAGATGACTTATGAGGCAATTCCCCAATATTAATTTAGATGACACACTCTCCCCCTCAAAAATAACGTAGGCATTCTTCTGCCCATGCCGCAAGTACATTTTGCTGAGTCAGCCTTTAGTAAGCTCTTTATTTCAGTGCCATAAATTTCAAAAACTAGTGATAAAATATATACTTTTTCTTGCTGAGGAGCACCAGAAGTTTAAGGTCTACATTTCTCTAAACCTGGAACTAGATTTGGTTATTAGGGTGGTGCACTGTGTTAAAAGCACTTAATTGTTCCTGACCAATACTTTTCCATAAAAACAATTCACCAGTTGTATATATAAATATATATGTGCCTGTGTTGGAATAAAACTCTTAAACAGGGAAAAAAATTCGAAAGATATGAAAAATGGTTCCCTAGTTGGCGGCAGAGGTGGTGCTACTGACAACCAGATTTACAAATGAAACTATGGTGTTGGGTTTTTTGTTTTAAGACCTAAAGTTGCCTTTATTATTCCATTAGCAGTAGCACCTGTTATTTGTGCTATTTTAGTCCTCTTATTTGCTGGCCACATTTGCCTGGCTTGTGTGGTGTCATGCCATGCAGTGGGGAGAGATTTGCTTTCCCCTGGAGTACTGCAAACATCATCTAAAGGTTCACAGACTCTTAATGGTAATAATTTCTAACTTCCCCAGTTCCCTGTCCTACTCATACACTCAGTATCAACCTTTAAACCAGATTTCATGTCTAGACAGGTTTTATATCCTTGGAAGGACAAAAAACTATGGACTTTAGCTCTCCATTGTGTGGAGTACAAAGTAATCCCCAGGCTCAGGTGGGCATTCTACCTGGCAAAATTCTGTGCTGTAGGGAGCTAGGACCCTGGTGTTTATATGCATATTCATTTATACACATACACACACACAGAACCTAATCTCATACTTTCTCTGTTTTTTTTTTCCTTTGGCTTCTCTCTGGTGCCATTTCCTGTGGTTCATTATTTTTGCCTTTGATTCACTTACCACAAATCTTATGTTGATTATTGGGTATCAGAGTGATTTGTGACCTGTGGAGGCTGGTGACAAGTGAAATAGATGTTTTGTAGACCCTTCTAACCCCGATATCAATTGTATGGTTGTCTGTGATAGTGATCAGATGATTCCCGCGTTTCTAACATATTTGAGCAAATGTTAATGCATCCTGCCCCTTCCTTCCCTTTGTTTTTCCCCTTAAAATGTCATTTGTAGAGTTAGACGAGTAAGACAGGAAAAATATCTGAAAATATCTGATTTAAGGCTAAATTTGTGTTTGCTTGTTGATATTTACCCTGCAGAGGAAAGGACTGTAGCACCTTGGAGGAAAGAGAGAACACCAAAATGCACATTTTGAAGAAAATACATCTCCAGCTTCACATATAAAATATCTGAATGTGTAGATGAGTATATTTAATCTCACATTTAACTTAATGGGAAAGGTTATCTTCATTTGTAAGTATAATGAAGGACTAATCCCAAAGACATTGATTCAGCTCAAAGGTTGCAAATATCCCTCTATCTTGATTCTCGAGCCGAGTAAGTTGGGTGGCTTGCTTGTTCTGAACCCTACCATTGAGTCAGGGACCTACAGAGCAGCAGACACAGTAAGTCCCATGGCTGGGCATTAGGTTGAAGTGAACAGGGGGTTCCTGGAGCCAAGGAAATCTGGGGAAGAGCAGAGAGCCCCACAAGAACTGGCAGATGTTCTTGCAAAGTCACTCTCCATCATGTTTGAAAAGTCATGGAGAACAGAAGAGGTGCCTGAGGATTGAAAGAAAGTTAATGACACAGCAGTCTTCAAAAAGGGCAAGAAGAAGGATCCAGGAAACTACAGGCCAGTCATCCTGACCATCTGGAGTAGCATGCCCAGTTTTGGACTCCGCAATACCAGCAGAACATGGACATCCCAGAGCAAATTCCAGCAAAGAGCTACAAAGATGATTGGGGATCCATGACGAGAGGCCAAGGGAGACAGTGCAGAGAAGGCAAGAAGTTGTCATTTGTCCAGTGAGTGACTTTAGGGTAGATAGAGCCAGGTTGTTGCTGGAAAAACAGTATAAGGACAAGAGGCAAAAGACCTTGGGGCAAGGAACAAAATTACACCACAAGGGTGGTCAAACACTGGAGCAGGCTGCCTGGAGAGACTGTGCCCCCTCCATCCTTAGAGGCATTCAAACCTCCACTAGGCCCTGAGCAGCCTAATCCGGTATAGAAGTTGCCCAGCTTAGATAAGGAGGCTGTACAAAAGAATCTTTGGAAGTCCCTTCCAACCCTATGTTTTTCTGAGGTTCTGGTATGCAAGTACAACAGAGAAATGCAGCAACATGTGAATCAACAGGCAGAGGTATAAAGAAGGAGAGGAAAACAGGGCAATTTTAGTCCTGAGCTGAATTCCTCTGCCATTTGAGATGGTAAATTGTTTCATAAACGTAACTAGGAAAATGTCTAGGTCCTGAAGCCTATTTATAAAATGCACTGACATTGAAAGAAGTCTACCAGAGCAACATCCTCCCCCCTCTCAGAAAATGTGCTCAGATTTTTGATGACATTTCACAGAGGGACATCCAGCCCTGAGAGAGCTGATTAATTCCACTCCCTGTTCACCAGGGATAGGTTAAAAGCTGGAATTCAGGCATCTAGCCTAGAAATACCAATTATAATAGGAAGATGACTAATGAGATGAGTAATGGAGGATATCATGGCTTAAAATTTCACCTTTCCCAGAGATGAAAGGTTGAGGGAGATAGTTGCATTTATACTCTAATTCTTCCCATATAGGGACCAGATGGCTTTTAGAATTGATTCCATTGATTTTCTTTTTTTTTTTTTTTTTTTTTTATTATTTGACATTCCAGCAAGAGAGCTCTTCTTTCATAGCAGCTGTGTGACTTATCTTTGCATAGTCCTGCAACTTCCCGTTCCTTTTCCTAGTCTGTGCCTTTTTTTAATAACCAAAAAGACAGTTTTGAAAGTGGAAATGTAGCAGCAGGGCAAGACAGAAACATTGTTCTTTTGCTTGTTATTAACATAGCTTGTCACTTATGCTAAACAAAAGCTCTGCCATCAGAAAAAAGGTTACATGCAAGAGAGATAAATGGTGGCTTACTGTAGCGCATGTTAAAATGTTTTTCCTTCTACTAGGCCCACACTTTGTCCAATGTTGTGTGTCTAAGGCATACCTGGGAAAGCACTTAACCTCTTTATAGGCAGAAGTAGTTTGGACTACTCAGCTGGGGACTTCATTTGCAAATTGCACATTTGTCAGCAAAGCTCAGTAAATACTATAAGAGGAACCATCTGAATAGCACTCATATGGTGCTAAAACTGCCATACCACTAGAAAGAAAATACACAGAGTGGTAATGATCATCACTATTATTAGCATTTTAATCAATGGAAATGATGTGTAACTAGTAATGACGTGACCCACTGTTTTGATATGAAAGTTTTTTTTCCCAGACTAGGAGTTTAACAAAACTTTGTGCTTTAAAGAGCAGTATTTTAAGAAAGACAGCTTAATGCTGTATTTTAAAGAGCTCTGAAGATCAGGATATTTCAAAAGTTCAGGTTGATACAAGTATGATTTTGCACAGCGTCGTGAGGTGGCACTGCTAGATCCCATGCCAGGAGGTCCCCTGCTCCTTGTGAATCCATGACTTGTCCTTGCAGCAGTGCTCACTGTGCCCAGGTCTGCTATTCAAGGTCTCTCCAAATGGAATGAGAGCATTGGAAAAGCTCATTATCTCACACTCTGCTTTAGACTCTTTATTTATTTACAGCTATTGAGTAGCTTCCAAAGAATTTAGCGTCTGCATCAGGCTCTCCTGAAAAAAAGGTTTCCGTATGTTGTTTTACAAGATTTGCAGTGGAGTTTGTAGCAATAAACAAGTTTGTTCCACAAGGAAACTCTGGCCTTTATATCCCCAACTTCCCTCTGACAAGAAGACAGCTTGCAAGACTGTAGCATCTGCTACTGCTTAGAAATAGGCCAGTAATATTAGCTCAGCTGTATTTCAAGGCCAGAATACTTGCATCCATGGAAGTGCTGAGAGCTGACCACAGGGAGTGCACTCACCTCCTGAGTCATTTAGAAACTTTTGAGAGTCTTGTACATTAGGTCAGATCACCATTCCCAGCAGTCTTCTTTCGCCTCAGTGGGAACTGTGACACGTGTGTTCACAGTTTTTACTTCAGAAAGCAAGACAATGCATGGAGAGTGCCAGTTGTCTTTGCTAGGTGACTAAAGAGTTTTCAAACACTTGGTCAGGAAGACTATCTCTCGATTTGGAAGGGGCTTTATGTTTTCAATTTATTACTCTGAGTTACTTTCAGTTAAATGGGAGATACTCGGTTTAATGAACAGAATTTATAGGCCTTCTGCTAATAACTCATCTAACTATGGAGTGCAAACAATAATGGTAAAGACATAGACTAGTCTCATACCAAAATAGCTTTTGAAAAACTGAAGTTGAATTTATGCTAATATAGCTATAAATAAATGGAACTAGTCTATGACATCTCTACAGAGAAAAATAACACTGCAGGGGTACTTCCTACGGCCTTTCGCACACCTCTTTTGTGATTATTCAATGACTTAACTCCATGCACTTCAGAGAAATGTAACAATGCCTAGTTGCCATGGCAGTACTAAAAAACTGTTTCAGAATCACAGAATCACCATGAGTGTAGTCTCAGGTAAGACCTGTACAGTTGTTTGGTTTTTTTCTTCATGACATTTGTGGCCATGGGAGGCCTCTTCCTGATGAAAGTATTGCCAATGGGAAATGCAAAGTGTTTACCCCACATAAGTGAAAGAGGTGAACTCTCATGTGGCCAAGATTGGGTCTCTATTCCACACCTGTAGGAGCCATTTCTGTTTTCATTGGTGTAAGGCAGACCAAAAAACCCTGACAGATAACTTTGGAGAAAGTGGCTTTTAACACAGCCCTTCTCTCCCTGTTCCCCTCACTTATGGACATTACCTAAATTACATGATATAAATCAAATAGTCATATTATCATAGAGTAGATTGGGTTGGAAGAGACCTTTAAAGGTCCTCTAGTTCAACCTCCCTGCAATGAGCAAGACAACTTCAATTGATCAGGTTGCTCAGAGCCCCGTCCAACCTGACCTTGAATGTTTCCAGGGATGGAGCATCTACCACGACCCTGGGCAATACATTCCCATGTTTGAATGCCCTCATCATAAAAAATTTCTTTCATATATCCAGTCTGAATCTACCCTCTTTTAGTTTAAAACCATTGCTCCTTGTCCTATTCCAACAGGTCCTGCTGAAAAATTTGTCTCCCATCTTTCCACAAGCCCTCTTTAAGTACTGAAAGGCTTCAATAAGGTCTTACTGGAGCCTGGTCTTCTGCAGGCTATATTACCCCAGCTCTCTCCATCTAACCTCACAGGAGGGGTGCTTCAGCCCTCTGACCATTTTTGTATAGAAAGGAAGAGAGCATCCTCCTACCTGACAGCAATTACTTTATTTGCAAATGACATTAGCCATCACACCTATCATAGAATCATAGAATTTTCTAGGCTGGAAGGGACCTTTGAGATCATCTAGTCCAACTGATAAAAAAGAAAAACTGATCTAGTCTAGTTTATCTAGTCCAACTGATAGTTTAGATCAGAAAAACTGATCTAGTCTAGTTTATCTAGTCCAACTGATAAAAAAGAAAAACAACCCATCACTAAGCACTATGTCAACCGACCTTTTAAATAACTCCAGGGATGGTATCTCAACCACTTCCCTGGGCAGCACGTTCCAATGCTTAATAACCCTTTCAGTGTGAAAATTGTCCCTGATACCCAACCTGGACCTCCCCTGGCACAACTTGAAGTCATTTCCTTGTCCTATCACCTCTGACTTGGGAGAAAAGACTGACCCCTGCCTCTCTACCTTCCTTTCTACCTTCCTTTCAGGTAGTTGTAGAGAGTGATAAGGTCTCCCCTCAACTTCCTCTGCTCCAGGCTGAACAACCCCAGCTCCCTTAGCTTCTTCTCATAAGGCTTACTCTCCAGACCCCTCACCAGCTTTGCTGCTCTTCTCTGGACCCACTCCAGCACCTCAATGCCTTTTTTGTGGTAAGAGGCCTAATGCTGTACACAGTACTCAAGATGGAGCCTCACCAGTGCCGAGTGGAGGGGAAGATTACATCTTGAGTCCTACTCACCACACTGTTCCTCATACAGGCTAGGATGCTGTTGGCCTTCTTGGCCGCCTGGGCACACTGCTGGCTCATGTTCAATTGGCTGTCGACCAACACCCACAGGTCACCTTCTCCAGCCACCCTCTGCCTTCTTTTGGAAACATGAAACTTATCATTTGCACTGCTCTTTTTGACTTGCAGATGGAGCTTTGACTCCAGCTGAACTTAGAAAAGTCTCTCCTAGCCACAATCTTTTGCTTTCCATATCTGTATTGTAGTTTAGCCACCAAAGTCTGATCCAACTACAGTATCAGAAACTGAAGAACCAAGTGGACAATTCAAAGTGTCATAAATATGTATATGTGCATGTGCCTGTGTGCACACATGAGAGAGTGTGCACACACCAATAGCTAAATTACACTTTTTTCATAACTTCAGTCTGAGACAAATGAAATCGCCCCCAAAAAGGTAATGAAAGCCAAATTGATCTCCTAAGTGGATCAATAGAAGCTTAACTGAAATAGATAGAGGAGTTTATCAGATCTGATGTAGTAAAACACTAATAAGATCACTTCCAATTCACACATATAGGACTAAATTTTCAGCACAAATTGATCTCATTGCCAAGGATGAATGGGAACCCCTAGTAAAGGATTAAGGCTGTAAAACATACTTTTTCTATACAAACAGTATATTTTTCTCTTATCCTTACTGATTGCCTGATTTTAGTGCTGCCTTTCTTCTGCACAAAGCAGTAGATTTCTCTCTGAAGTGTTTATTTGTCTCAGAAAACAAACTATTGGGTCATCAACCACCCCATTTTGTGCTGAATGGTACCTGAGAGGAGCATGAAACAGAAAAACCACTTATGACAATGAATGCAAAAGCATTCCTCTCAGTGCTACCCCTGACTGCAGTGACCACATCAGAGGGTTGGGTGAAGGGGAGCAGCTTTAGGAGAAGGGATGAGGAGAATCTCCAGCAGCATTGCAGAAGAGAGAAGAAAAAGATCCTTTTTCCCTAACTCCTTCAATGTGATATTTGCAAAAGGCAGGTCTCTCCCTCTCTCCCTCTGACAGGTGCAAAGACACCTCTCAAGACCACCTGAGGAACCTGAAGGTGTGTAAGTCCATGGAACCTGATGAAATCCATCCACAGGTCCTGAGGGAGCTGGTGGATCAAGTTGCCAAGCTGCTTTCCATCATCTTTGAGAAATCGTGGCCATCTGGTGAAATTCCTGCCGATTGGAAAAAGGGGAACATAACCCCAATATTAAAAAAAATGGAAAAAAGATGACCCGGGAAACTACAGGCCAGTCAGTCTCACCTCTGTGCCTGGCAAGATCATGGAGCAGATTCTCCTGGAATATCTTCTAAGGCACATAAAAAAAAAAGGAGGTGATTGGAGACAGCCAAAATGGCTTCA
>VZRU01012577.1:322221-360494 GCA_013398155.1 Pedionomus torquatus | reverse complement strand
AATGAACAAAATCTTTTAGTAACAGACTTGAACTGCAGGCTTTTGCAGGCAAAAATGTCAAAGCACTTGAAACCCAAAGAGCAATATGCACATACTTCAGAGGAAAAAAACAAACAAACAAACAAACACACAAAAAAAATAAAAACCAAAAAAACCCCAAACCTCTCCAAATAGAGTCCACAACTTCTAAATTAAGGCTCTAGACGTTCCTCTTAGGTCTGAAAATTAAGTTAAAAATTTATCAAATTAAATGCTCCAAACCACAGAGAACCAAAGTCAGCTGAGGTCTTTTAATGTATTTTTTTATTACTTCAAAGTCAGAATTGTAACTGAATAACTTTGTGCATGCCATTTCCTTCATCATTTGAATTGAAATGTTTGGAAATAATGTTATGGGCCTGTCTTTATCAACCACAATTGTTTTATGGACAGAATTTTTCACTTGTTCTGGTAGCTGGAGGCCCTTGGGACACACACATAGGCCTCAAAATGGAAGTCGCCCAAACTCAAATACATTTGTTGCCTGAACATAAATAGAGGAAAAATACAGAAGCTGAAACAGAGAACTGGAAAGGTTTATACGAATGCTCACTCCGTATTCGTACAAATGAATGCCACAACAGCTTTGACCTCTTTATAACTTGTCCTGGGCATCTCTTACCTGCCCTCAGTTTTCATCCATCAGCCGTCAGCCAGGTCAGTCTATCTGGTATCCTCCTTTAAGAGGACTTTAAGCCTATAGTTACCTCTTGAAGTCACCATGACTTGAAATTCACGGGAACAAAACTCTGCCCATTCCTTCTTACAGGCAGTAACACTGTCAGCATATTACCCTCATCCTCAGTTTAGCCCGTCTCCTTACTGTTGATTTTCTTTTTTTCTCTGGTCTCCTAAAATAAGTTAACTTTTGCAACTGCCCTCAGAATATGAGGCTTTTTTTTTTTTTTGGTTTGTATGTGCTTGCCTCTCCAGGGAGTTAAGTTAATTATCCCCTACAGAGACAGGTGCACAGAAACACACAAGACACAGGCAGCACTGATATGTTTAGGTTTGGGGCCAATTTCTTTTATATGGCCTACTGTAACTCTATATAAAAGACTTTATGGTTTGCAAGCTGCTAGTAACTTGTATTTGTCACAAACACCTGTTTCTGGGTGGGCTCTCAAAAGCCACCTGTTTTCCCCAGACATTGCTCTCATTAAATTGAGCAGTCCTCCTGATTATGGTGAGAGTGGGAGACAAGTGCTATGGGGTCACGGCCAGTTCTCCATGGGGGCTAGTGGCTTTCCCAGCCACCTTGCTTCTGACAATGCTCTGCAACTCGTCCCCCCTGTTTACCTCTACCCAGCTGGGGAAAAAAAGCTACCCCAGGCAAATTTCTCCATAGTGGCAGCACCTGAAAGGCTGGTGCTTGGGAGGAGAGACACAAATATCAGAACAGCAAAAATTGCAGTAGCCAGTGGCCAGTAGCTCAGCCTTAGTACACAGAGCTTTGCTCTTTTGTGCTGCTTCCACCCGTAATGCTTTATTCCCTCTGTCACACACACACCTATCCACTTTTATTAGAGTGAAAAGGTTTTATATAAGTCTGGAGGATTGGGTTTTATTTTTAAAATGTTTGCAGTAGTACTTCTGAAGCATCCCTATCATCTGGCAAAAAAGGGAATTTAATGCAAAACCATATTTCAGTCACTCTCTCACCACCGCTGCTTCCCCTACAGAAATTGTTTCATTGAATCTGATTTTTTTGAAATGAATTTGGTATTCATGAAAGAGCTCAGATTGATAGCTTGGAAAACAATGGCCAGATTTCCACGTAGAACCCAGGTAGCAAAATTGACTTCAGCCCCAGCAATGACTGCTTGAAGATGTTTGATTTTTAAAGGGGTTCAGTTCTAAGCCTCAGGGACAGGTTTCACCCATGTGCATAGTAGTGTCATGCAGGCAGCATTCCCACTGACACCCAGACTACTTCCCAGGCTCATTTTAAAGGTTTGTCACCTGGATTGGGTTCTTAGTTAGCAGGCCCTGAATTTGGGGCCTTTGGGAGGCAGCATGATGACAGACAGTGTCCAATAATATGGTCACACAGTGATTCAAACAACTGATCCAACATCAAAAAGCTGATTTATTACCTGACAGAGTCAATCTCCTCTTTCATCAGTTTAGTTAGAAAGAAACGAAATGGTTGTATTTTAAGAGCAATGTTGAAAAATACAGTACAGATGAAATATGAAATAGAAAACTTTTCCTTAGAGTGTCAGTGACGGCTACCTGAAACCTTACAGTAGTGGTTACATCCTCCAAAAGACTTCAAAGTTTGCAGCAGTACTTGTGTCTATCCAAGAGCTGTGTTCACATGACCCAATATACACAGCCACTTTGATATGAGTAAACACAGGTGCAGATTTGCATCAATAAAAAAAAAAAAAATAAAATCTGTGTTATGTTCTTCCAGTAGCTCCCTTTTATTATCTTTTCCATTTCCACACAGCTTTGTTCCAGGTTCAAAATAACAAGCCTTTGCTTCATGCACTGTTGTAATGTTTGGCAAACCGGGGGCTGGTATGATACTCACCAATAAAGATGTTCCACGCATAAGGAAGAGGGTCCATCTTATTTCGTCTCATTTATAGTGGGGGAAAAAAAAGATTCTGAAGTACTGCAGATTTATTACAGACAGCTTGAAAGAACCTCCTAATTATTATTCACTGCTTTATAGATCATTGTTAAAAGTGTTAATTTCAATTATCTAAATGTTTTCCTGGCTTGTATGTCATGTGCAATAAAATTACTAGGGCCAGATTTACTGATGTACACCATTTGCTGTGTACAATTCCAACCTCCGTTTTACGACTGCTTTGTGTTGCTGGAGTGCTGCACTGAGCTTTCTAATGATTCTGGCTTATTGCCTTTTCCTCACACATTCTATATCAATTTATTATTCTATGGTGGATGGTTATATGCTTTCTGCAATTTACTTTAGAAATAGTATTAAAAATGAAGTTGACATGCATTAAATAGTACTTTATTGATTTTCTTAAGCTTGCAGCACAGGAACACACCTCTGCTTCGCTAGCCCTAAACTGTACATACATATATATGTATATACAAAAAAACCCCACATGTATAATATAAGAGAAAGCCAGATGAAAGCCACACAAGGTGAATATAAATACATCTCAAATGACATCTTGACAAATTGTGCAGAGAAAAAACCCAACACTGTACTGCACCAGTCTGCATTTTGTATGCGGGTACATTCATAAATACAATTTCTCCACAAGCGCAGCTTCCAAATGAGCCACACTACTACAACACTGACATAAACTGCTCCCCAGTGAGCCCAGGAAGGGGAGATGGCCCCATGCTGCTTCCCCTTGCCTCCTCTGCCCAGGGAAGTTGCTGGGATTCAGACCCTATTTCAAGCACCAAGTTTTGGTGCAGACATCCATTGTCAAGAGATAAACAGTAACAAATCAAGCCTGAAACTGTAGGGCTAGATTGCTTCTGACACCTGATTAGACACATTTTTTCCTAATGCAGGAATAATGGGAGCATTTGGGTGACCACCTAACCTTTTGACTAACACGTAATGATTTCATTTCTAAAAGCATTCATTTCTAAAAGCAGAAACTCTAAGAACACGGAGACTAGCTATTTTATTACCCACATGTGTCTGCTTTAGATAAAGGCTTTACATATCCATTTTGGAAAGGATTTTGAAAACAATTTCTGCTTAAAATATGGGTAAAGGAATAAAAATGGGTCAAGGTGGATTCCGCACAAGAGATAATTATTAGCATGAGCTACAGCCTGAAGCATTTTAGAGTACACATGCCGCTAGATAAATATGACACTGGTGCAGCACTGTATGCTATCTTCTAAGCTAGTGTGCTTTTCATCATCCAGATGCCTTTGTATGATCTAAAGTAGGACTGCAGGAGACTTGCAGTCAAATGCAGTGCTGTCAGAAAGGTATGATCAATCATCTCTGCCAAGCTGACAGCACAGGATCTGATTTATCCTGCCTCTGACTCATATATTTATTATAAAATCAAAGGTAGCTAGAGTTTAGCATCGGTACAAAGTGCTGGAGGTTTGTTCAATAGGGAGCTATTGCATGTGGAACAAGCATCAAATCTCCTGACATTTAATGATTCATTTTAAATATATCTGGCACATGAATTAGCAAACAGAGCTGTGAAATACTAACAGCAGCCAAAAGTAATTTATGATTATTGAATTTCACTGTGCAGTATGTCAAGTAAAAATATAGCAAGTATTCCCATAAAAGCTTCTTTGCTTGTCCCAGCTTTCTGGTAATCAGAACACCTGAGAGTTGAGCCAAGTGTAATGCTCCAAATCTAGAAATGAGACAAAAATACAATAAAAAAGAAAACAAGCCCAGAAAACCTGAAACATCCCCCAGAAATGAATTCCAGAAGCTGTTGGTAATTGAAAATATCAAAGTAATTAAGTATACATACATGGTTAATCAAAAATTTCACTGCTGTGCACATAGTATTTCCATTTTTCCAAATCTATTAATAACCCCAGACTCTTCATAACCTCTAGCAGAGTTTGTCATGTGTCCAAATTTTCTAACACAAGTTGGCCGTGTCAGGACCTCTAATGGGGTGCTGGAGTGCAAGGACAAGGATTCTATTAAAACACTGCAGCACATCTGAGATACCCTAGAGGAGCCAAGTATCTGACGTGATAAGCTTTAAGATCCTTCAGTTGCAATCTGCAAACAAAACTATACGAGCCTGTAATGGGGGAGCTGATTGGAAAGGTTTTAGATCCTTATGTGACCGTAACTTCTGATTATGTTACTTTTAAAAACTACTGTTACAGCCTGGAAAACTGGTTTCTATGACATGACAGTTTTCAGATTAGGAAAAATATGAGGCTTAAAAATCGAAAGTGGATGGGCAACAATAGCACCCGGTTAAAAATTAAATACAGATATCTCAAAAAAACTGGCTTGCAGAGAAGACACTGAAAGGAAATGCTTTCAGTGAAAAGTTATTTGTAACCTTCAGTCAGGGCGAATGTAGGAGAAAGCACTGGGGAAACAGTAAGAACCACCATCTGCTCAGCAGTTCACATTTATACCTCTAAGGTTTTTCCCATTTTCTCCCAGAAATTTTTCCAAGTGCAGCAGAACGCACACATACACACAGTCTGAAACACCTCAGGCTTTGCATACAGTTTCCTGGGCTGTGTCACCAACCCTTTTGAAAGCCTCCATCCACTTGAAGCTTTTAAACAGCTTGATACATAGGTACCGTGAAAGCTCAAGTTCTCATGAAGACTTATTCATCTGAGCAAGTCTGTCTAATGTGCTATGCATATTCATTGATTAGTATCCTTAGAAATCAGCTGGATGTCATAATTAAGACAAGCCAGTATTGCTTGCAGCAAATTATACATGTACTTTAGATCCAATTACACTGTAATGACTGAGTGGCAAAGAGATATTGCCAGCTAAAACTGCATCAAGTGGCTTTCTTGAGGCAGAGCCAACAGCACGGGGTAAAATTAGAAAACTGTCCCATAACATTTAAACTTCTGATAACAAACAGGGTGGGGCAGGGGGGGAACCCAACCCAACAAAATTCCTAGGTAACAATTTTATAAAACTTTGTAAGTACGAGGGGTGATTGCAAAAGCCAGCTACTTTATAAAAGCCAGGACTCCAGCTCCCCCTGAAGAGAACAAGCTCAGGGCTCAGCAAAGTGCCTGCCTACAGCTACAGTCACTTGTTAACATCCAAAGCACTGACTCTAGTGGTGAGGTGCCCCCCAAAGGAAGGGATGGTATTTCCCTTTCAAAGGAGAACTAGCTGAATTCCTGGGCGCAGAAAAAGGCCTGCAGAAAAGCTCAGCAGTAGGGAAGTTTTATAGCTTTACGTTGTGAGAAAAGAATGAGCTACAGAAGCGTCAAACTGATTGCAGCCACAGTGCTTTTATGACCATGTTAGATCATCACCAATATGATATTTAGAAAAATATCAAAGCTTTGGTTTAGATCCCAATTTGGGAGATATTCTTGTTACATGGAATGTGAAGAAGATCCAAACTCCCTCTTTATAAAGTCAAGCCTTTGTTGAAAAAGGTGTTTTATCCATTTGGGTCCTTGTACTTCAAGGAAAAAATTCTTTCAAAAGTTCCTTTGAATAAAAAGGAAACAAGAAAGCCAATGTAAACAGAATTGGTGTGTCAATTGTAGACATGCTCCCCAGCAGTTCCTTGGCAAAAAGACAATAACAAATCAAATTAAACATCAACTATCACACAAAAAAACCCATATAGGCTTCTGAAGGCAAGCCAGAAATTCAACATCAGTTTGCCAAGTCTCAATGGGTCATCAATAGTTGCTTAAAAGTAGGGAGACTTTCTTGAGTTACTCCAGACTCATCACAGAGAACTGGACAAATGAGTGCAATGAGGACAGGGGAGATGTCCGAGGAGAAAAAACCCCACAACTGCCATCTTCTGCAGACAAGATTTCCTACTTGGGCACAGGGATATCTATACCCTGCCATCTCCCTTGGACAGCACCAGCCTTCCCTGGGGACTGATCCTGCCAGGGAGAACAGCCAGGCTGAGGGACATTCACATCACCTTAGGCTGGTATGTGTACATGATCCCTGTCTTAGGATGGTTTTTCTTATTACTGTTATGAGGTTTGCACAAAACCACCTTTATAGACTACACAGAGACCATGAGCCAGTTTAAGAGAGCAAGCCAGTTCAAAGGTCTGAAGGTCCAGTGATATTCCTGAACTGGCATTTTCTATCTATAACAGCAGCCATACAAACATGGCAGTTGCTGCAGTAAAGACCCCAGTCTTAGGAAGCAGCCCTATGACCTAACAGGGATTATTGCACATCATCCTGCACATCCCCCCGACTGCTTCCTCCTGGGTTCAATGTGCCAGACCTCAGCACTCTTATCCTTCCCCACCAATATATATATTTTTTGCACTGGATTTCAGTGTGTCCCCAGCTACAGTTTCTGCTAGTTGAGCCATCTGTACTCTGCTGGTTATTAAAAACATTTGATAGCTAAATTGGAAAATATCTGTTTCCTCCTAAAGAAATATCGACACAAATTTTTCTAAGACCTGTACTGATTAAAATCTGTCTGGATCCTGATACATATCTAACATTTGAATTCAAATTCCTGGATTTACTGTATGTTATAGAAAGTCCTTTTCATCTCATTGCATCAACACAATTAGCTACCTGCCTTGTGGATATAGGTAACTTTTATCTTTTTCCATATTGAAAAATATACTTAAATTGAAGGCTGGTTTTCCTTTGAAAATTAAGAAGCAGGAGCATACACATTCAGCCAAAGAGTTATATTTTTATATAAATGCATAGTCAAAGGCAGATGAACTTGCAGTCAAAGTTTGGTGTTGTTTTAAATTAAATTGGTAAGTCTGGAAAAACGTAGTGTGTTCCAGTCAAAAGAAACCTCTACTGCAGTTTGAACTGAAAATAAGTAATTATTAGGAGGTAATTGTAATCCTCAGTGTCAATCAGTTTAGAATGTAAGGGCTTGTAATATTTTTTTTATACCAGCTGCAGCAACTTAGGATTCATTTCACTCCTGCTCAGCTATCTAACAGGTTAAGCATGCCTAAACTAGTCATCCCACTTCCTCCTTTAAGAAAAATAGAGCTGTGAACAATTCCAGAGAACAGTTCTTCTTACCTACCTTAAATACCTGTCTTAACATGGGGTGAATTGCATCCTACGGCAGCTTAGTTTTCTCAGGCTTGTCTTCCTCTAAGTCAGCTTGGCCCATAGTTTATGATGTCAATCAGATTCATACTTATATCAAATCAGATTAAATGCCTTTGTTACTGTACACTTGCATCAAAAGACAACTTGTGAAATGTACAAGTGAGAGCAAAAATAAGCCACAATTTCTAAGTCAAGTAAAAAATGTAACAAAAATTCAAAAATGTGGCATAAGTTATGACAGTTGCTTCATTTTGAACGTTTTTTTCAAAAAATATTTAGAAGTTTTCTCATAGAAACACAATTTTAACATGTTGTGACACTATATACAAATACATAACCATACACACTCCTACAAGATATTAGAAGTTCATCTGCTGCTCTGAGCTACCCACCTCTCTCCACTGCATGAGGCTCCAGAGACAGTTCCTAAAACACTGTGATTGATGGTACAGTATTTTAAGGGAGACCCAAATCAATGCAGGTTAACTTAAAACATTACACGGCAAACTGCTGCAGCCTGGGAGCAGTTTGACAAGGCAAGGAGCTGGGGACAGGCATCACACTGAAGCATCTTTGCTCCTTGGCCTCAGCTGGAGGCCACGGTGGCCCTGGGAGGGTGCTGCTCATTGGTGGCATGTTGGCACTACTGCTTCCCAAACCCCGCACCCTCATGACAAAAAGAACCCCTAAAACCTTGCAGCTGCCAGTCAAATCAAAGACCTTGGCATATTTGTCTTTTATCAAAAAAATGCCTGTGTACAAGGATGCAAAAATATCATAACACCTATGAAAAACTCTATGGAATGGAATGGATCTGGAAGTTCCGCACATGACATAAACAATGCGGATTTTATCAGACCACAAGCACTTTGTTTAGAGACAAGATTCTGTCTCACCCACTTTGATTTCTACGTATGAAGGAGTAGCAGAAATGAATCATGAAAACTGTAGGTCCAGACAAGGATTGAATTGCTGATGTAGGGAATGAAAAGGGAGACCCTTTGGCTCCCATCCAACAGTCCCTTGAAAGTCACAACAGATTCAAGGGCTGGGACAGGACATCAGGATCAAACCTGTAGCACATAGCACTAGAGAAAAGGTTGGCCCTTCTGTGCTCAGGCAGAGCTGGGAGCAGACTTCAGACATCAAAACGTGCCCATCTGATAAACTTATGTTTTAGGCCACAGAGCAGCCCAGATCAGGAAGCGCAAAGATAAGTCAGCATCTTCAGAGGCTTCAGATGTTGAACTGTTTTTGTCTAAGAGGGGTTGTACTGAACCCTGTCAGGATTTGCTGCTCACGTAAAATGTTCATTTCTCTTGCCTTTGATGACATTTCTGCCTATACCCCAGAAAAGCAACAAAGAAGAAAACCAGCAGCACCCTCCTAAACAAAAAGGAAGAAATATCTTGACAGGTCCCAGTTGATAAAAAAGTGCAATAACAAAAAAAAAATAATAAAAAAAGCCCACCACCAAAAAAAAAATTAAAGGGAATTCTCCACAGAAGTAGTCTCATTGGTCTGACTACCACAGGCTCTACTAAGAAAAAATACATATAAGGTTCATCATTTATTCTAGAATAATTTCCTTCATGACTCTGAAGACAATACTGTAAAAAACTCAAAAAATAGCACAATGCTTTTTAAAAAAAAATCTGTAACCTCTTTTTTCTCCATTTGCGAGGATATGCATCACTTGCAGGTTTAATAAAAGTCCTTAAAACTAACTTTTTTAAAACAGTGGAAACCCAATTACAATGTTTTGTATTGTGATAGTATGTGCTAAAGAAACTCAACCTGAAATTAGAATCCCTGTGCTTTTTCAAAAAAATGGTTTTTTATTTTGCAGGTACAATTTTTTTTCCCCTAAAATATACAGCTTCACAATCAATGATTCATAAGATTTCCCTTGAGACAAATGAACCCCTTACATGAAATAAACTTGGTAAAATGTAGTTATTGCATCAGGCTACAGAAACATTCCTAAACTTTGAAGTCCACAACAGGAAAATAAAGCAACATTCAGTTGTATTTACAGAACTCATTTATTTCTACAAGTTAACACTGTCTACATTTAAACTTTCAAGGAATACAGCACAATAAAAGTGAATTCATGGAATCAAACAGTTGGTGTTGAAAACTTGGCATCCACACTATCAGTGTTCACGAGATTTTACTTTGGACTAGCTTTGGTGAGATTCGTGCACTCAGCATCCATTGGCAGAGGAGTACCTTAGGTGCACTCCTGGAGGGCATCAAGACAGTTTATTTTTATCAAAGAAAAAATGCAGTTTGTGAACCCTGCAGATGCTGCACGATGACGCATGCTGAACCCTGGTGAACTGGGGTGGCCTCCAAATGAGAATTCTGACCCAAATGTAAATACTAATTAAACACATACACTGACAACTTAAAAACAACCCTCAAATCCTTTGCCTCAAAAAGTTTCAAATAACACTTTAAGTTACTGTCAATAGAAAACATTCAAAGAAAAGATTGATTACAAAATGTTTTCTATCTTAAATTACTGCTCTCATACATAATCAGTTACCTCCATTTCCCTACTTCTATGAAATAAAAGAAAGAAAACATGTATAAATTTAAGACATTTTACTGTACAACCTTGAAAGGGTAGATATTCTGGATATGTACAACACATATACAATACACAGTCTCCCTTTACTGTAGTGGTCTGTCTACTTGTTGTGCTTTTCTCCCAATTTAGGAAGTTTAATCTTGCTTAGTTCCATAAAAGTTTTCATGAAACACATGACTTATTGATAGCAAACAGTTTAAAAAGTAGTGCATTCAGTATTTAAGCATTATATTCTGAACTGAGTGATAACAAACCTTAATATTAAGGTTGAGTAGTCTTACATTAACATTATAAAACTGAACTTCCAAGCATTAAAAAATTTCTTTATCTACAACTGTCTTAAAAAAGAGGGCAAAACTTCAGCTCATATTTGAGCCAAATCTCAGCTCAAGCATCATTCTGAAGATTAATTTCATTTGGTTTTACCAATTTTGATGGCTTTTCTCTATTTCAGACGAGATAAAACCAGGAAGACGACATTGGCAGAGCAACTGTACTTGGCATGTGCTTGAATGAAAAGCCCACAGATTAGGCAGATATCCTACTCAAATCAAAAAATCTGTTGTAGCTTGTCTTATAATTTATTCATAAAAAGGTATTGCATTTATTACCATGTCTATACAGTATTCCCACCAGTGACTATTATTCATTTCTGCCCACTGATAATATAAAACTTGAAAATCAGGATTGCCTGACTGATAAGGGCAGGTCCATGTTCTTCCGGATAGAAAATATTCACACAACAATGGAGGTCACGTTCAAATATTTTGACTTATTTGAAGGTGATTACTCAGTGGCTCTATATCCTATCAATATGTACACAAAAAAACATTGGTAAAAACAGTAATCATTTCCAGACTGGTAGAAACTTCAGCATGTATGAAATTATTGCTCCCAGATTAAAATCTTCCTGCCCCACTGGCAGAATTATTAATTCTCAGAAGATGCTTCTGTCAGCTATAGTATAACAAATCTGGGATGAAGAAACCTTGAACTTGCCATCACAAAGGTGGAAACAGTGTTGTGCTTCTGCATCCCTGTGTGCTGGTGCTCCCTGTGAGCCAAAAGAAGTCAAATTGGGCTGCCAAATGGAGTGATGGGAAGAACATTAGTAAGTGAAACTCAGCAGCTTTATCTCACTCTTTTTCTGGTAAGAGCTGAGTCCTGCAGGGACAGCAAGCAGGATACATTCTTCACAGTACAGCTGAATTTTACTTACATGTTGCTTAAACCTATTTTCAGTGAAAACGCAACCAAAATCCTAGTTTGATAAATCTACAGTTTGTTAAAATACGACACTGGAACAAAAGAAATAGTGAAGAGATGAGTTCCCTCATAGCACAAGTTCTGGCTTTCTACATATGAACCAAGCACATTAAAAAAAACTTGCATCATAAAATACAGTCCTGGTAACTGACCGCTCAGTTTCCATCTCAGCTGTGACTTGTTCCTCCAGTTTGCAGAACATTAGGTAGGGGAAGAAGTCTTCCTACCCTCTTCCTCAGGTTGAAATGAAACACCAAGCTAAAAGCTCTACACGAAGATCATGATTTCTGGTCTTCCTCAGATGGGACGACTTCCAAGAGGATTTGCAATGCTATAGTTACCCTGTCTGCAAAGATAAAACCATATGCATGAGAAATTTTGGTGGAGATGGAGAAGGCGGAAGCAGCCAGGAAAATTATTGTAAGTGCTATGTACTTACACACAAAGTTCACAGTGGTCATATATACCAGGGGTTTATATCATTTACATGTCTCATTCGAATATTTTTAAACTAGGTTTTCTTTGCCTCTGATCCAAGGCTGTATTATTGTATAATAAAAATGGAAGAGTATGGAGGTATAAACTTGTTCAATAAAAGCTCTGCATGCATTTAAGGCTAGTCTTAAAGCATGACTATTCTGCACCACTGCTTAGTTTTAATAAAGTTAAAATGTTGAAATAAAAGTCTGGAATTTCAAACAAGTTAATTCAGCTGTGCCCAAGCAAAACACACACACACACAAAGGAAACTATGATTACAAAGCTCCACAGGTCTAAGAATGTCACACATACAAAGGAACTTCATGCTGTGTTTTTGTCACTGGACATTTATTTCCTTCTGCTGGTTTTGGTGGTTTTCTTTTCAGGGTACTGGTTCATAAATGGCACAGTTAACTTACATATAGAATAGTAAAAGAGCATTCTCTTTACCACTCCTTTCTCTTGTTCTTTTTTATTTTTTAGCAACCCATGTTAAACAAGCAGGAGCTGTTGTAAGAGAAAGTTCTGATTTTCCTTGTCCAGCACATGTCAGCATTTACAGCAGTGCACAGCAAGAAGGGTAAAACAGTGCAATTCATGGAAGATATGAACCAGAACTACTTCCCTGCTCCCCTATCCAAGGCAGACTCTACCAGCCCTGCTCTCCTCTCTGGAGGTCACCGGTTCAGTGCAGTCAGGTTGCCCTCAGACTATAAACTGATGGGGTCAGAGAGGCTGAGAGTCAACAGGGACTGCATTTTCCTCCTGTCTCCCTCCCCTACCCACAGTGGGAACTTCTGAGCTGAGCTGAGCATGGCCAAGGTGAAGGGCAGGAAGAAAGCCAGCAGCAGGAAGCCGGCAGGTCTTCGCCCCTGCCATCCCTCCCCTTCCAGGTTTGAGGCTGAACAAAGGAAGAAGAAATAAAGCAGACTCTCTGTCAAGCTGAGCTGCGGTGTAACAGCTCTTGGAAAAGGGCATGGTAGCAGAGGGAAAGCCTGGGTATCTCAAACACTAGCTGTGATTTTAATACCCTGTTCGACAAAGTAGACAGAGCCACCTGCAGCAAGGCCTTGCCCTCACTGTGGCAGGAGGCGGCTGCCACTCTTCTGTTTCCAGGGGGTAGTTTTGCTCTGTGCTGGGATGAAGTCATGGAGGAGCAACCAGACAAGATGCAGGGGGAACTGGGATGTTTGCTTGGGTTTTTTTATTGCAATATACTCAGAACCAGACAGTGTAAGGACTATTTTCCCCCTAAAAAATGTTTAAATCTGCCTCCAAGTGTCTCTGCTGCCTACTTTAAACAGTGTTTGGAGCTACAGGGCTAGCTTCACATTTGTAACAAGACACTTAACATATCGTGACAGTACAGACGACTTAATACACACACACAGTTTAAACTCTAATTTTCCCTTTCAAGAGAAGAATTCAATGTAAATAGGCCCCAGGGGATAACCTTTATAAAAAACCTGGTATCTATATAAGCACCACACAAAACATTGGTGAGGAAAGCAAGCAGTAATTTACTGCATATGTATAAGACTGGCCATGAAATCTGCAACAGTAAAATGCTGAGGTGATTTTCTGCAGATCCCAATATCACAGACAAGACAAAGAGAAGGAAACTGAGCATGTAACACTGTTTTGAGTGAGCAAGTGTCATCCTCTGGTGTTTGTAAAGAACCCTGAGAGTCGTTTTGTTATATAAACAGATGTCTTTTCCAGAATGGGCTCAGGCTATGAAGAAAGCAGAGTTCAGTTTTTAAGCTCCTCGCAATTCAATTCACTGTAAAGAAATAGATGTTTTAGATATGAGTCTAAGGCTGAGTTTTCAGTGGAGGAAGATGGAACAATTCTGGTGCTGGTGCTGTGTGCTTTTACGCACCAATCTGCTTCATAGGATTTGATAGGCTTGACTTTTTTTTCATTTTCACATTAGTTCTACAAAAAGCAAGAAAGTGGAGGTCAAATGAAGCCTGTGCTGAAAATTATTTGTCCCAGTACATCTGGTGCTACAGCAAAATTTCTTTGGGAGAGGAAAGAACAAAATGTTATTCTCACTGCAAAATACCACCCAGATCCTATTAACCCCACAAACTGTGAAGTTACCTTTTGTTCAACACA
The DNA here is from genome assembly GCA_013398155.1 of Pedionomus torquatus. Classification (NCBI taxonomy): domain Eukaryota; kingdom Metazoa; phylum Chordata; class Aves; order Charadriiformes; family Pedionomidae; genus Pedionomus; species Pedionomus torquatus. The sequence goes on along the minus strand of VZRU01012577.1, from coordinate 346,269 downwards.
GCAATTTAGTAAGGAGAATGGGCATGTAAATGCCATTAAAGACAGTCAAAATGTACAGAACAAAGACATTCAGCCTTGGAGAAGATTTCACAGAATCATAGAATCGTTTTGGTTAGAAGAGACCTTTAAGATCATCAAGAATAACTTTTAACCTAGCACTGCCAAGCCCACCACTAAACCACATTCCTCAGCACCACATCGACACATGGAGACTAAACTACTTCCCCATGCAGCCTGTTCCAATGCTTGAGAATCCTTTTGGTGAAGAAATATTTCCTAATATCCAATTTACTGCCACTTGAAGCCTGTTCTTCTTGTTTTATTGCTTGTCAATTGGGAGACCAGCCCCAGCTTCACTACAACCTCCTTTTAGGTAGCTCTAGAGAGTGATAAGGTCCCCCCTCAGCCTCTCTTTCTCCAGGCTGAACAACCCCGGTTGCCTCAGCTGCTCCTCATAAGACTTGCTTCTCCAGATCCCTCACCAGCTTCACTGCCCTTCCCCAGACACACTCCAGCACCTCAACATCTTTCGTGCTGTGAGGGGCCCAAAACTGGACACAGTACTCAAGGTGCAGCCTCACCAATGCCCAGTACAGTGGGACAATCACTTCCCTAGTCCTGCTGGCTGCTCTGTTTCTTGGGTAATCCATTTGAGGGCTGTGCTACTGTAACCAGCTTGAAACCCCTTTCATTAACTTACTCATCTTCAGGCTGGGTCTATCATCCCACTACTCATTGACTGTTCAACATCCTTCTCCTCTGATCCTTACAAAACTGATTCTGAATATCCAGTCTAATCTCATGTGCAGTTGGTCTGGTCTGTACCCATGTGGTTTTGCACCAGGGCTGCCCTTTACTTAAACAACGCAAATCCCACATGGGGTTGATTCGCAGCAGTCGCCTCTCATCTCTAAAGCACATCTGGGGAGCTGAACAAGTCAGTTCCCCAACAAGGTGAGTTTGCAAATGGGTGACAGGAGCCTCGCACCACTGTGTGCTGTGCTGTGCAAATGAAGAAGCCTGGGAATACTATTGTTAGCACGGTGCTATGTTCAGACTAACAGGCTTTTACTCCCCCAGTGGTACTACACAAAATGCTCTGTTGAAGTCTAAGTAGATTGGATCTATTGCATTCTCTTTTGCCTGGAAAAATCAGTTATCTTCTCAAAGAAACATGCCCAGTTAATCTGGCAAAAGTGTGCCTTTTAAATGACAATCACCTTTTTTCATGCTGTCCATTTGCTTCATTGTCTGTAATTACTCTTTCATGCCTATGTACACCTAATGCATATTGTTTCAAAGTCAGACAGAATGTGAAGATTGCAGCTGCCCAAAGGCTTTTCTTCTCTATGCCTCACAGAGGTACCTTAAGTGAATTTATCCTCTTCAATGCCTTTGAAAAATGCTCTCAGGCTATACAGTGGAGTTCCATTAACACTCACAAAATAATGCCAGTTTAATGACTTCACACAGAAGGTTTATTGCTTCTTCTGAGGAAAAAAATATAAAAATCTTTTTATTTAATAAGTAAATCTCCACTACACTCCCCCTCAAAACTGTCAGCATCAGTTTTCTATTATCACGGGGAATAATAATCACACAGCAAAGAATCTGTTTTGTCCACTGACTGGCATCTGCTACTGTTCCCTCCAGGCCAGCAGCACTGTGTCCATCCATAGGTATTATGCAGGCACCAGGCCTTCTTTATGGGAGGAGAATTTTGTATTATCTGAAAAACTAGAAGATTCACCTTCATTGGCACAGTTGGCAGAAAAAGCTTCACATCTACCCAGTCTACCTTAAAGAGAATATTTTTTTTCTCTCATTCAAGTACTGCAGTTCAATACTGGCATCCTGTGGCCAAAGATTCAAGTAACTGTTCCAAAACCTTTGAAACTATACAGAAAATGCCAAAAATCTCCTGGGTTTGATAAGGGAAAATTTCCTAGTCCCTAAATGTCAAGGCTGAGAAATTATAAACAGACAACCCCCCAACTATTTAATACAGTTTCCTTTTGCATATTACTGGTTTTATTTGCACTGGAGCTTTCTATCCAATTCCCAGGACATTGCAAGTAATTTATAACTTTATGGAGATAAAAGAACACCAAACTATGTTAGTCTTAAACTAATATCTTTTTCTGTAAATGCTGTCTGCCCTATTGTCTGTGGACTTCCCAGCATGAATTGAGAGGGAAATTCATAGATCCTAGAACAGATAAGGTATAGCTATATAACTGATATTTATACAGAGAAAATACATGTAAAAGGTTATAGTATAATAACATCCATATAAAAAAACATATTCTTTTTTTTTATTGTGAGCAACTAATTTTAAATTATCCTTTAAAGCAGAAGCACAGAATACAACATGCGTTTTTGATTCAGCACCTAGACAGATAAGCTGATTTTAGTTGAAAACTTTTGTGGGTTGAGGTTTTCTTTTGCAGCACAAGAGACTTTCTTTTAGTTTTGTTTAGTAAATTATCCATTATGCCTCAAATATTTTACTTATACTCAGTATTGTCTCACGTTTTGAAAACTTCCTCCATTTTGGAAACATATGACTCAGTAACAAACTGAGTAACAAACTGTAATAAGTGATACTGACTTGTTTCTAATAGAAATGCTCCAAATAACTCCTCCAACATATCAGAACTTCCACAGAGGCTTTTAGAAACTTTCAGATATGGTATAAAAATTACTCTCAGTGTATTTTAGGTATGAAATACTACAGTCAGGTCACTTGGAAATCGTTTTTCATGAAGCACAGAAACAATTTCCACAGAGGTGTGTCTGGGGAAGGGAAGGGAGAAGGGAGTAGAGGGAGAGGCATCCAGTCATTTAAAGTGAACCACTAGCTGAAGAACAAGCTTGCCGTAGAAGTATCTCATTAGGTAGCAGTCATTGATTGTAAGCGGCAGAGCAATGCTTCAGCGTGCAATGAAAAGAAACTTGCATTGTCATCCCCAGCTCAGAGCAGCCAAGAAGATCAATCAGAAGGATTTCAGGACATGGGGGAGCCCTGAGAAATTCCCAGAATCAGCATGAAGGAGAGGAATCCCACTGGGACTTACCTAGTAGCTTTCTGAACCACTTTGGCTTCTTGTCCCATACAATAAAGAGGTAGTAGGCAGGAACTCCAGTCAGGGTTATTGCAAATCCAATCCCTGTATTCACTGGGTCAGAGTAAAGTGACAGTGCAACCATAAAGAGGCAAGTGAAGGAAAACAATGCTGGAATAAATAGAGGCACCTGAAACAGAACCACACAAAGAACTATTACTTTACATTGACCTTGTCCTGGAATGTCTATGGCATTTAATGTTCCATGAAAAGCAAATTGGATAAAACCCAGCAGTTCAGGATAGTTCTGGAGAAATATGGGTATCTAGAACATGCACACAAAATGTCAGTGACTACAGAAACCAAGCTATGCAGAGTGCTGCGCAGTGGGTGCCATAGAAGTCTTTTAATTACATACTAAAACACTGCAGTGCTTTACGTTCTCCAAAATGTAAGTGCTGTAAATAAGTTACATTGCAAAAGTGCTTTCCCTAATTCCCCAGTAGATAAGTAAGCAGCACTAACCTCAGTAAAGATTTCCTCTTTGATAATTACCTATTAGAAAACATTTTAAAACACAACCAGGAGCTCAAGTCACCTTTTAAAACTATTAAGAACATATTGATTTTCTTCCTAAGGTAAAAATCAAAATCTAGCAGGAAGAGAGCAAATTAAACACCAATTTGAATAGTGATAAAAATATTTGATAACATTATGCAACTGATAGATACTGAAAATGCACTTTCTGACTGTATGACTGATAACATTATCAGTGTCACTGTTGAAAGTACAAAAAATAACAATATCAAATTAATTCCCTCAATTTTCAAGGACGCCACTGCAATCACTATGTTAGCCCGTCTCTGGAGGAAATGCCTACAGGCAAGTCTTGTGAGATGTTTGGTGTAACTGAGACTTGGAGAATTCCTTGGAGATTGTTCTCTTCCTTTCATGCCTTGAGGCCTTACTGTTCCTCTTTTGTGCACTCTCAAAGCAGTTTTTCTAATCAAACCAAAATAGGTTGTGCTGTTGACCTTCTTATTTACAGATATGCCTATAATAATGCAACAGCACAAATTCTTAGTTCTTCACAAAACAAAGTTCTTGGCAACATATAAATAGGGATAGATTCCCCCATGTTTTTCATGGTGGACATCATCTTTCTGGATACACAACAGGACATTTTCCTTTGTAAGGTGTTACTTGAAATAACCAAGAAAAATAGCAGAACCAAGGCAAAACCAACTACTGCTCAATGGGCCAAATGACTAGGATTTTTTTTCTGGGTTCACAATAACTGCATCTGCAAATCCATTGCAAGTCTCAGATATCATATTGATAGAATTATCAACTCATTTACACATCTAATTGGCATATTTAATACTGGATAGGCAATAAAATAAGTGTTTAATAGTAATGCTTACACTTTAAATGAATTCTGGTTGCAAAATTATCCAGGCCTTTATCAAAGGAGACATTACATAGAGGACTGGCTGAAGAATCAGGTTGGCATATGTAACCCCAATTTTTGAAGTTTGAACCCTATGTGACTACAAAGGACTAGAGGTACTTTCACACAGCTTGCATCACACGCTGCCTCAATGTGACAGATGGGCAAAACTGAGCAAACACCTTCATTTTGGCACTGCAGCTTCAGTCACTGCACCCCAAGCACCAGGGAACAGGCAAGAATTATCTTTCAGAAGGGAATGCAGCTGGAGTAGCACTAAGGAGCTTGCAGGAAAACACTTGGAGACCCTTCAGTGCAAACAGCAATTTTCTATTAACTTTTTTCAAGAGAAAAGAGGTGAGCTTTCTACATCAGAAAATGCTCCTTTGCTGTCTGACTACACAATAGGAAGGAAAAGAAGGATTCATGTAAAGCAGTAGAGAGCGGAGGTTACCTTGAAAGGACGAGGCATATCAGGACGTTTATATCTGAGATAAATCAACCCAGCAACTACTAGTCCAATAAAAAGCCACCTGGCAAAACTGAGGAAATTCAGGAGACTGTAGAGATCCCCGTTGAATAACATTATCATTGTGAGAGGATGCTGCAAAAGAAATTCAGAGCATAAGAGGGGTTTAGTGGATTGATCTCTATTATTTTACAGCAGTGATGTCAAATTTTTCACAGGGATAAGCAGCACAGCCTTTTGCAGAGATACTTGAGGGCCACAGGCTTTGGTTCTGCCTTTTTCATGCTAGCCGGGTGTGGGATTGATACCTAGCTGTCCCCTGAGATCACATTTCATCAATACTTATCTGTCCTGGGTGGCCATATGTGATCAATACATATCTGTCTCCTGTGACCCAGACAAATGCACAGGCACACAGCCCATTGTGTCACCAGAGTGCTTGAGCATCCTGGGCATGATTTTCATAGATCCTGAGAAATATATAAGCCTAATGCACTTTTAGTTGCTCATCATGGATGCAAGGAAGAGCAGTTAAATTTTGGTCATATCTGATCATACGAAAGCAGAGGTTTCTATGTGTCTTGTGGAAGGAAAAGTCTTATGGTCCCCCAGGCTGCAAAAGGGGAACTCAGCAAAGAGGGCATGATAAAGGGTACCTACATGCCCTGGGATACCAGCTGGGCACACCCATTTGCCACCAGCTTCTGTTTGCAGCACGTCTTTCAGGCTTGCACGGTGTAGACTTACTGCACACCACAAATACAAATATTTCTAAGTAGAGAAAAACGTTTAGCTGTCATTCAGGTGGCTACTGAATAGCAAAAAGGAGAGAGAACACTAGAAAAATTACATTTTGTCATTAAAAGTCCGTTCTGAGACACAAGGCTTCTGTGAAGCTGGCAAAAGCTTATGTATAAACTACAGTTAGGTCAGGTGATTAATGCGAGCTACAGGGATCTATTGCAGGGTAATCTCTGACAAAAGCAGAATATTTTTTGTTTGAATCCACTCTGTGTGAGCCACCCTATGCCCACAACGACATAGTCCTTGCATTCAGGGATGAAGGAATGAGTCAACTTCACTGTAGCCCTTATTGTTCAGCAAGAGGGAAGATCCTGGCAGCGGCAGCCTCTCTGGGTCTACAATGAGGCAACAGGTGAAATCAACTGCAGGTGCAGTAAAATGCTGGGCTAAATCTTTATGCAAGGAAAACTAATTTGTATTAGTTATCAAGACTTACAGACTCTCTCTCAATTTTATTTTATGTTTTTTTAAAGCAGCGAAGAGAGCATGGATTTGAACCAGAAGGATCAATATTTCAAATATGGGTCTCTGGCTTCCAATATCTCATGACTTACAAAGACTTCATTCTTTACACACAGACATTAAGCAAACTCCTTCCCTGTAAAGGTCAAAGGAAATTTTACCACTGAACTATATTACGCAAGATTTCTTCTATATAGACTCAGACCCTAAAAGTTTAAAATCTCAGTTATAAGCATAATAATGCAAGAAAGCCATGGAGAGTGAAGGAGAGCTACCAAGGGNCAAAAACCACCCAGGGTTACAGCGAGGTTATACACACACATCTAAATTTTTCTCATTTTCTCATTTTCTCTTTGAGCAACCTGGTCTAGTAGAAGGTGCCTCTGCCCATGACAGGGAACTTGGTTATTTTTAAGATGCCTTCCAACTTAAACCATGCTATGATCCTGTGACCTATCAAATACCAGGACATACATACATGAATAAATTTCTCAATTCCTAAAAAGTTTTTTTTGTTTAACAAGCCTCAGGCTTGTTCATTTCCTTGGTTTCTCTGCAAGACCTCTGTTCATCCTTACAGTATGTAGACCTTGGCAGGAGGAATAAGACAAAAAAAAATGCTAAAATGGAGGCTATTGATGCAGAATATATCCTGCAACTACTGTAATTGCAGTAAGGTAAGAAAAAAAATTTCAATCTCTAAAGGAAAGCCATCTTTATATGAGAATCTGACTTTTTTCAAAGGAAATCAATGCACTGGTGTAACAGGACCAAATGCAATAGCAGAAAATGTCTTTCAGGGAAAAAAAAATAATACATTAAAACATTTTGTGCATTTCATTCCACAGAAAAGAGTCAATGCAATTTACCCAAAAGGTATGACTATCTCAGCCCAAACAAATAAAATGCAAAGTAAAAGTTTATGTAAAATAAATTCAATATAGAACTTTGTATTATAATTCCATTGTGTAATTTTCAAAATTTGGACACCTACAGTAGTATGTGTGCATATAAAATTCATCACTTCAACTAGCACTTCAGAAGTGAGGTTATAGGCATCTATAGCAAAGACCGATTTAAATTCCAGTGCAAGCATCTGGTCTTACTATTGCATGCTCATAGATGTACACACATTTTCTGCTGTGGCTAGAACTCCTCACAGATGCAGCAGTCTGTCTAGATACATTACAGTCATTGGTCCCAAAAGAGGGGCTGAACACCCACGGTTATGAAGACTGCAAGTTAAGTGTAAATCTTCTTGGCACTATGCAAACTGGGGCTTGAGGGTGGTATTTTGACATTTTGTCCTAACATTTTACTATACAAATTAGTCTGCACTGCAAACGCATGATCAACACTTAGCTCTGCCGCTATTTTAGAAGTCAGTAATAGGATTTCCACTATAATACTGGTGGTTCTCCTTAGACAATTCACAGACTACTGCCCAAGCACACATTCTCACATTTTTTAATCACCACTACACTGCACTGCTGGGGGTTCCCCTTCCATTATCTTAGTCCAGAATTGTTTGTATTTTTCACTATAAGGTGGTATAATGAGCCTTTAGGGTGCCCCCAGATGCTGGTGTTTAGCTTTCAGTTAAATGAATCTTTTGTTTGTTTGTTTGTTTAAATGGAATTTGTTTCTCTGAAAGGGAACTAGCTCATCACTAGCAGGTTCTTAGAAATAAAGGGCAATAAGACATGAATTAGGCTGCAGCAATAAGCAGTGAAGTGCTACTGACAAGATGGCAAGAAGATGATAGAATACGAACAGCTCCCAGATCTCATTCCTCTCTTTACTGTCCTCTGCCCTGCCCAAAGCCCACATACACGTCAATAAATGATATTCAAGCAGTGCCCGAATTCTGTTCAAATCCTCCAGAGCAAGCCCGTAATACGAATTCTTGTGCAGGAACATTTGTTTGTATGATTTACCAAAACAATGACAGCTGGCAGAGGAGTGTGCTTGCGGACATGAATCATGGAGAGAATTTCCGGAAGGTGACCCTCACGGGATGCAACGAAGAACATCCTGGTGGGAAATAAATGTGGACAGACTTTAAATGTGCTCATTACTGTGACTAGGCAAAGCAGCTCATGAAAGTCACAGAGCACAGCAGCACTTCTGAGGCTTGTTTGAGGTATTCTGAACAAGAAGACTAACAGGAGAAACCCATACACAGAAATCAAAGTCATTTCTGAACATGTCCCCTCCTTACCTTACACTATGATTGGTGTCTGGAATTAGTTAACATTTTCCCTCCAATTTCCCTCCTTCACATGAAACAAAGCAGCAGTTAATTAAGTGCTACACTCAGAGGGATCCATTTCCAAACCGCTGAAAGTGTTTTAACAGGAAGATACTAAATTCAGTGGGAACAAAGTGAGAAGAAGCCCCACACATGGTAAACTTTATAGTCGGTTTTTATTTCCTGCAAAAGGAATGAATCCTACCCTCCTTTCTCCTTGCTTCCTCACTTTCAGTGTGTATTTTGTGCCCTTCACCCCCAGTAATATTAGCAATGCTCACCTGGAGACTGCAAAAATGCCACCATTCATAGATCCAAAGCAGGAAAGAGCAACAAATACTGGTACAGCTAAAGAAAAGTTTCCCATTAACCGTTCAGCAAAGGTCTGTTAGAGAAGAGAGAAACACAGTGATTTTTCATAAAACATGAAAGCAATTTTACTCTATCAACAAATTATTAACAAGTATGGTAAGTTTTATTTATACCCCTTTTCTGTATCCCTCACTGAAAGCTGTGCGGTGCGTTTGTTACCTTATTTTGTGATACCAAGCCTACTTCAGATGAGGTGTCCTATTCGTGACTGCACCTGGAAGATTGCCAGTAGAGGCAATACTGTGGAGGAGGAGTCAGTCTCTGATTTATGTCAGTTTAGACCATTATGACTCCCAAAAAAGAAGACCCAGTCTGAATGGATCAAGGTCTAATCTATGTACTTAATATTTTTTTCTACAGCCTTCATTTTATTTAGCTGATGCTTCCCAGCGGTATAGTTCATCCATTCATACTTTATTCTTCTAGGTTACCAGAAGAGCCTTAATTGGAGTTTCGAGCACCACAGGAGACACGAACTATTTCCTTCAAGTTTACAAAATGCTTTGTTTCTAGATCTCCCACAAACTACAGAATTTGGTCATTTTTCAAATGCCACATCAATTGAAATAGCCACAGGCAGTGTCACTACTGAAAAGTAAACAGAATTATTTTTTCTCTCATTGCGAGTCAGATATCATAAATATGAAAATCAGTGTTATCACCATAATCTATCAGGAACAATCAAAGCAGTATTTCCAAGCAAGGTTGCCTTGCTGCTCCTTCCCAAATGAACTCCAGTTTTCACATCAATCCCATCCCTAAGCTGTCAGGACATACGTTGTGCAGAGACAGTGTTACAGCTTCTTCCTACAAAAAGCAGTTCAGAGCTCCCACTTCCACAAATATCTGTGTTTTCTGCTTCCCAGGAGTTTGGCCTACAATTTAGCAAATAATTTTTCAAGCATGTACTTGTCTATAAAATATAAGTCCTATTGACTTTGTTATACCAGGTCAATAAATATGGTCTAACATTACATTACAAATGCTGTCAATCACCTTAAGTGCATCAGTCAAAAATCAGACTATGTTTACCGGGATGCTAACATGGTATAAAAGAGAAACCATAGAAAAAACTGATTTTAACACAGTTGTGATAAACACAACTGCAACATGGATATAGCTTTGAATTTTTCTTCTGTAACTTACCACCGCTACAGCTTTTGAAAGCAGCAATTCCCCAGCACTGATTGTAGTGAAATAAGCCACATTTGTTAACACATAGCCAACTGTGACGATAATCATTGAAATGCATATTGCGAGGGGTATGTTCCTGAAATACACAAGGTATCTCATTATTTTGCAATCTGGTTGCTATTCCCTGAACATGAAACAAATAACATGAGAAGAAGCCACTAATGATGGTGAATGCACATTTGGTGATCCCAAAATACTGTAATTAGAAGCTACCTGTGAAAAATAACACACCTAAACAAAACCATCTACACAAAGCAAATAGGTCTATAATGAAGAGGTGAGAAATCATTTAAGGGAGGAGCCTTTTGGGGACACCAAGAGGTTGTGGTCCCCACGCTTCCCATGCAAGAAGTATGGCCCATCTGAGCTGCCTACCCATTTTGACTTTCAAGCTGAGCCAGGAAGGCAGCAGATATCAGTGCTTGAACAGCAACAAGGAAGATGACAGATGCAGGTGACTCAGCTCTCTATCAGGAGAGCAATCACAGTATCATTGCCAACATACTTTGTGCCACTCAATGACTGCCCACGTGGAGGTCGTTCGGCTTATTCCCCAGGATGCCAAAAAAGTCTAGCATGTGAAATTGTGCCCTCTCCTCCTCTGTGCGATTCTTCCCTTGCACCCCTTACCATATCCCCAGTTATCTTGCTCACTCTTCAGAGATACATGAGGTCACAATATGAAACAGTACAAGTTTCATATTAGTAGAGGTTAGAACAATTACACACAAATTAACAATTACACACAAATTAACAATAATGCCGAACTTCTACATAGCATGTCCTCCCAGTGAGCAGAGCGGAATTATTTCTATTGTAAAGGAGAGAAACAGAAGTATGGTGAATTTTTTTGAAGTGACACTGCAGGCAAATGTTTGAGTTAGGAACAAAAACCAGATGCTTCAAGTGTTGCTCTAGTCTCTTTCCCCTTCACATCAGTGCTTGATAGCATCAATGTCTGCATCACACCAATAAGAGACTCACATCTGAAACCAATGTTTGTCCTTTAACTCCAAGGCTGAGACTTGCAGTTGGGAAAGACACAGTATGTGTCCCTCTGAGGACAGCTGAGAGCTCCTGTTTCATGGCCGGTTCCCTACAGCTGTCTATATTAAGATTGCTTTTGAAGAGATCCAAAGATTGCTACATTTAGACAACTTTGTTGGGAAGGTCACCCCATCAGGTGGAAGAAGAGACAGAAGGAGGAATTCTGTTCCAGAAGAAATCATAAACACAGTCCTAAAGGACTACTGTAATTATCTCAAAGGAAAATGTGTTTTGACAATCCACAAAGAATCATCATTTTGTGACTTTTTTCTCATAGAAACACAGTTGGGTCAGAATTTAGGGATCCCCTTAATTACTGGTCCTTGTTTCTGAAAGAAATCCTTACCATCGCTATGTCTGTAGAGAGCTAAACAGAATCTCTAAACTGAGACTAAATAAATAAAACAGGATAGTGTTTCTGCTGCAGCTCTTGCCCATCTTAGAAACCATGGTGTCAAATATTGTCATTAACCCAGGCACACAGGTAGGTAAGAGGATCATGCTGTATTGCAGCACCAAATGTGAGTAGACATGATTATATTGTATTAACCCACTGCAGCCTCACACACAAAATCTCAGGTGAAGAAGCTGTAAGGAGAGAAGCCAGAACTTGGAGGCTGTGCTTGTTGATAGAGAAGGCAACAGCAAGGATCAGAACAAACAGCCCAGAATACAATTGCTGTATTGCTGGAAAACCCAAAAAGTTACTGTCTCAAAAAATACTGCAGAACTGTATGTTGACAGTATATCTGTGTAAAAAAAATATTTTTTGGCCAATTGCCAGATATTTTGCAACCAGTTTGGTTAAGCTTCTTACCTGACCTGGGTGTAAATTGAATTCAATCCACTTAACATCTGATTCAAGGTAAGTAGGGATACATGATTTCAAAGCCCCTCAGAAAAGAAATGTTAATTATGTCTTCTGTATCACAGATGAATGTTTCAACCACCAGGCTATTGCATAAATCAGCAATTACTCCAACCTTAAAAAAAAAAGTTTTCAGCCAAAGATAACAAATTTGTACTATTTTCACAGATACCATTTGAATGACTGAAACCACATTGTTAAATTTATTTGTTAAACTATCTTTGGCCATTCTAACTCTTAACAAACACCTGCTTGCTGTGTTCACCTATAATTTAAATCCCAGTCTAATTTCCTCTAATCACACTTCCAAACATGACCATTTTCTTGGCAGTACAGGTCCTGCCTTGTTATGCTGAAAAGCACTAAACCCATTTAGATAGTCATACCACCACCAAAAAAGCCCATCACAAAAAAAAAAGATCTCAGGAGAAGAATAAAACCCAAAAAACAATCCAGAGCTAGGCAGGAAGCACTATTCATTAATAACCCTGCAGATCATAATTCATGCCTGGAGCAGTACAAGGGGTACTCTGGCTTCTAAGCTCCTGAGTTCTCATCTTCTGAGTAAAGCAATTGCTCAGGTTGTACCTCCTTTTGTCTCCTGGCAGGAGCAGACCTTCAGAGCGTTGCCGTACATTCACATCTGGCCACTCTAAGTGCTGCTTATTAATCATTGCTTTTGGTGACACGTTTAGACAAAAATTAAAGGCCAATTTCAAGATTTCAGGAATTAATAATATGGTATGGTTCATTTCTCACTGAAAAAGTGGTCAACTTGGTCCTTGAATCATCTGAAAGCACAGACAGGTACATACTGTATGCAAAACCACTAAGTGAAAGTTTTAATCATGTCTTTTCTATCCATACAATTTAAAAGGCAGTTCCTGATTTGCAACATGATGCCATTATCAAACTCTCTCCTAGGAGCTACCATCGCTGCACTGGCATAAAAACTGTAATGCCATTAACATTAAAGATTACCTCCTTTCCTTGGAGGATCACTATTCTGTATTCTTGTATTTTAGGTATTCTCCTAGACTTCCAAATCTCTTTCCAAATCAGTAAAAATCATACCTAAGTTTTATTCTCTGTTAAATTGGCTCTACCAATGCAGATTTCACCTTTTCACTTCTGTATCCTATGAATTAAACACCATGCAGTGTTTTAGCACACCGATATGTTTCTGATATAACGAATATACACAACTGCCACATAGCTAGCTGAAAGACAGAAAACTTGTCCAACTAGTAAAGACCTCAGAATGGCCAATAACTTAAAAATCATAGCATTATGTGTTCTCAGAAACAATATTTTATTTACTTAAAGCAAGCCCAAGACTTGAATTTATATTGAAAAGGCTACTGGTTACTACAGGGCAGTGCTTTTCCTTTTGCATTTCACCTTGGAGTGAAATCTCAAAAGATTTCAAAATCAAGAAAAACTTTTTTCAAATCAGCTGATTTTCTGAGTAGACCTTCAGGTGTTGACATTAGCCCTAAACCTATACAGTGATTGGGAAGTGTCTCGTGTGTGACTGTTCAGATTATATTCAAGCAGGCTGATCTTTGGCTAGAAGGGAAGTTGTTGCCAGCAAAGCCTTTTGCAATATTCATCTCTTCTCCCAGAATTTTGAGGAAAAACAGTATCAAAAGGGAAAAAAAAATCTAAACCAGGAAAATACTGACAATATAATTAAGTCTTTATAAAATCAGATGAGAGGCAATTTGAGTAGCTTCTAAGCATCTGAATATTGATGAAACATTTTAAGATTCACCCATCCCTAACTACTATTCAAAGCCAAATCTTCCCATTCTGTCCTATATACAAAGAAATGATAACGAAAAATCACAATAGCTTAAATGAAGAGTGCGTCTACCTGGCACTTCCCAGAAAGAAAATTTACTATTACAGAGAAGTTGAGCATTAGAAATACAGCTACTCCATCCTGTGGCTATACTGGGCTGAAATGCACTGCCAAACTATGCTGTAAATATCTTGGAAGAAAATTTCTTCCTTCTAGAGCCTGTAAAGGGACCCAGGAGCCAGGGCACAGGGTTCAGTTAATCAGGATATCTACTGAGTTTTGGATTTGACCTTCAGTGTTGCAGAATCATAGATCTTCCGATAATCTGTGCTCTGCTACTGCATGCCTCCTACAAATATTTTTGAGATAAAAAACATGGAGTAGTCTGAGTAAGAGCTAGGGGGGGTGGGAAACCGAGGAAAAGACAAAGAAAAAGAAAGCCTGAGTAAGAACCCGGGGATAAGAAGAACGATGTAAATAAATCAACCAAAGAACATTCCCAGGAGTCTACAGCTGCTCTACCAGTTTAATGACAACTTTTATAACAACAAACAGCACTAAGAGCTGTGTCCACTGCAGGCTGTTCTTTCTATGAAACAAGAAGCACACAGTCAAATATGCCTCTCCAGGTCAGCTGAGTTCACAAGTATGAAACCACACTCTCTGTTGTTTAAAGACCATGGCAAAATTATTTCTTTGCATCCATTGCAAATACAGGTTTTAAAAGTTCTCAGTCTGAGTCTATTGTCCTGGAAAAAGCTGTGCCAAAAGGACACACTCAGGAAATATAAATAAGAAAGTTTAAACAGATCAACTAATTACTGGTAAAATCAGGTGAATTAAAGCCAGGTTGGATAAGGCTTTGAGCAAGCCAGTCTTATGGGAGGGAGGTGTCCCTGCCCATGGCAGGGGGGTTGGAACTTGATGATCTTTGAGGTCCCCTACGACTCTAATCATTCTATGATTCTATGGTTCTATGAAATGACAACTTTATTGTGCTGTGGAAATTGTGAAAGGTACTGAATTTTCTTCACATGGTTTCCAGGCAAAGATTTGCTTAGTTTTCATGAGCATGACCAACCCTGTATATGCTATATTTCTTGAGTTGAAAATTTAGCATCACAGGAGTTTCAAAATCCTTTTCTAAAGATCCTTTGTGCAATAATATATTCACCACTTACAATCTGTTGAGCAATTTTCCAAATGAACTCTTTCCAGATTTTGGCACTCTTAAAAAAATCTAATCATCCATTGCACTGTCCATGGGGCCAAAGCTTGGCAGAAGAAGTCACAAGCACAAATCTATCCACAGAACCTGATACTGGAAAAAACAACCAAATACAATACAGAAAGCAGCATGAGAGCCCTGGTAACTTAATATTCCTAGGACTTGGATGCAAGATGGGAAGACATATACACTTGGCTTAGTGCTGCATTCCAGAGCCTAACCTATATCTCTAGCCATTCCCAGGTAGTCATTCTGTGAGCTGTGACAATCCCAAACCTTAGACAAGAAAGCAATATGCTTTGATATAAACTTACTTATCTTTGATGCCAATTTTTCATGCTAAAAGCAGCCTACAAGACAGCCCATTGCACTGAATGGATCAAATAGTTCTCACCATGTCAATGTGTGAAAAAATTACAATCACACCCATCTGTTAGGAGAAAAGGAGGCTGTTAAACTTAAAAGGAGGCCACCTCCCAGGACAGAATCAAAGCCAGGAATAGAGAGGCAAAAGGGATGGGAATCAATCACAGCGTCTCTCAAATCCACATATTTGTAAATGCTAATGTGGATCTCAGCAATGACTGACTTTAGCAATGAGCTATTATTATTTTGTTTATTGTAGCAAAGGTTCTCATCAGCAGATCACTGCTTCTCCCCCTTCACTGCCTCCCAATATGTTCCAGCCTTATGTTCCAGACTAGAACTGCCATTTGTGGGCTTGTAGCTCAGTCACTATTAAATTACATGGCTTCTCTTCATTGTCTTTTGATTGTGATTTTCCAGGGAAGAAATGAAAGAAAAGAAAGAGTAGCTATCAAGCCATGCTCTCATTTTTGCCACCACATGCTCCACAGATGTTGCTGCAGGAGTGAGCATTAAAAAGCTCCCTTTTCCCTTTTGTTGCATTGGTTCTGTACCTCTGACATCTGCACAGACACAGCAGCATGACAGCAGGACAACAGAGAGAAGAAGCAGGCCACAACCTGCATTTAAAAGCCTTCTTGCATTCTATCCTAGCAAGAGAAGAAAATAGGCTCTGCTGGGCCTAATTACTTGCCTTCTTCCTGGAGTTTGACTGGACTGGTTTGGATTATAATTGGTTATAGTTCATAAAATGAGTTTTCTGTGACCAACTGACTTTAAAGGGTTAAATTGCATTACAAGTGTGCTGGGAAGGACTGCAGAGTTTCTTAACCTTTTGAATTGTTTCAATACCCTTTCCAAGAAGCTTTCCTAAAAAGTGAATTAGCATAAAGACTTTCTTGGCTAAAATTTGAGGCCTGGAAAGGTACAAATTGCACAGGGTAACACTATTCTCCACATCTCCTTCCAGTCAAACCCTCCCAGCTGAAGTCCCAAGCAGAAGCAGATCCACCAACAGCCCTGGGGAGACCGGGGATAACTATTACGCTTGCAAGGCGATTTGGGTTTTTTTAATAGAGGTTTGAACCTGGCTGTGGTCACATTGTTTACCAACTCAGGTTGGCAAGCCAGGTCTCACCAGAGTGCTGTATTCATTTACATCACAGCCCAAGCCTGAACTTGTCATGCCAATGCCTTTTATGAAACACCTTTCTTTGAAAATAGGATTCCTCTGAACCTTGGACTACCGGCTAGTGAGACCTCTCACGTTCAAGCAGGATCCTGCATCTTGTCACATTCCTGACATTCCCAACAAAAACTAAGCCCATACAGCAGATATTAAATATGACAGCTGAATCCACAAGGGACTTTTGAGGTCACAACACTAAATATTAGTCACGCTTAGCCACGTGTGTTTCTTGTACAGCAAGCATGAACATTGTTAGGAGCCAGAAAGCAGGCATAAGAGGCAGTACATAACACTGCTGGAATAATATAAAATGCAAGTAGAATGTGGGCTTAATTTTTTAAAATATCCTTTTAAAAAAAAAAAAAAAAGGAACATAGACTTGAAACATAAGACAGAAATCATCCCCTGTGACTTCTCAGTCAACTCTTTGATAAACCATTTCCATATGTCCATCAAGTGCCAGTATCTAATATCTCTGTTTTATTTCATTTTAAAAACTCAGTGTACAAAGTTTATGAATGTTTCCAAGAGATATATGAATCAGACCTGGCCTTTGTTTTCCACTGTAACTTGACCCCGAGTCAAACCCCTCCCAAGGACCTGAAGGTCCCAAGACCTAAGCTGGTTTTTCTTTCTGTTGTAATAGTCAGGCTGAGCTACCCCTACATGGACCTAGGCTTCCCCTGGAAGCTCAGGCATGCTTGTCCTCAGAGAGCCTGGGAGGCCTAACTGCAGAAAAGTCAGGTACTTGAAAACATGGGCAGCAGCTGAGCAGGATGTCTAGCAAAGGACTTACAGTTAGCATTTTAGAACCTAAAATGATAGTGAAGATACTTAGATGAATATTCTCATTCATCTAGGGTATTGTGATTAAGATATGGCTTTGGTTGCACCTGTAATAAAAACAGCATCTGCCACCCTCTTTCATGAAAGCTTGCCTTTTAAAAAGCAGCATAGTCTAAATTCAGAGGATTCAGATACTGTGCCTCCTGAGTATGATGAATTAATTCCATCCTTGTACCTAACTTCAGTGTTTTGACATCCTCCCCTTATTTCATTTGTGGGAAAATTTCATGTACTCTAGGAAGTTTGTGACCTTTTCCACCAGAGACGCAAAACCTCAGATTTGACTTTTATTGCCTAGCTCCCACTCAACCAGGAGATGAAGGGAGCACCTCTGCTCTTTCACAAGCTCCAACATTTCATTTCCTTCTGAGACCTATTTGCTGGAAGTGCCTACAGCACTGCCAGTAGTGTAGATTATGGTGAGAAGCAGTAGTAAATCATGGTGCTTGCTTGGAGGCAAGGAAGCTATAACCACAAACCTGACATGGGGTTGTAAAAACAAAACACCTGCCTGCACCAAGCTCATGTGTGGAACCAAAGGGGAGCAGGGCAGAGGTGAGAGACACTTCCTCCAAGCTGCCTTATCTAATACAGGATGGATAAGGGGGTCTAACTTCCTCTTAACAGCTCTGCACAGACACGTACTTCACTGCCAGGCTTAAATGTTAGAAGAAGACTGTGACATAATTGTGTACTAAAGGTAGTTTTATTTATTACAGGAGGCTCCCCTGGAAATTTGAAATTATTAATCCTCTGAACATCTGATTCACAAACAGGGTCCACTTTCCTCAGGCAGAATCTCTTTTTGTAGGAAAGAAAAAGTCTGAAGTTCCCTGCAGACTTACAAGCAGGCAGAGCTGCCATGCTGCACCACCACTTTCCCATGAAGCACAAAGAGACCAGCCAGCAGAGCACCAGCAGTATTTGGGAAGGATTTAGCAGTATTAACAAGAGAACCTGAGGTGGGAAATGAGCAGATCAGGCCTCATAGCTGGGAATCCTAAGCCAGCAGACAGCAGCTACCCCATAACAACAACATCATGACCAGGGAAAGTGATCACAGTGGCTACAGAAGGAATCCCACTAAAAGCTGTGCTGCCTGTCCCAGCACCTTTCCCATACTACTGCAGGAACCTGAACGTTTGCAGGCAGCAGGGCTGGGGTAGAAGCGAAGCCCTGACTCAACCTGTATGTATTTCTATTGTCTCTACTGAGGACATATGTTTCTGATTTATGGCACGGCAAACAGCAAAGTGAAACTTTGAGTAATGCAAAGAAGCAGGCTGGTGAGGCTGCTATCATTCCCCAGACTAGCCACTCAAGTTCAGAGCCTGGGAACAAGCAGCCTGAATACAAAACACCTCGCTCAGCTCCCACAGAGGATACAGGAGGGAATACCGCCCCCTCGGCCCCACAGCTGAACTTTTTAGGAAGCTTCGCAGGGAGCATATTAATGACTCCTTACAGTAACAAGGGAAGACAAATGCTTAGGTGCATAGAGGGATGGAGGGAGGAGCATGTGCCTCTGTGTGCGTGTGTGCATAAAAGGAGTCAGATTTTTCATACTTATTAAATTCTTTGACATTTAATTTTGAGCAGGAGAGTTTTCACAATGCCAAGGATCATAAAGGAACAATTTGCTGCTGTATGTTACCATTGATATTTTGGCATGAATGAAAATTGCACCATTCGGTGATGAAAAGAGCAGCTACTTGTAATAGGGAGCACCATGGAAACCGAAATATCATTTACCAAGAAAGGCTCTTCTTCTGAAGGAATTCAAAATGAAAAAAAAAATAGTAGCTGCAGGTGCCTTGAAGCTTTTGAATGATATAAAAGGGCTTAAACAAAATTAAAAGGAAATATCTTAACAATACTGTGCTGCCATGAAGATGGCTGTCCATCTGATAAATAGTTTTCTCTGCGGAAAGCCAGGCAGTGAGGCTCTTGGTAAGGACAGTCTAGCAGACTGGCTACAGACATGGGACAACCCATATAGCACACTAAAATAACTTTGTAAGAAATTGCTAAGTTCTGACACAGAAAAGAAATCCAGAAAACTCCAAGTGTGAGCTGAAATATGCTTTTGTGGCATGCAGTAACTGGAGGTGCTTGAATAGATTTCAAACAGGAATACCAATTTTTTCCATTTTATTATCTTCACTGCTTTGAGAAAGGAAATATCAGCAAGAAGAAATCCTCTCTTGCTAAAACTTCATAACACTTGAACTACTATCACATGCATAGGACAATAGCACATCCTTTTTTTATTCTTTTTTAAGAAACGATGAAGTGACATCATGAAGAGAAATATACAAAATTTTCCAAATCACCAGTAAGGCTGGATTTTCCTATTTCTGTGTCCAAAATGAGAAATCTTAAGCATAACCCTTACAGAGTTAGTACTGAAGCCCTTCTGCAAGTCAAATTCCTTCCAGTTTGCATAGTGACGTGAAACAGCCAGAATTATTAATCTTTTTCAATGATCTTGGACAGCATGGTCAATGCGACTTAGGAGTTTATGGCTGACTATCTTTGCAATTGAACACTGTTCAGTGTTCTGTTGATGTTATTTTTCCATGCTTAAGTCTTAAAATGAAAGTGGTAATGATGGTCTATACAGAACTTATTGCACTGTCTCTTATTCTGACTCAAAAGGAACCTATTAAAAACCACATAGTGGTGCCATCAAAAATCCTGGTGCTCCATAGCACACTGTCCAGTAGCAGCCTCTCTGACATCTGCACCCAAAAGTAAGCCTAGATAAAAAGACCAGCTCAGTGAATCAGAACCTAAATTTATGTGCTAGTTTAGCAAAAGTGCTTTCAAGGTTTGTTTCAGTAACAAAAATAAGCACAAAGCAGACAGCAGGATTCAGACCACTGTGGGGGAAATTATTTTCTTAGGAGCAGAGAAAATATGTCATTCACTACACTTCTAGTTCTCTAGGACAGCATCCTGACTCAGACAACGGTCAATGCCATGACCAGGTGGTCTACAGCTGGGACCTACTTGTGTCTGGGATAGCCTGTGACTGAGAAAAATACTCTCCTCGTGGCCTTCAAAAGCACCAAGCAAGAATCCTAAAATGGTTCTGCTTATTTCTCACATCTATAGAAATATTTTCTCTTTGGACCCACAAACTCAGCCTCTAATGAAGTTTTGCCCAAGGAAAAGGAATTCCATGGTCTTCTGTGCTCTTAGTGGATGAATCTTTACTTTTATCAGGTTTTTCTTAGCAGCTGCTGTTTTTCTGTAATAAACACATATGAAAATATAGAAACGTCCATCACTATAGGATAAATGTAATCCTTCTTTTTTCTAAAATAACCCTACACAGAAGTTAAACCTCTTGTCATATTAGAGCTTTCCTATTCTTTATCAGTTCTCATGATCTCTGGAGAGGTCTCTCCATTGCTGCTAGATCTTTTCAAATGATGATATCAAAACTACTCTTCTAAGGGACATTTCATTCCATCATACTTCAGAAAATTAAATACTGTTATTATATAGTCCATTTTTTTTGCAATGAACAAAACATAATGACAAGGTGAAGATGTAAATAACAGTACTTGCTCAACAACAAGTGTTACAAATGAATGAGGATTGACATAATAGACCACAGCAGTGCAACTTGTAACATGCAGATTATTCACTTCACAGCTCCTCAGGAGCCATTATAATCTTACATAAATCCTCTTAGTTTACAGTTTATGGATATAGGCTGTACTGTAATTTAAATGATTGAAAACCCTTATGGGTTGTTACTTAAGAATATTCTTTTCTTAAATAAAGTATCACTGTCATTGTATATTCAAAATTCCAACACACACAGAGCCAAATATCAAAGTATAAGCTACACTGTAAGCGATCCACTTCCAGAACATCGGTAAACCCATACACACACATAAAACAGATGCCATGTAGGGAAGGGGTGTGCAGGGGAACAGCAATCTGAGCACTCGTTGGCTAAGAAGAACCTACTGCCCCCTCTGATGGAAACTCTGCAGTCACACAGAAAGCAATATGCTCCTCTCCGGCAAAGATGCACAGAGCCAGATTGCCTTGTTTTGATACAACTATTACATATTTTAAATGCAAGTCGGCATTTACACTACTTGTGAAAGCTGAACAATCAAATAAAACAACCCTATTGAATGTCACATCCAAAAAGATTGTGTAGAAATCACGTAAGGTATTCTGTTAGCTGAACCAAGCAGAATACATTCATGTTCTTGTGTAGAATACCACTGCTATTAGTATTTTGACCATGCTGTTCTAAAGGATTAATACTCTTGATGATATGACATGTCTTAATAACTGTGCAGTTATAAAACTCGAATTTAATGCATGTGACTATAATAAATAACATATTACTTTTACAATTTTAGTAGTCTATTCCTTTATTTGTAATTTTATACCAGTAAAAAATGCCAGCTCACTTTCTCTGCAGTTAGTTGACAGCATCAGCATGGAGAAGTTTCAGATGTTGTTCTAGTAAAATGTTACTGTTAATGGCATGAAAGATGCTGCTACCATTTCTGATATAATGGTGCACTCACCTAACACTGGCTCACCACTCTGCACTGCATTATTTTGTAGGCTCGGTGTCAAAGGGAAAGGAAACAATAGGGGCAGAAAGAGGCTCTTGCTCCTCTGCAGCCAGGAAAGGAGGCACCGTGGTACAGACCAGAACGTCACGCTGTGAATTAAACTCTGCTACATCTAACTACCCACAGGTGGCAGATATTGGTTCGTTTTTACAAATAGCAGGAAAAATGGCACTGAGACTTTCCTTTTTCCTATATGCAGGATGTAACCTCCACCAGCACTACCCATGAGCAAAGACTGCTCTACACCTCTGCAATTTCATACGGAATTTCTTGGCTTCTGCTGGGTTTTACGGTGAGATTTCAGTGCTAAGTGAAACCCAGATTTAAATCTCAGACCAAAACATTAAGCTGAGTACTCAAGAACTGCCTCTCCCACAGCTAATGTCATCAGTAAATAAGGATATAAAAGTACTAGTGTCAGAGGAAACCAGGCTCCTGTTTTAGAGTGGGAAGGGGAAAACCCAGGAGAGGTTTGCCTACACCACAGAGCAGCATCAGCACCAAAAGTTGTATAAACCACATTTGCTTTCTTTCACAAAGTGTATAACCTCCCAAGGGCCCAAGGTGATAAATGTGGAGGCTGCAGGGGAACCCTGGTGACAGTGCTCCATATCCAAAGGCAGGCTCTGAACCACCTCACCTGGGCACACACTTTGTCACCTTCCCCAACTGCTAGGCCAAAGCAGAGTCTGTTAGCAGCTATCAGACAGTGCATTAGGGGCTGGAAGGGTGGGGGTGGGCAGGTTCAGACGTTGCGTTAGCATACAAAGAGGCGATACATCACAGTTAAATGAAAAGCTGCTTCTCAAGCCAGCAATTCTTACGTGGACAAAATGTTTGCTGATTTGGCCTGATGTTTGGCAGGAAGGGCACAGTGCAATGGCTGACGTTATGAGTGTATAGACACAGCTTTATCTGATTCCTTCTTGGACAATATTTTTCCCCCTCATCCGGTTATAAATGATCTGGTGAGTTTACTCCCTTTTCTATCTACCATAGATGCACTGCTGTCTCATCTCTTGTCCAGTAAATTCAGTCAGGCCACCCACTTACGAACCACTGAAAAAGAACAAAAATGTCTAATGGGAGCCTGGGACCTTCACTGCAACCAAGAGAAGAGCTGGCTTAGCCCTGGGAGACCCATGAGCTCTCCAGTAAAGTATGTTTTACAGCTCTGGACCTTTAGCAGTACATCAGTCTTGCAGGAGATTTTTATTCCTGCAATGAATATTCTGCTGAGCAGCTTGGGGTTCTCATAAAAAGAGGTTACTGTCACCCTTCTGTACAGGCACTGCTGTGTCCCTCAGTGCAAGAGAAATAGAAGTTAAAACAGTCTCCCGTGTATTTCAGGTGGTGACAATGAAGGAAAAGGCAGGGCAGTGGAAACTTCGAAGGTTACATTGTCCTGTTGCTACATTACATTGGCCCGCTGCTAAAGCAGATTAGGATTTTGCCAACTACCTGGGGAGACCATGAATAAACGTTTGTTTTACTTCCTTAGCAGAGCTGATTCATAGTAACAATGATTCACATAAACAAACACACACACAAAAAGAAAAAAAAAAAAAAAAAAAAAAAAAAAAAAAAAAAAAAAAAAAAAAGAAAGAGAAAAAAAAAGAGTAGGGAAAAAAAAGAAAGAAAGCAAACACACCTCACACAGCTGGTTATCGCATCAGCAAGCGAACAAAGAGGAGCAAGCAGCTCCGAAGCGATGCGATATTGCACAGTACAAGCTAAACAGCCACCACAGAAACAGCTGGAGCAGCCACTGCCCCAAGCCCAAGCCAGCATGCAGGTTTATTGCACCCTCACACCTCGGAGCCACCAAAGAAAGTTCCATGAAACTCTTGAGCCAGAGGTGCTGCAAGACTGTCCTCTGCAGCCAGCCAGCTCCTGTAGACCTGTGGGATGCTTAGCACCCCAGGGAGACACCTCCACTGCTGAGGAGAACAAGGAAGGACAGGGACCTCCAGATCAGTTCCCTGAATTTTGCTTCCACGAAAGACTTGCCACTGGATTT
>VZRU01012577.1:306210-322193 GCA_013398155.1 Pedionomus torquatus | reverse complement strand
GGCAGAGGATGAGAAACTTGGTTGAGGTTTTTCCTCTTAAGTGTTCCCTTCTGTGTAGATGTTTGCCTCTTCCATGTACGCTTCGGGCAATAACTTCACTCAGTCACAACACCTTACATCCTAAGCAGTAAACTGACAAAGGCAGTCACTTGTTAAAATCAAAATGTTGAAGTATCTTCATCCCCTCCAGAAGGCATTAGCCCAGACCCCCTTTTTCCACTACTCTTGGATCAGAAGAAATAAGGCTATGCATCACAGCAGCCCACACACCTGTTTTCCCGGTCCCACCAGCCAGCCTGTAGGAACCTCTCCCCTCTGGCACACACCTCTCCTTCAGCAGGGGCCTGCCCAGACACTGCCTTTTCAGCCCTACAAGTAATCCTCAAAAAGTTTTGAGTGTTTTCAGAATTCTGAGTGATTTTGTTCAGTCATTTTCATTTCAAGTTGGGCCTTTTATCTTAAACCACAGAGTCTACATAAACAGAAGCAAACATATCAAAGCAATGGCTTCTGAAGTATTGCTGTAGACACTGCTTTAGTGGGGAGATCACCACGCAGGCAGCCTGCTCTCCCATCCTTCCTGTCCCTCCTCCTTCCTAACAGCCCGCACAGGAACAGAACCACTACTAACCCTTTGTCCTGCGATATATCAGCATGGTATTATGGCCTCTGCATTTATCTTTATCTTTCCCCCTCTCTTTTTCCTTCCATCTTCCAGCCGTGTTTGCTGAATAGCTTTAGTTTTTCAGGTAGCTGTTTACCTTGCTGGTGTCTGTATTAGTATATTTGCAATATCTTTATTACATTCTTGAGACAGAAAAGAAATTGGAGTCAGGTCCTGTATCAGACAATTAGGAGAAAAAGAATAGTGATAGCACTAATAATTTCAATATGCATCTCCACAGTTAAAATGCAACACAGCAATACTGATCTAAGCCTACATCTATAGCATTCGTTTTTGTTCTTCTGGTTTTTCATACACTCTTCCTTAAACATTTATGCCAGGTATGTGCTACCAATTAACTTTGTTTGAAATACTACATCAGACTGAAAAAAAAAAAAAAAAAAAAAAAAGAAAAAAAATCAAATAGAAATAGACAACTGTAATTTTTTTTTAGTATGCCCTCAAAGCTTAGGTATGAAATCTGCATTCCTTATTTCTGAACATTTCCTCAGCCATCAGCTTGACTTTTGTGAGTAGAAGCATTTATACAAGGAATATAGATGTTAGAATAGGTAATTATACAAGTGACCTTGCCTTTCTTCATTCGATAGTGAATTATTAGACTCCTCAACTGTAATTTTGTGAGACATCCTTATTGTCTTAATTAATGATCAAGGTACATCTTTGAAACCTTTACAGACTCTATAGATTACATCAGCTTCTTTTCTAATTAACACATATTGACTGGCATATCAGTTTAAACCCTGTCATAGGTAACTCTTCCCTGCAGTCAGTTTCTAAACAGAAATTTTTTTCTTCTTTTTTTTCTTAACATTAAAATAGAAAGATAAGAAAGTGGGAGACAGAATGACTGGAAGTCAGCTGAACCAATTCAAATGCTAAATTGGTGTTTAGAAAGCAGCTGCCAATGACAAAGATACTGGTGACTGAAAATTGCCCCCGAGGATCATCTCTCTCTGTCCTGATGTGGGATTGCACCACAGGACTCAGCAGTTACAAAAACCCAAGGAATCAAAAACCAAGGTGGGGGTGGGGGAGTTGGGGTGGGTGAGAAGGAGGAGAAAAGGTAAATGGAACAAAGGAAAAGGAACAAGAAATAATAACATATGTTGAATGAGTGTCATCTACATGCTTCTGGGCATTATAGATTGTGATAGTATCTATTAGATGAGTCCCTAAGTAAATGTGTAAGCAAAACACGCAGCCTCTGGAAAGCAGTACACACACAGCAGCTACCTCCCAGTGTCTGCAGAAGGAAGGGAGAGCACTATTGCTCAACGAAACCTGCAGCCTTTTTGTTTCCCCTGCTGCTGAAGCTTGTGATCTCTATGATCCCTATTTCAGATGACAGCTGAATTCATGCAGTGAGTCATCTTCCCAGCCCCTCTGCTCTCTGCGTATATGGCTCTGGTGAATTCAATACACTGCTCAGACACAAAGTGCACGTGTCAAAGACAGGGCAGGGGATTCAGGTTTGCAATGTCTTTCTGCATAGATCTGGATCAACTTCAGTCTCAAACTGCATGGCACACAGTTTTCCAACTGTGCTTTCCATCTCTACTTTCTTATGACACAGGCTATGATGAGGAGGACCCCTCTGCACCTGTGGGGCAAGGGACACACAGCTGTGGTAGGACAACATTGTGTTCAGGAGCTTAGAATGGGGAAAATAAGAACTAAAGAACTGAATCCACATCCTCAGTTAATTATGACATGTGGCACCTAGTCTGCTGGAACTCTTGAGAATGGCAGGGACAAAGAAAAGTTTGTCCTATAACAGTAAGGGATAATCTGCACTGTCAAATCTAGAATCCAATTCAATGTAACCGGAAAAAAAAAAAAAAAAAAAAAGAAAAAAAAAAAAGGTAAAAAAACAAACAAACAAACAAACAAAAAAAAACAGAAAGAAAATGAAAAAAAAACACACACACACAAAAAAAGAAGGGAGTGGGGAGAGGAAAGAGGGGGGAGAGAAAGATAAAAGAACTCAACCACATGAAATTTTAATTTGGGTTACCAATTTCAATTCCATTCTGACCTTCCACCTGTTTTAGCTCAAGCTGCTAACAGATATAAAAATACAGCTTCCCTCATTTACTTTAGCTGGTTGGAAAAATTTTGTGGACTCAGTGATTCTCACATCAAATCCTATCACAGACAGGCTCCAAGTATGGCTCACGAGAAAATTGCAGCCCCTGAAACATTTGCATGTCTCATGTGGCTCCCCTAATTGCACCGATCCTCAGCAGAACCAACAGACTGTCAGGGTTAGGGTTTTTGTGGCATGTCTCACCAGGAGTGGGATGGAGGGGGGAGAAAGGAGAAGCTGGAGGCAGAACTCAGCTGAATCTGCCACAGCATCTGCTGCTTCAACATGGACTTTTCCTTCAAAATCCTCTAACTTGTGACTCTAGAAGCTCAACTCATTGACATGCAGGACAGTGCAGCAGCAAAACCAGTATGTCCTGAAGGAAGTTTGGTGGCTTTTATAAAAGCTTATTATTCCTTATTGATCTACTGGAATCCCCATTAGGAATTAGGAAGCATTATAAGAAAATCTGACTACAATACTACTATGTTTAAGTTGAGATCATAGTTGGCCGAAGAGTATTTTCAATACTACACACACACACCCCTCCAGCTTTGTCTCAAACTATCAGCAAAAATTAGCTGAGGTCGGGTGCAAAATTAAGTAGTAATTACTCCTTCCTACCAGCAAGTTGTATTTACAAAGCATATAATGTCACTGCTAATGCCTACATTCCTTCACACATAGTATTTTGTCAAGCAATTCTCAGCCTGATGTTGTACCCATGGTCTTCAAGTGACACAATTTGGGAAACTCCTGTGTATCAAACTAGCAGTTTTAGTAAAAAAAAATAATATAAAAAAGAACAAAATAACTCAGAACATTTGAATCCCACTCATGGGAGAATTTCCAGCTTGCAGCAAGAGAAGCAGCACATCCTTTAACTAAAAAAAAATAAATAAAAAAAAAACAAAGTGCAAAAAGTAGTTCCTATACTGAGATTTCAGAAATCTGAAGCTATCAAAAATATGCATCCAAGACAAAAATACTTTATTTCAGAAATTAATTATCAGTCATTTCTAAAGAACTATAATCAATAAGTTGATGATACAAATCATGTAAGCAGTAAGTAGTTAATAACGTTAGTGAGAAGGCAAAGGAAAGCTCATTTTATCAAGAATGATAAATAATGACCTGGTAAGCCAGGTCCTCTATAAGCTAATTGTCTGTTTCTTCATCTCAAATAAATACTGCTGAATTATGTTCTTAATTACATGTTTTTTCCATATGATTTACAGATAGCAAAACACATGCTTGGTTTTGTTTATTTATATTTGCTTCAGTAAATTGTTTTCTTTATTTGGCAGATGTTATTGTGAATCTATCATTTTACCCCTAGCACAAGGCACTATTAGACTGTGGAAAGTGATCTTGGCTTCACCAGTGTTTGGACACTTTATCTTCTAAGATGCTTAGCAGATAACTGAGGGAAGTTAGGTAGCCTGTTATGATGTTAGATACAGCAAAATTTAGAAAGAAAAAGATTTCTGTCAAATTAACACATAAGAATAGCTAGAGGGAGGGTAATTACAGCACCCTCATTCTGTGATGGAGGAAAGTATTCAAACAGAAATATAATCCGAGACACAAATTATATATTGAAGACAAAATGTAAATGCTTACTTAGCTGGCCTGGCTTTCCCTTTAAGGTAATCTGATGAATTCACATGAGCAAATGGGCTTTGCAAAATATTTGAAAGATTAGCATTTGTCTTTTTTTATTATATTCAGATAAAATATCACAATGTAATCCTGTAACTTTTCTGCACCAAGTATTTGGCACTGTAGCCTGAAATGAAGAAAATAAACTGGAGTTATATCTATCTTTTACATAAATAGAGAAGAATAACAAAAGACAGAGTTCAAACTGCAGGTGTCAAAGCTATTCTGCTCTATTTAGGCAGGATACCTGCATCCAGAGTCAGACTTGGAAGGAAGGAACTCTTCTGATGACCAGTTACTCCATGAAATGGCTTGTCCAAAGTTCATTTATTTAATAAGACTGCATCCCCATGGGGAACACCCCCAAGGTGCTAGCTACTTGCAGAGGAACCTACACAGACCTCTTTGTTCCACTGGTACTGTAAGAGACTTCACAGGACTGGAATACACAGAAGCCACACCTAGGGCTTACTAAATCCACTAAAGTCTTCAGTTTAAGGAACAGACATGTAGTTTTTTTCATTAAATAAACTACTTTTTTCTTCCCTGTAATCCATGGCTTGTCCCTGACTTTGGAAGGACATAAACACTCCCAAAATGAAGACAGGAAGTGATGCCACCCACTGCGTGAAGTGGATAGAGAAAAGAAGGTGAGGAGAGAAAGGGAGGAAAACAGGAGAAGATGACATGAAGCAACCCTCCATTTTCACAGCAAGTTTGTGCTTGAGCCAGATTTCCTGAGTCCCAGGTTCAACGCTTCAACTACATCATCTGTCTTTCCTAAATAAAAACCAGTGATGAGGTGTGTTTGAAATGAGAGACAGCATAGCTGCAGGGAGATAAACTCTGGCTTTATTCCTTTTCTGGTGCCTAAGATAATCAATATCAACATTAATACTCCTCTTCAGAGTAGAGCTTGTCTTCAATGGTAAAATAACAAAAATGAACAGAGAAGCAGATGAGGGGAAATGGCAAAGGCTCGCATCCTCTCAATCAACATTTAAAATATTTTTCATTGTTATGATTACTAGGAATAACTAGTCAGGGTCTAGATTGGCAAGAGCAACAGTGCAATTGATTGATTTTGGAAGGGGGGTACATCCTAATGTCAAATGCCAAAAATCAGATGGCTACAAACAACTAGGGAGCTGGAAGTTTTAGTGTCCTGGCCACCATTCCCCTCCCATCCATCTGCATCTCTATGATACTTAGAGACCCTGAAAAAAAACCTCTAATAAAACATTTCTCTCATCAGTCCTTGCAGAAGCAAAGTATGACTTTAAACTTTAATTAATACAAATAGGTGGTACATATTAGATTAATTAGACATGACACTCACATTATTTAAACCCAATATAAAAATCAGATTATATCAAACATTTTGATACCCCAATTTTACAAAATGTCTGATGACATCAAGCTTTGGTGACCTGCTATACATCTACTGCTCTAAGTTCCTTAGAAAAGAAGGAATAAATGAAGTGAGAAGAACACTGGAAAAATCTAATAGACAAACTGACTAATCTCAGACCCCAAGGTCATAGCAAAGCAATTCATTTCTTGGTTTTTCAACAGCACAAGACGTGATTTATCAATCTGAGACCAGGCTTATAAACACTATACATCTCAATAATATGTTCTTTGCACTGTGTAACTTTTTAAACAATGACAGATTGCCTGGGCTGAACCAAAGTTATTTTACAAACAGAAACAGAATATTTGCAAATGAAGTAGCCCAATAAGGGAAGGAAAAGGAAAAAATAAACAACAACAACCAAAAAACAAAACAACCAAAACCAAAGGATTATACCAAATAGGAGTTATACTTAACTGCAACTGCAAAGGAATCTAACTTTTGCTTTAAAATATTTTCAGAATCCACATCCTTTAAAGATCTCCTATCTATCATTTTATACAACTGAAATTGAAGACCCCTAAAGTAAAGATATTTCCTAAGTTCAACAACACTAACAAAAACTTATGCTGCCAAAGAAATAATGTGATTTTGAGTTAAAGGGTGACTGTGAATCAATACCTCTAGTTGCCCACTTGATCACAGACTTTCTTGAAGTCATTAAGGAATTCAAGTCTTAGTTTCCCTTTCCTTCAAGTGAAATAATATTTTCTTTCTCTTCTAAGAAGAGCCTAATCTTTACAACACAAAGTGTTCGGGCTCATCATCTGCTCATATTGAGGATGCAGAACAAGAATTTTTTTTGAAGCAGTATTCTGTTTGGCCAGCATCTGATACAATCTGGCCCTGACTTTGACAAGGTTCTGTAACATAAAAACACTCTTATGTTATTTTCTCATCTGGAGTCCATCAAAATTCCTTACAAACTAAAGCACTGATCCTGGACTCTGCTCTGCCTGGGAAGGCAGGAGGGAAGTGCCATTCAGGCACAAGCTGCTTTTAGGGTCTTGATTGAAAAAGCTTCATCAGTTCCTTGAGAGTACAGTAGTGGATGCTCAAGAATACAGATGAGCTCAAAGACTATGTATAAGAAATGAGTTTGAAAGTTCAACATGCTTGATTTCCAGTCCTCTAAATTTACTGCTCCAGGCAACAGGGCTCCTGTCAATTTTCAGGTGACAAATTCTCTCACAAAGACCCGGCTGTTCCTTCATTCTCTTATTATTTAGACAATACAATATGACCTCAGTTTGAGCAGGGGCGATCCTTATAATGTAAGAAAATCAAAAAGATCAAAGCTGCACCTTATGTGGCTGCATGAGGTTATTTTGGTAAAGCTCTGCTTCAAGGATTATTCAAATGTTTCATTTCAAACAGTGTGACCCAGCACACATATCTGAAGCATAATTTTCAAAAGCAAAAGAAATTTATTATTACACTTCCACATTATTCCACATATTCTTGATAATAAAATTATTTCAGGTTCTTTTAAAAATAGTGTGCATTAAAGCAGCTGGAGACTGGAGCCTTGTAAAATAAACATCAACTTTGTGTTGCTTCAGGTCCTACTAATGCTGTACGAGGGAAGCACATTAACAAAGAGGAATAAAGAAATGAGTGGGGGCTTAAAAATGAGACATCAAAAGTGGGTTTAGGAGGAGACAGAAACAGCTACTTCTACATGTCATGATAACTGGAGTTATAATAATATCCTTTTTCTTATACAAAAGAAGAGACTGTGACATTTCTGAAGTGAGAATTCAGCACTATTCCCAAAAATCTGCTCAAAAAGTAATGGCATTCATTTTCAGGTTTTGTTGTTTTTTTTCTTTCCTTTTCCCATTCTGCCTTCTACAATTTAAAGGGCACTTCCTCTCCTCTTGGCTCATTTCCACTGTCTCTGGGTCAGCTCTCTCTATCTAGGATTTCATATCGCCTGGGTATCTCAGTGCCTCAGGCAAGTAGTATTTACCCTATTTATAGACCTAAATCTGCAATTTATTGCACCTGGGCAAACTACTGCCCCTTCGCAGAGTCCCACAGCCCCCAGGAGCAATTTCTGCCCATACAAATGGCCACATTCGAGCACAAAGGTGGCTTTCAGCTAGGCAAGGTCACAACCATCATCCCTTCTTCTACATCCCCCCTTCCTACATTTCCAATTGTACTCCAGCAATCTTTCCCAGTGCAGCACACAAAGCGGGCTGGTTAACATGGGGATGGTGCCGATTGTTCATTTTGGCACCAGCTGTCGGTTACTGTAAAAGCTGCCACGCACCTGGAAATACGCAACTGTGACTGATTCTCAGACAAATATTTACGTTGGCACACATGGTAGAGGAGGCATCACCAGGCTCACCTTTAGTTGCTCTAAGGAATTTGCATCCCTAACTATCAGCAAACATTACAAATTGCACACCTGGAGCTGTTACAGGCTCTAAGTGGCTCAAGCTGATACTTCCCACTTGCCTTTTAAAAACAGCTACATAACACCTCTGCAGCACTATATGCAACATTTAATATAAGGCATACAGCAAGAATGAAAGACAGTATTTTAGATAAAAAAAATAATAAAATAAAATAACCAATAGCAGGTGAGTTCTAATAAACGCCTACAACAGCAGCGCAGTCAGTGGCTCACCTAACGCCTCTACTGTTTAGTAGGAGCCAAGATAGTTGCCCCTGGGATTAGCCCACACTATTCCCTTGCCCTGTATCAGTGGGAACAGTGTTGGAGCAGGCCGCCAGTCAACACCACGTCTTTCCAACAGAACTATTTGCAGGTAGCAACTGGATAAAAAACAAAAAATATATTCCAACAATTTCATTTGGTTGCTTGTCTCAGGTTAACAGTCCAGCCTCCCCATTTACTGGTGGTGCAGAGGTCTCTTGTCAGCACAACTGGTAGCAACCCTCTTGTCCTGACATCATCTGCCACTTTTTTAGCAAGATTTAAAATCCCAGTCTCTTCTACTGTATATTTGTACCTCTGTGTGGAGATTGAGATCCCAGACACTCTGCTTTAAACACCTTCCCTTCTTGTCTTCTCAAAGTGCAAACTCCAAGAAGAAGAGTGACGAAGGAAAGCTTTAACAGCTTTGTGACAACTTTACATGTAACATCTATCTGTTTTTTCCACTCTTCCCAAAACTAGCAAGGCCATGTGGCTTGCCCCCTGATCCTGAATTTCCACCAGTAGCCTCAGCAGCTCTCCAAGGGAAGCTGGAGAACAGGACAGCTCTCCCAAGATGGGGGCAGAAAAGACAGTGAGAGTGTCTCCCTCCTTCGCATTCCAGCTGCTTTGAAAAAAAAACCTGAAATCTAACCCAAGCTACTTTTCCTAGCTGTGATACAATATGCTTTAATGGATATTTGGGAAAAAAAAAAAAAAAGGAACTATGACTTTCTGTCCTACACAGCAGGGGGCAACATGTTCAAAAATATGCACTCCTCTAACTAAGACCTTAAAAAGGAGTCAACACAAACCAAAATAGCTGTAATGAAAATTGCCAATAATTTCAGTTTATTGTCATACAGCTAAGATGACTGCAGAGACACAGAAGATTATGAAAAGTCCCAAAGGGTAGTAAGCATGTGCATTTTGAAAAGCATCACAATGTTGACAGTAACCACATGATAATTCATCACAATTTAAAATTATATTGCTTCTAGAA
The DNA here is from genome assembly GCA_013398155.1 of Pedionomus torquatus. Classification (NCBI taxonomy): domain Eukaryota; kingdom Metazoa; phylum Chordata; class Aves; order Charadriiformes; family Pedionomidae; genus Pedionomus; species Pedionomus torquatus. Next base: position 312,669 of record VZRU01012577.1, on the reverse strand, counting down.
AATGCTTTTGATCACATCACCAAGACCCTGGCTCCTAACCCATGCCCAGAATTTCCTGAAGCAGTAGAAGTCTTGGGCCAGAATCACTCCACCTTTTTATTTAGCTTTACATTACTTTTCAAGTCAGTCTACCATATAAACATTTTTCAAAAGGGAAAAAAAAAAAAGAAAAAAACTTTTTTAAATGTGGCTTTGAAAAAAATATCTGCTCTCCTTAACTTCATAAAGCACACAGATCTTTGTTATTGAAACCTAGATTTGCTAGTAGATTATGTAGTCTGGGTTTCTGTGTGTCCCAGGCCTGGGAATCATTAGCCAACTGCTGTCCACTAAGCCAAATGACTTGTGCTTTACTAAAGCATAGCTTCTAAAAAGGTGTTCTGTCTGAACTGATGACTACCAACAAAAAAATCTCATTTTTACATAGATATCTATGCTAATGACAAGTCAGCCTCCTTGGTATATATTAAGGCTGGATTTTCTACCTGCATTTTTCTGGTTTCAGCTTCCAGCCATACACTTCTTGATATACATATCCTGATCACATTAGAGAGCCTGTTAAGTTCTCAAGACTCATCCAAGACACTGAAACAATGGAAAACTGCCAGTCTTTCTGCCATCCTCATGTTTTATCATCAATTTCTTTATAATTATTTTCAGGTTTCTGAAGAAAATACTAAAAAGTACCAGGCTTGCTTCAGACTTGAAGAAAGTAACTTAAACCTTCTGCCTGCTCTCCATCAATGGCTGTTCAGGATTTCTTTTTCCTTTCTCTACATGTCTCAGATATGTAACTTCGTATTCCCTGAGAGTACAGTGCTGGGGGTCTTTTTAAGCAGTAAGTTATTTGGTATCCAGCCAGGTATCTTATTTTAAAAACCTAAGGAAATTATATCTACCCATTGATTTTTAATGAAGTAAATTGCTAATTTCCCCAAAGAATACAATTTGATTTGACAAGGGATATTTTCTGTAATTTTTAGAAAGGTTAATATTGTTTTATTACTGGTTGCACGTACCAAAATATATCAACCAAAATAGATCTGCCAAGTCAAACTCCCTAACACGACAGCTTTTCTTTCCATATTTTACAGACAGGCACCGTGAAACCATTCGTTTCTGGTTTGAAACAGACTCCCACCCATACCCCCTGTTTGGCTTAATTGGATCAGATGCTGTGCTATGTGCATTCAAGATCCCACAACTCTGAGACATCTAAAACAAGTAGAACTAAGTATTTGATTAATATTTAAACACAGCAAAACTGCCAAATACTGCAGCAGATAAATTTCTTGGGCAAGATTTCCCTGACAGGATACCAGTAACTTCCACTGAACAGAGCCACTGATAGTTACTCATATCCTGAGGGGGAAAGTCGGAGGCCCAGAGATCTACTTAGTTTTCTGCTTTCTGTGCACATAAAAGCAGAATACATAACAAGGTCACAACAGGCCAAAAATAGCAAATCTTCAAGCAGTTGCAATTCAAATAGATACCACATCTTCTGGAAAGCCAGCAACTGGACCAGCATGCAGAATTTCTGAAGATCACTATTTTCACAGCATTTTAAATTTTATGATAATTTTTCAAAAGTCAAGAAAAATAACAGGTACATACTTTTCAGGATTTTCGACTTCTTCGGTAACAAAATTGAGGTAAAACCTAAAAAAGAGTTATAAATTTTATTACAAGGGCTTGGTAGATTTTGACTCTGTATTTCTTTCCCAAAGAGAAGGGGAAGGTGATTTTAGTTAAGCACTGCTGTTAATTATAGTAGACTTTGCAGACTCATGTTTGGATTAAAGAGAGTGTGAGGTTTAACCTTCCCTCATCCCCACACTTAGGAAGGGAATTCTCAGAAAAGACAGCAAAGCAGAAAAAAGACAAAAGCCATATAAAGCCTGTGTGGAATTAATATACTTTTTTTTTTCCCCTGTGTACCAAACAAATTATGGTTTACCCTAATCCTATACAAATTCAGAAGCACCCTCAAGCCTCATATTCCATTTGTGGCTGTAGTCTTTTACAAATTCAGGTTATATTGGCAAAAATTCTCATCAAGGTACTCAGTGAGGACTTCTTAACAATAAAAATAAATGAAGCCTCAAAAAAAGCCCCTTCCTACACCCAGGATTTTGACATTATCATCGCATTTATGTTCACAAACCCAGGCTGCTAATCCTGCATGCCGTTGCACAAACTCCAGTGCAGGTTGCACTCCTGTTGTACTCCAGCTGAGTGCAAGAGACAGCTCCATATGGGAATTCATAGGAACTACTACTCACCGGGCACAGCCCTGCATACAAAGCAACTGTAAGCCTCAAGGTCACTGAACCCTCTGTTCTGCATTTATTAGCAGTAGGTCTGTGCATTGCTGGATCGCACAGATGTGCCCAGCCCAGATATGGGCACAAAGTCACATTCTGGCTAATTAAACAGAGCAGTCAATACAGTACTTATGCTGGCTTTCTGCTTTTATACAGAAGAGAAATGATATCTGACCCAACAGTGCTACAGTGAATAAACAAATGGTACTTGATCTGGCAGAAAGTCTGGGAGCTTTTCTCTGTCACAAGCCTTGGGCCAGATCTGGGTTAGCAGAACAGGTTAGTGCTGGCTCACGGTTTTAAAAAATGTGATTTTGTGACCAAGCATGAAATTCTGTAAAACTAGATTTGCCATCGTATAAAACAACCTTCGTACTTGTTTCTAAACTTGCTAGCGCACAGAGCACAAAAGAAGAGATTGGGATAGTTCAAAGGAAAGATTGCTTCTGCCAAGATGTTCAGCTACTTCGAAAGGTCTTAGTCCTGCTTCTAGACAGAAGTAATTTCACAGCCGTGCATCAGTCCTTTTATCGATGCAAAGGAATGTTTATTTGCATTCTTTTCTCTACTCGTCCTTTTTCATCCAGGATGTTATACACCCAACAGTCTACACTTGGTCTTTGCAGAATGAAGTGCTCATATGAGAGGTACTATCTTTGCTTCATTCTTTAAAGCTGTATCACTAAAAGTTAATAGTCTCCTCAGCTATGCATAAAATTCTGCCTGTGTCTCAGGACACAACACCAACACTTGCAGCACTCCTTCACATTCACCTTATTGGACTGATTTAGCCCCACAAAACTGATAGTGCAAGGGTATTGACACTCCACTTAATGGTCTGCTCTTCTGTGCTCTGAGGCAATCAATTTGAGCTGATGACAAAGACAAATAGGCAGCTGGGAAGAACCACTAGCCAAATTAGATCTTTTCCTGCTAATTTCTTTTATAAGTGGCAAATAAGGACCTTGAAATAAAAATCAGAAGGTGTAAAGGAAAAACAGAGAAGATTTTTATTGTAGGGGCTTGGAACATTAGGTGGAAAATGGAAAGAAATGGGAAAGAAGCAACAGAATAACAGTGCTTTGATGTAGCGTATTACAGTAAACAAACTGTGCCTTAGTGATGAATAATATTAAAGAGCTTTTAAAATTGCCTTCATAGAAAAACGTACAGTTAGATTAATATTTTAAAAGTGAGAAACCATCACATGTATGGATATGAGAGACAGAGGTGCTTATATGAGAGAGGGAAGAAAGTAGAGATTGTCTGCATAACGAGTTCAATTTCTTTGAGGCTTCAAAATACCAAGCTTTTTTCTTATATCTATCACAGATAAAGGCTTTAGACTCTCCTGGGTGTCCCCCCCCTTCCTCCTTTAATAGAAAAGTTCTGTTCAGTACTTCAGTGTGCATGTTTATAATGCTCCTGCAACCAGGGTGTTACAGGCAGGCAGAGAACCCATTGTCCCCCCCCCAAATTAAATAAATAAAACCCTTATCTCTCACAGCCCTCGCCTTTTGAGCAAAGTAAAGAACTTGACCGCCTGTGAGGCTATGGAAAGGAAAGGGAAAACCTGCAGACAAAGCTATTGCAAAATGGGCCCACTTTGTGCATTATAGTCTCTTCTCCCCCCCTGACACACACACACACACACACACACACACACATACTGCTGCTGCAAAAGCATGTTGGCACTGTGCAATGTGGAGCCCTTGCTAAGCATGAATAAATCTTAAGGCAGATTCAAAGAGCAGCGGCACCTTTCAAACCAGCTGCTGTGTACTTTGTTGGAGGAGCGAGAAAGAGCTTGAAATAAAGTTCTGAGCAGGATACTTGAAGGCAGATTCTCATACCTTTGCTCACAGTCAATAGCACTTGACTTCTATGGAAGCCAGTTGCACTTCTTGTTAAGTCAGGTCCAGTTACCTCGAAGCAATAGGCATAAGAAACTCGATTTTTTACCTTGTTTTGTGGTCTACACTGATATTATTGTGGTTTGCTTTCCACAAAGCAAAGGCTAAGGTCCACACAACTTTGTAACAGTTCCTAGATTTGTTTTTCATGTAATTACTGACTTGTTCAACAAAAAAAAATAAAGCTTTATTATTCCTTTTATCAAAATACCTAATGAAAATTTAAGAACATTCCTTTCTTGTTGCCTCTATTTGTAAACTTAAGAACAGAAACAAAAGTCTTATTTTTTTCAGTGCTCAGTGCATTGTATAGTGTATCATACACTGGGGAAGACAAATCTATCTTTTGTAGAGATGTTTGCAGAATAACTGCCGAGCATAAGGAATAGTGGTGAGATCTACCCTTATTACATTATGTAGTTTGGCAAAAGATGTAGAACGTGCTACTCATTTCTTCATATAAATCTTTGCTAGAGCATATTAGTGTTTGTTTTCAGAACGAATGCTTATAGGCCTCAACTTACCAGCCTGAATAGGCATACATTCCAGAGTAGAAAGCAAGTGGTAATCCCATAACACTGGCATCATTCCCCGCAAAGGCATTTTTAAAGTGCTGTGTTTCTCCTGCAACATCAACAAAGCCGATATTGAAAAACAAGCTCTTTGGTCACCTACCACTTTAAAACAAATAAATATATCATACCATGGAACATTTAATCACCCAACAGTTCACTGACTTCAAGTTCTGACCTTGACCTCAATTTCTGACCCAACCCTTGAAGCCCTACTCTGCCAGCAATTGTAAAAGGTTTTGTGGTGTCCCTAGTCATGAAATAGCAGAATCTGACCTATTAGATTTTTTTCAAAGCATTCTGAGCTTGATGACACTCACTGTGCTGTCACCTCCAGCAGTGACTTACATCAACACCAAAGAGCAGAATGAGCTCAGTAGTTTTTGCTGTGGAAAATTTCACTTGTTTAACATTTTAATCAGAAGGAACACTGCTAACATTTCACTCACAAGCAACAACTTTAAGGTAAACAAACCCAATACCTTAAACATTTCTGCCACTGAAAAAATTCAGTAACTCCCTACCACATGAGAGTCAGTACCATATTAATGTTACATTAAGTAAAAATTACGTATTTATAAATGCAAACATGTAAGAGTCATGTTACGCTCTTATTCACTTACTAGGTGCTCTATGGTTTGCAAGACCTCCCCATAATATCCCAGATTCCCAAAGAAGCAGTGATCCTTCACAGAAAAGGAGCATGAAGAAGCAGAATTCATTCAGGCTTAAATTAGCAATGGGTCAAATCCTCTGCCTTTTACTCAGTTTTTACTGAGCCCTCAGTCAAAATTCCTGCTGAAGTAAAGGTTTTGGGGGTAAGGGAAGAGTTATGGCCAGAGGAAGGTCCCAGTGGGGAATCAGGGACACCATCTGAACTACCCAAGGGCAGCAAAGCACATCCAAACCTGGGTCTGGCCTGCTCCAAAGAAAAATGGGATGAATGGGAACAGAGAGAAATTTTGCACGTGAAAGGAGGCAAGGGAAAGGGCACTCCAGCTGCCAGAAAGGAAGTGAAAAACATGAAAACAGAAAGAATGAATCAGCAGAGCACTACACAGGAAAACTTATTTCGGAGCCCATTGCTAACCACAGCCTGTCCCTGAGAAATTGAGCTCACTGCAGAGCCTAACGCGGTGCTGTTGACTCAGATGGGAAGCCTTGTGAAGCATCACAAAAGAGCATCCCCAGGGAGGGAGCCAATGACTGTGATAATTTTTGTTAGATCAAATCTGCCAGCAATTCATTATAAGGTGCTCCCCATTTTGACCCTCTGCATTGAAAGGCTCCTTGTGCTTTGGGTAGTTATTGTCTAGCATTATTGTAATGAGAGCGAGCCGGGGCTTGTCACCATCTCGCTCCCCATTGCCGATAGGGCTGTAATGGAAAAGCCTCTTAAGGTAGCTGAGCGTACGTCAGTAAAAAGAGTTTCTCTGCCAGCACAACTGACTTCCAGAGAGCCAAAGAAAAGTTTGCAGAGCCATGTCCATGTCGGGTGCAGCTGCAGACAACAAAGGTGTGTTTTCACACACCTTTCTTATGCAGCAACATTGATAAAAGTATGTAGAGTCATTCTGGCCCTGCAAACACTTCTGCTTTCCTTTCCTACACTTGGGGTTTCCCCCTTCTTCACTACCCCTCCCCCTC
>VZRU01012577.1:285934-306203 GCA_013398155.1 Pedionomus torquatus | reverse complement strand
CCCCCCCCCCACTGCCTTTAGCTGTATGCTTTAGTTTTTCACTTGGAAAAAGTAAAACATGCATGCAGCATGAGCATTCAGTACTTGCGGGCAGGAAGCCCATGACGGCAATGGCTAACTGCAGTTTCTCTGGCCTGTAGAGCGCCTTGAATTTCACAATTTACATCACCAAAGCGATAGAACAGCCATGATGCAATTTCTTTCAAATATTCCCCAGTTCTGAGCCCCCTCAACCACCACATACCCAGTACTGAAGAGGACTAGAGACGAGCCTGGTTAAAGGAGGCTGGCATGTGCTTTGGGGAGAGGTATACCCATCTGTCAGTAAAACCTGTCCAGCCCCTTTCATAAATTTCATGCCAAAGGCGAATTACAGAGAAGAGCAATCCTGTTGGTCATTTGAAAACCAAGTCTGATCTGAATAGACTCATTGGCATGCTAAAGGACACACCAGTTCATGCCAGTGTAGTTCCACTTCTAATCAATTACACGACAGTACAGAGCTTCAGTTAAACAAGCACAGACTAATTAAGAGATTTTGCTGCTATAAGCATTATTTGGTGGAGGCAGGTGGGGAAGGACTTGGGAGTGTAAAGATAAAAGCACTTTAAAAGCATTTACTTTTCATTTCATACCTTTAATTAGCTGGATAACTCCAGGGACTATAATTATCAGAATTGCTACAAGCTTGCAAAAGGTAAGGAAAATCTGAATGCGGGCGCTCCAGCTGACACTTGTGCTATTCAGAACCATCACCAGCGCTGCAAGGGGAAAAAGAAAAGACAGAAAGAAATAGTCATGTCACTGAAATTGCCAAAAAACTCTTTGCCAGCAGAGAGGCCACACATAAAATAGATCCTGACGCATTAAAGGAAATGTACCCTGATAACCTTCTCCAGCTGCTGCCCACCTACTTCTCACAGTCCCCTTCCAGATGCTGCAAAGAACATTTGAGCTGAGCCCTTCTGTCTGACCCACTGTGCAGCCCATCTATCTCTCCAGTCTCTGCTTGGCTCCCTCCACACAAAATTACAGCTCTGTTTACCCAAAATTGTTAGCTGTTGGTAGACGATAGGCTGGCAGGACACTGCCCTGGATGGAAGAAATTAATTGTCCAAATCCTTGTGACTCTAGATTTTTGTATCTGTGCTGGTTTGAGTAAAGATTTGCTTTTTTGGAAAACAATAACAATTAATAACTATATTAAGCTTTCTCACCCCCATTTAGGCCCCACATAAATTTGTCACTGAGTACATTATTTACCCCCGCTCCTCTTTTCCACTATTTCTTCTACTTCATAGCTGTGCCACCAGTGACACAGGAGGGCCAGAGTGCAAGCAACTCTTTGTTGGAAATTAATGAAGAAAGAGAGAACTTTTACTTCTTGAAAACAAACCCAGGTCTTCTTCTCACCAACACAAGAAGAGATAAGGGAGAAGGGGTTTTATATCCTGCCTACTCAGCTCATATCTCTTTTAGCTCAGGGAGGGCTCCTTCTTGCCTTTCGTACAGCGCTGACTGACAGAAGGATGGTAGATCTCATCATTTGAATGCCAGTTATTCTGGCTGATTTAAATAATTAGCCTGGTAAAATAGAATCAGTAAAGGAGTTTAGATACTAAAAAAAAAAAGCCAAAACCCACACAAAACATATTTATCTAAAGAACAGAAAATGTGAGTCATTTCCCTTTCCCCCTCTGCTGCAGGGAAAGGAGAACATAGACAAACAATCCTGCTCGCTCACCTTCTCTTTCTCGCCATCATATGGAGCTAATGAATTAACTTCTCATTGCAGTCCTCCCATACTTCAAACTCTCTCAAGAGCACCAGTTTCTCTGTATCATCACCATATCGCATATCTTAGGACACATAAAAAAGCTGCTGTCTCCCACCAGAGTCCAGGAGCTAGTTTGTGTGACCTAGCACTGTAAATCTGGCAGGGTACAGGCTTTCTGGCAGCAAAAGCCACTGGTTTCTCCCAAGTCTTTTATACAGATTCTGTCCTCAGGGCAATGCCAAAAAATATAGCCTAAAAATTATTCCTAGATTAACTTAAAAATAGCTTTGGTTTAATGGAAAAGGGAGAAAATTCCAAGTAACCTGAATTCTAATATATATTTTTAACAAAATTAAAATTCCAGAAAAAAAATATTTTTTTTTCCTGGAATTTTTATTCAGTAAGGAGAGGGCCCCACTCTCAAATAAATGATTTACTAAAGTCAACAAACTCACATCATTTAATGTGAATTTTTCACAAAAAAAAACTCCTTAAAGTTCAAGATGTTTTTCCAGTTCATTTTTTTGCCATATTTTAGAACTGAGACATACTTTTTTAAGTCACAAAGAAGTCACTTACATTTCTGCAAAGTATCACCTGAGATCCAAATACTTATTTTTCTTTTTATTTCTTCTGTGTATACCTATACTTGGCAGTAACCAGAAAATCCCAGGGGCCTGATTCATTATTCTGTTGTCTCAGTACTGGCCCTACATATCTTCATTTATTTAAATGTTAAAAGATCCCTTTAGGTTGCTTTGATTGAGGTGCCTCCACTTTTCCTTGGGCTTGATTGCCAGGAAGATTAACAACTGTCATTTAATCAAAATATATATAAAATATTCATTTGACCAACCATGTTTAAGTTATGAAGAAAATCCATTGCCATAAACAAGCCCTAATATATTTCAAATTTCCTAGAAAGTTCAGGATAACATACTTTTATTTCCTAAAAGATGAAGCCCAGGCAGGGATTAGGGCACAGAAAAATGTCAAGAAAATGTGGTCGTCTTATCAACTGGATAGTGAAAGGGAACGAAGAGGAGTCATGAAGAAAGCTACTAAGCAGGAAAAGAATATAACAACTGTGCCAGAATTCAAGAAGTAAATCATATCTTGGGACCTTGGTCATTAATTACCACCTCTCTTCTAAAAAAAAAAAGAGCCTTATGGAGATACTTCAAGAAACTGATTGTAGACACTTTGATACAAGATTACAGCAAAAATCAAAAGGAAGCAACAACTTCCCAGGAAAAAAAAGCACAGTTAAGGACTCATCTCTAACTTTGCCAACTAAATGTCAAGCATCTAGTGTGGCCACATCCTCAATGAAGAGACAGATAACTCCAGAGGATGAATAACAGCATCTCTTTCAGATGCTTATCTCAGATGAGATGAGTTGCCTTCAGGAAGCATCTCTTTCCTTATTTCTCCACTAACTCTATGGGGAGCACGGACAATTACTTTACACTAATCACCTACCTAAAAGATGAATTCTATCCAAGGGGAGCATGGAGGGAGAATAAAATGGGGTTCATGAACAATCAAAAACAATGGTAACACCAATCATGTTGCTTTTCACATTCTCTTACCTCCACACAGCTATAGATGGATAATGAAATCTAATGGGACAAACAACAGAAAACATTACATCCTGGCCTACTTTCCAAGAATATATGTCAGTATGTATATTGCCTCATCAGGGAAGCAGGGAAACTGCCCTCCCCTAACTTGTCAGGTCAAGGCATTCACACAAAAGAAAAAAAACCCTCAATTTGCAGATCCTAATGTACAATTAAAATAAAGTCACAGGAGGCACAAAAGTACCCATCAGAGCAGCTTTTGCTATCCCTGCAAGCCAAGAGATGTCTTAATTTAAACTGCTTGTCTGAAACCTGTCAGTGGTAGAAAGCAATGTCTGTAACATCTGCCATGGTGGGGAAAAAAAAAAAAAGGCAATTAACTATAGACTCACATACACATCAAGTTTATACCAATAAAGCTTTTAGCTGGAATATTTTTCAGCAAGCACTGATAGATCTGTACAGCTGACCTTGATTTTCAAGTGTAACATTGCCTCTAACAACCATAGTTTGGGGTATTTAATTTTTTTTGGCAGACCTCCAAGAAAAGGGGGGAAATTTTACATTATTGCAGTGAAAAATGCATGAAGGAGTGTAGAAACTTTGAAAACATGTGTGAGCTGGTAACCTGTTTTCAGTCTCACAGCTTTTAACAGCTGAAACCTATTTATCTGCTTTCTGATATGGAGGCCAAGTGAAAAGATTAGAACAGGCTCAGTTAAGATTGCATATCTATTCAGGTTACATATTGATAGTCTGATTCAATACCTTTGCACAGTATAATTTATCCCTTCCTGTTTCTAATATATTGAAGCTTACCATCAGGAGAAGAACTAAAAATTTTAAATAAAGCAATACGTGAATATAGGGGGGTTTGCACTGTCTGTCACCATGCCTCGAAGGCCTAGCGATAGGATGTTCCTTCACTGGAAGAATCAATAAATATGAAGGAGTCTACCAGTTTCACTTAAAGAGAGAAATGAGTCTGTAACTCTTTTGCCTAAAAAGACTGCCTTCAGCATTAGAACAAAAGTAAACAACATTGCTTCTGATTTGTGTCCTGAGGCTGTTGTGTTCAACTCAAGCCAAGTTTAGCACTCAGAAGGCCTTGTCTCTTGTTTGAATTCTCTTCAGCTGTCCTTCCCTGTGCTGGGGTGCCTCTAGGTTCTCTCTCTTCTACCTGACCACTTATTCTCATAAAAATTGTAGTAATTAGATATCGCTGAGATGTCTGCTCTTCTCTCATGTTCAGTTAAATTAACTGAGTTCAGAAAAAGTTTATGGCAGACCAACAGATAGAGTCAGATATGCATATCTTGTATTTGCTTAGGTTTTCCTCCTAACAGAGATTTTCTTGAGAAATATCAAGTACATTAAAGTGATTTCCAAGTTTTAAAAGAAGAGGCAGCCTTTGCTTCAGAGGTTCAGAAAGCTGGGGTATCCGAAGAGAAACCCCACACAAACATCCTTCTCTCTACCAAGCCCTTGAAATGTCCAGACTTTTTGGACATTTTTATCTCAAAAAAAAAAAAAAAAAAAAAAGGCAAAAAAAGGCATGCTCCATATCATGGGACAGAAAATTTGCTTCTATAGATTGTTGAAAATTGCTCAGAAGAGGTGCAATTATGAGGGGAATTTTGTGACCAGCACATGCTTTTTTCTTGGAAGTAATAAACCAAAACTGAGGTTTTTTTAAAGGTCATGATCTTCAGTAGTTCCATTTCAGCTCTCATCTGGTCTTTATCTTCTCTGCAGCACTGTGTTTCCTTTTTCACTGCAGAGGTACTGAGTGGAATGGCTTGTAGCCCATCTATGAGAAGTACTTGTTTTCAGTTGACAGAGGAGCAACAGTATTTGCCACTCCCCATCGTAAACCTGTTTGCGTCCATCTCAGGCAACCTTTTAATAACAGGCTTAAATTACAGGAAAGGAGATTTAGGTGGGAGGGAAAAAAAAAAAAAGAAAAAAGAAAAAAAAAAGAGAAAAGTTGTCTTGTGAAAACAATAATAAAAGCTGGGAACAGTATTAGGTGAGGCCGTAGAAACTCCCTCACTGAAAGTTTTAAGACCGGTTTAGATAAACACCTGACAGAAATGGTTTAGACATGTTGATTGTGTATGGGGGCAGGAGATCACCTGGAGATTTTTCCAAATCTCTTCCTTCCCTTTCTAGTATGATCAGAAATGACAATGTAAAACTACAGAACAGTTTCACCCAATGACAGCATTTAATGGTGCTTCCCACTACTTTTCCCTCGTGCAATAAAGACAGACAAGCAGCATGCACTCTGTCATCATGCACAGGAGGGAAGAGGGACCAGGAGCGGGTAAGACAAAAGGAACATGAATTCACTTTCTGATTAACTTAAAATTTTCACTGGAAGTAAACGCTACCTTTGGCACCATTAAATTAGATTATAAGATTTTCAGGGCTCCAATGTGTCTGTTCAGTTCAACAAAACCTTAATCTTACCTATCAACCCACCTACATGCACAATACAAAACATTCATAGCAATTATCACCACAACAGCTAATTCTTGCCATACAAGAACAGGAGTCATACATTCTGGGATCCCTGAGCTTAAGCATAACATATGATCAAAAACTACTACAAATGAAACTGCTGTAGAGCATAATACAAAGAATCAAGATAAAGCCTTAGCCTGACACATCACTGTTTTCTGCAACATTATCCCATTCACCATTACAAACTTTGTACAAGAATTCCTTCTTTGCATGAAATGACAGCTCATCCTACCTGCGCTGTACAGACCCATGCTCGCTGTAAGAGCAGTCTGCTGCGGACTCCTCTCTCCCTTTAGGCTGTAATTATTTCAGCATAACTCCACACACAGCCCCCTGCATTGCAACTTTTTTGTTTAATTACTTTGCGAAGCCCTGGCTTATCACACAGATTTTCAATTTAATTAAAGGCAATAAAAACCTATTTCAAATTGTTCACTTATTGTGCTTGAGTCACATGCACTTAACAAAATGCTTTGATGGAGTTCTCGCTTAACATTCTTTCTGTCCTGGTGACCTTGAAGTTACTGAACATCTGTCTCACCCTTATCTTGCACTGAAATATTTTAGACAGATGTAACTATAAAAAGTCATTGACCTCAAAATTCAAGCCCTTAATTCAATTATTCCTGTGAAACCTATAGTTTGTACATAATTAAGTTAGAAAGAAACGCGGTCACATACTGATATTTTTAATACTCCTGGCAGAAGGGAACTGTTATCAAGAGCGCTGCTACAAAAAGCTACAGTAACCCAGAGACTGAATATTTCAATCTCAGTTGAATTCCCTACCCCAAAGAAAGAAAAAGTCTATTATTGTGCAAAACCAAAGGGGTCTCCTGTGCACTTTTGATCATTTTGCATATCTTAATTCCTTTTTCCAGTCCTTTTATTTCTGATATGTGCACTGACCAAACTGAAAGCAACAATCTGTTACCAATTACTCAGGTCTGCTCTGTACTCTCCTCCCAGTGCAGCTGAATGCAAACGTGTGCAAGGAGTATTATCACCAGTAACTAGAGAGAACTGGACCATGGCCTCTAGCGCTGCAGGCACACAGATCCCGAGTCCCATTCCCACCATGATTTGTGCCCTCCCATTTCACGCAGCCTCCTACACCAGCCCAGGTATGCCATAAAGCTCTTGGTCTCAGGGTAACCTTCCTCCTTCCACTGGCAATTACTAGGTTCTCTGTAGCCCTAAATGGTCCCTTTTACACTAATTGCAAAGTTAGCAAGAGTAGGACAGGCTGCTGAGAACAGATGCATTTTCAGCAAACTGCACGCCTTGCTCCCAAAGTCATCAGTTGGGTTCCTGCTTCCCAAACTACAAGTGCTTCAGTAAGTTTTATTGCTATGAAGGACAGAGTGGGACTGTGGAAGATGATCTCATGTTGCCTGTGTTCTGCTCTAGAGAACTACATTTCTTCATGGCATCATACTTGGCACTCGATTGCCTTCTAAAACAGAGGTAGAGCAAAGCACTTAAAATCAGGTAATCATTCTTCCATATCTCTGGCACTGGCTCACCATCTCTTAGGGACTGAAATTGCTTCCACAAAAGTAACGAGACTTCTGCCATTAATTAAAGTGGCAACAGAATCAGCCTTGGCAATAGATCTTCCCTGCCATTAATAAAGTCTGCTATTCTTTTTACTACTGAGTATGTTCACAAACATACATACCCAGGCGAACAGTCACACTGGTGCCCTTGGCACTGGATGCATAGTCATTCTGTAATGATTCACATCAAATGACTACCTGTTCAGCATACAATTTTTTGTTTGGTTTGTTTTGTTTTGTTTTTTAATTTACATCATCTTTACCCTTGCCTAAAACCTAAAAACATATACTTACTGATGCCAACGGCTGTAATGAGTTTTATCGCAAGTTCGGGGATTTCACACTGCATAAAGAAAGGTTCCAAAATATAGCGTCCAAATGCCAATGATATCACTGCTGTGGCAGCAGGGCTAGAGTAAAAACAACAACAACAACAAATCATTATATTAACCTGCAATAGTACATAAACAACGTTCGTACAGGATCATGTTATAACTTTACTATCAGAGAACTGCAAACCATACTTAATTTTGATGCCTGCTTGTAACTATGCTACCATGTGCTGAGATTTCTGATGGTTACGGGGAACCATGAGCAGTTCAGCTTTGCTCAGTGGCTCTGATCTTGACAGAATCACTTCTCACCAGGACCACTCTTACAGCTGCCATGTTGCAAAGCGACCATAAACAGAAAGGAAAGGTAACACTGCAAATCTTCCTTTGATCAAGGGAACATAGCTGGAATTAGATTATATGGGCAAAACCCCAAGTAAAAGTCATTGAGGACTGAATTTTAGTGGCCAGGTATATCTCACCCTTCAGAGACACAAAGGAATTCATTTCAATCAAGCTGAGAATTTTACTTTACTGAAATAAGTATCCGAAACCTACCCAAATCCATTACTAAAATCTGAAGCAATGCTGGGGGAGGGACGACCACAAAAGAAAAAAAAAAAAAAAAAAGAAAAAAAAAGATGGAATTTCCTAAAAAGCAAACAGGATTTGTTCCTTTTATTGACTAACAACTTTCCGGTTCTGCAAGGCAGAGCAAAAATCCTCGAAGTATAGAAAACACCTATCATGAAACAGAGAAACGTGAAGCAAGGCATGTAGTTGTTGCATTTACAAATTCTAAACACTCATAATATTTATGCAGCCATTCTCTTTGAGACAAGCTAAATGTTTGCAAGAAGCTGCAGCACTGACCATATTGGAAGTAAATTATCCTATGCCTTGGATGAGACAGTGTCAGCATATTAGAGGTCCAGTGGTCTGTTCACATTTGGTTTGGGAGGACACTTTCACCCTTCCTAGGACATCTGGTGGGATCTGAACTTCATCATACGCTCATACATAATAAGGACAAAAAGGGCATAATTGGGCATGATTTGGTCTTAAAGGATTTTTGAGTTAAAAAATAGTCCAAGCAAATTCATTGTGAAAAAATCTACAGCATTTAATACAATAATGCCTCATCTTACAGAATTTTAATAAAAATCTAGTTGCTAAAAGTGCTACGGAACAGTGTAAAAATTCTGCAGAGTAGTTATTATTCTCTATTAAGCGATAAAAGAATTTTCCACAAGAGTGGTTTGTCCTTGAAACAAAACCCACTTTCTTAGCATTACGACTCAACCAAAATGTCATGCATTGTGTTGGACCAAACTGCAGAGCAGCAAAGAACAGAAGTATCTTCCTCAGAAAGTCTCTGTGTGGATAAGGGAGGGCAGCTCCTTGTGCATCCCACACGCATGAGGACTGTTCTTTTCACTGGCCAACAATTGGCTTTGCAACCTTTGCCTTTGCTCAGGGACTGAACGTCCTCTGTGCTGGATTTACAAAGACATTTACTGACTTTACTTCAGTGAAATATTTCTAATTTACATAAAAAGAAATCAGCCTTCCAGATTTTAAGCTCTGCAGCCTGCCAAAAGTAGTTTGAAGGATCCTAGGTCACATGAAAGATCAGATCATTGGAGCTTTCCCTGACTTTTTTCCTCAGCCCCAGCTCCTTTTTCCAGAACTTGAATTTTTTTTCCTCTCATTTTAAGGGAGGCCTTTTAAAAGAGGCAGTCACTACTATGCACACCATTATGTTTCTAAAAACATAGCTCCTACATTATATCCCTAATGAATAGCTGTGTCTCTCATATTCCCAATGTTTGGGAGAAGATGTTGCTGGCAGCATAGTCAAGCCATGGAGGTGGAAGTTGAAGGAATAGGGAACTGATTGCACTCTGCAATCCTAAAGGCAGACTGGCAGCCCCCTGGCGGCTGTGTGCTCAGGAGCAGAGAGAAGTGCGTCACCAGCTTTCATTTTAGGGCAAGGAGCACAAAAGGCCAGCAGGAAAGGAGGAGGTGTAGTATCCCAGTACATTCCACAGGTGAGTGAGTCACTTGGCAGCACACTCTCACCCAACCTGTGTTTAGCAACAGACATAGCTAAGCAGGACAGACAATGCATTCGCACCGTCAGGTTCCGTTCCTACTTGTACTGGATGAGGAGCAGCGCAGCATAAGGCACATCTAAGGTGATGCTGGCACAGTTTAATCAGTATGCGGGCAGAGTTTAAGTGCGTCCTAGGCTGTAAAATAGTGGCTGAAGAGATATACAAGAGCAGGAAATGTTTATTTTGGTTACAGCTGCTCTACCAGCCCGTGGGTGTGATAATCCTCCAATCTTTCAGAGGAAAAAAGGGCTGAGCTGAGATGTGTGTGTGCGACTTCATCTACTGAAAAAAGCCTAGATATATATTAGGTCTCAACTTCTTTGATAGCAGCAGCCAATTAGTTTACCAATGCAGGAGTCAGATATAAAACTCTACACAGAGTTTCGGCAGCGCTGCTCTGATCATCGCAAGTTATAACAAGTCCGCCTCCCTTACTACCTCTCAGATTTGATGATTAAAGAATCCACTGATGTTCCTTCCCATGCAGGATGATTATTTTCTGGGTGTGGGGCAGATCATGATGAGTAAGAGTGTTTTCATGACACTCCTGGGACACTGTCATATGTAAAAAAAATAGTAAGTTTGCAAGGAGAGGAATTTACGAAGCCTGGTTTCTTGTGGGTATTTGTGTTTAAGTTAATAAGGTCCCTCTGTACACGTTAAGAGGGGGATTTCTAACACCATTCTCTTTGGTTGATTCTGTCATATCCAATGACATAGAACTGTGCTTCTAACCATGAAAACATAGGTCTGTTTCCTTTGTCCATTTTTCTTTTTTGGCAAAAAGTTAAATACATTTAAGACACTTACTCTTTCATCACATTTGAAAGAAATTACACAGTTAATTCAAAGGTTACATACAGGTGGGGAGGATGGAATGGACCATCTGACACACAAAATTATTTCCTCCGGAAACAAGATAAGGATTTATGGATTCTTAATGACTCAGCACTGTGAATGCTCTTAAACTCAACAGTCTGTGCTAGAACTTGTCAATATTATGTAAACATAGTTGTGATTTGAAACAAGGCTTGTGCTTTTGTGACTAATTTGCTGATTGCGGAAAAGAGGGAAAAGGAGTGCTAACTAGCCTGAGGGAGGAATGCAGCATTCCTAAAATCATTTTGCATAAGTGAATTGCCCTGTTCTATGTAGAACAAGCTCTCCAGCCTCAGCAATATTGTAAAATAAATAGATAGATAGATAGATAGATAGATAGATAGATAGATAGATAGATAGATAGATAGATAGATAAAAAATCAAAGGGCTGCATTTAAGTTTGATACAAAACTCCACTTACATTATGAAAATTTATTTGATATGATTCAGTGATTTGACATCTTCATATTGTAATTCACCTATGCAATGTCAAGGGGCTTCATGAATCACAGGCCTAAAAACTAAACCAATACTTTGGACATTTTAGATATGTAAGGACTTAATGCTGCTTTATTTGGTCAGTTAGTGCTTTTCACAGTAATCACAAGTTCTCCAACGCCCTATAAAAAGCAAAAAACAGGGACCTGAATTGACACATAAAGAACACGTTACCCCCAAATCTGAAAACTACTGGACAGTAGCTTCACCAGGAGTTATTCTTGTATTCACAGACAACAGCATCTTCTCCAAAAGCTAGAGCCAAGTCTGAGAAAATGTAAAAGCGACTTCCCTTTTCCACTATACAATATATAGGCATGGCCGTTAGCATTACTAATGACATTAGTGGTTACAGTATGCCTAACAAAATTGAGCAAATGGCTGAATTTGTGTTACAGGTGGTCATCTTAGAATCAGTCCCCCTCTCCCCTGGCCCATACACACACGTTGTATGTGAATGTTTCAAGGCCGATGAGCAAAATAGCACTGTTAAATTCTCTCAAGCAACCGTACTAAAAGAACACAGCTCATTGATCAAGATATATTTGATTTGTTCTGCCCATCATGCGTTGCAGATTTTTCTTTATGACTGGAAAGTGTATTGCTATCAGAACAGAAACACAGAAAAGCCATGATACACTTACCGAATGATGAGTAATTCAACCCAGACTCTCACAAAAGCAGGTAATGGGCCAAAGGCCTCCAGGATGTATATGTAGTGACCACCAGATTTCTTAATGCATGTTCCCAGTTCAGCATAGCAGAGGGCACCTGAGAATTAAACTGTGGCATCACAAGAGATATCCAGAAATACCTTTCAAAACATTTTTAAGCTAAACAATGGAGCTGCTATGGTATCACAACTGCTTTGGATATATTTTAATCATTTTTTTCAATCAATTTTGTAAGTTTTAATTCATTCAGCTAGACTTGCAGTTAAACCAAACTGTACATATATCCAGTTACATTAAGTGTAAAGCCACCAAACTACTTATTTGCTATCAAAACATTCCATTACTCATCTGTATCTCATGAAGAGGGACAACAAAACACTTTGTCACGCCAGTTACACCAGCTCCCCAGCCAGTATAACTGTACTGCCAAGTGAAAGCCTTCTGACACATTTGCTTGTTATCAAATGATGATCAGTTCCTTTCAGACCTAGAGATGCCTGTCAGCCTCTGAGGAAAAGCCCTGTAGAACTAGGAAATCTGTATTACCCCTGCTCAGCCACAAATGAAGCAATCTATTGGTGAAAACTTAGAAGCAAGAATTGCAGATTAAGAATTTTTCTTAGTAGATCTCCCAACATTTTATATACAAAATTCAGTGGATGGCTTAGCCCTGGCTTTTCAATGCTCATGAATTGTTGGAGTACACGACTAATGCAGTGAAAGCTCTGTTCATTCCTGCATTGCCTTAAATACAGACAACTTCACGTTTTCATAGCAGGAGGCTCACTTCATCCTTTGATGCATTTACACTGATTAAAATAAAACCCAAATCATCCTCACATTGCTGCATCATTTCATGCAGAAGTGGGTCAGGCCCCTATGGAACAAAGTGCTGGTGGTGTTCCCATCAAGGAGCATCTCTCAGAGAGCTCCTCAAGGTTGTTGTTGACACAATGCATGGCCTCTGCTATTACAGAGCAGGCAACAGCATGCTGCAGCTATGAGGACCTGAATAAAGCCTTCTTCACCCAGGCACCATCTGCTACTGCTGCTTAATGGGCCATCACCCAGTCACAAAGCCAGCGGATTCTTAGCTCCACGGGTGGACCACAATAGTAGAGCAGTGTACCACCTCTTACAAGTCCAGACAGTCATTTTAGAAGAGTCTGAGAAGCCAGGCAAAAACAGTAATAAAGTTTATAAACACTGCATCGCATAGAGTTAAGATCAACATCATATATAAACTCATTTCGGCTGTGTTCCCTGCATGCTTTTATGCTGCAGCACTTTAATCTTAAAACTACAGTTGTCAAAACCACATAACACACATGAGCTCATAGCTGTACCACATTGTGACAAGTTCCATCCCTGTTCATTGACTTTGGGGCATTGCAAAAAACATGGCAGCTTTTATCTGTTATTCTTCAGCCTACCTGAAAATCTACTTAAAGGAATTCTAACAGCCACATTAGAAAAAATCATAAAGCTATTGATGGGTTTTCTCTTTTTTTTTTTTTTTCCCCTGCACACACTTTACTTCACAGCCAGAAAAATTACCGCTATTACAATTAACACCAAAAGTGCAATTCTTAAGTGAATTCTGCTTTGACTAAATCTAAAGACCAAGGTCTTCTGACAGGGTTACAAATTGTATCTGTGGCCTTTCTTTAGTGGGGAATTTTGGTTACTTCCACATTTGCACAACAGATTATGCTACACATTGTACCAACATATTTAACATTTGACCAAAACAGTCCTAACTCGCTTGCACTATCTGTTTAGCTTGGGTGGGCTTAGCCTTGTAAACAGCCTATGTTTCTTTTAAGCTCAGAGCCAATTTACACAGGGTGGCATTTGCATGTTCCACCTAAGCAGACACGTGTTAGTCCGTGTTTGTCCTCTTTACCTCCTGCCAGAAAACCAGTCATTTCTGTTTTAAATAAAGCCAATATTCATGTTAGTTCTTCAGCTTCTTTAAGATTAACTCATTAAGTAGGTCAATGGACCCTGCGTCCCTGTGAAGCCAGAGTGGGGTTTTCCACTCTGAATGGGGGCTTTGTGTGCAGAATTAAAAGAAAAAAAAACTTGCATTCTTCAGAATTTAATACCCTTCAAAAATACACAAAATTAGTAAAAACTGTCACGATAGACAGGCCAGCAATAAAACTTGCATTAAAAGCTTGTTTCCATCACACTGCCTTTCGCAGAGCAATCTTTCAAAGCAACATTATGAACAAGGGATGAAGTAAAAAAGCAGCAATACAAGACTGGGGAGAAGGGTTATTAGTGTTATTATTTTGCTGCCTTTCATGCCAATACAGCTTATGTCCAGTGGGAATTGTTCCTCTCAGACCTTCCTCTAGCCTCTCGGGAACTAAGTTGAGCTGTCTAAACATTTCACCAGTGTCTGAGTGGAGCGATCCACATCTCCAGCTGCCAGGGGCCTTACAAGCAAACCCTAAACTACCTCTCACAGCCAGAAGGAAAACATGATACATACAGCACACCCTATGGCATAAAACGGACACCTATGTTTCCTGTTCCTTTAGGGACTCATAAGAAACAATAATTTATGCTTCCAATCTCTACTGACCAGGCGCTGGGGGGACAGGGGTTGCATACCTCTGCGCCCTCCATGCAAGCTATCACACGGCAAAAATCTTCTGTAGTCCTATTGGTCCTCAAGCTCCACTCTCTGCCTTGCTATCCAATGGTAAAATCAGGCAAATGATCACAGTAATCCACCGGCCGCCCCTCCGGACCAATTAGAAACTTTTAAGGGACTTACCGAAGAGTGAGAGGATACCACATACTGTCCAGACAGTCAAGGACATGCCCACGCTGCCAGTGTTCTTCAGGATGCCTTTGGGAGAGATGAAGATGCCAGCTCCAATGATAGTGCCAATTATGATGGATATCCCCCTCAAAAGTGTCACTTTTTTCTTCAGCACAACTTTTCCTTCCTGGGCTGGCTGTTTGCTGTCCACTGAGGGCAACCCACCATTAGCTTGCCCCTGCAAGTAGTTTCCATTAGAGAGGGTGGTTACAGCAGCTTTCCTAAACATGCTACAATGCCACAAGCACACCGATGGCAAGCACAGGCAAAAAAAAAAAAAAAGTTTCCAGCAGAAACTCAAGGGTTTGTGGTTGTTTTTTTTTTTTTCTCCTTTCTGTGTAGCCAACTAGTGAGTCTCTGTCCTCACTATCTTTCCTGCTGCTCCTACGCGCAGGTAGCAAGCTCCTAAAGTGTATTTGAGCCTTTCCTGCGATCTGAGCACTGCTCAGGAACACCTGCGCTTTCACACTGCGAGCTGGTACTGCCCTATCATTGGAAAGTAGCTCAGCTTCCGCGTGGACTTGTATTTAAGCTCTTGTCATACCAAGTTACTCCAGCTGAATGATGATGCAAATTCTCCAGGTTTGCATCAGCCATTTGAGAAACCTCTGGCATTACTCAGCACTTCTCTCTCTTTTTTTTTTCCTTTTAAATGGCAGGGGCATGTTGCACAACTGACCCGAGGGTGGTGAGAAGAACAAAGCACTTGCAAGAAAACCGAGCCAATCAAGCTAAGCACATCACCCTCGACACCCTGAGACACACTCCCAATCTTTTTTTTTTTTTAAAGCAAGTCGGAGCCAGAAACAAAAGCCTGCCTAAACACAAAGCTTGTCAGAGCACAAGGGGAAAAGAAATCAAACAGGATACGTCATCCCTGGGTCTAATCCAATTTCTTTCTCGAAAAATTCCTCTTAACGAAAGTTAAGTTTGTAGGGCTTCACAACTTGGGTTGCAGTTGATCAGCCTTCTCTCACATCCATGTTACCTACCTGGAAATCTCCGGAAGGACCCGTACCTACCTAAAGAATACATACAACCCCCCTTGTTGCCCCATGTTGCCTAGCAACACACCCAAATCAGCCTAATGAAAACCCAGGGTTATTTCCACAGCATAGTAATTTTCACACATGCGGCGCGTTTCTGGGATGCCGGTAAGAAACTCCGCAGCGACACTTCCCCTTAAGAAACACTCTTAACATTTACAGCCACCTCACGCCTGTGATCTGGCAGGAGAAGGGCAACACCCCAGCACGGGATCTCCAGCAGCTCGAGAATGAGAAAGGTAGTTTTGTGTTATCGCATAAGCTTCCCTGAACAGATAAACAAGTAATCAGATGCGTAAATACTTTTGTTTCACAACCCAGTTGTTCAAAATTCAAACCAAAGAACCTCAACTGTTAAAAAGAGGGGCATTCTCATAAAACAGAGCAAAAATCAATCGCCTTCAAGCACTTGTAACCTAATCAAGGAACAGGCTGTGCAATATATGCCAAAGGGGAAAAATCCTTCGTAGCATAACTATTACAGCTGCTCGTGGTTTCAGATTAGATCAGTGCAAAGAGAAATGATTGCTGCAGTTACTGCTCTTACAGTTACTGCTTAATTAGGACCTAGGATTGAAGGGGAAAAAGAGATAGCAGTTAAAACATTTTATCATCTGAAAAGCAGGCGCTGAGCTCAGAGCACTACTGTGCTTTCAAATTTATGTGAGAAAGAGGAGATTCTCCAGTATCAACACACTGCAGCTGTAAAACTTCAATGTTTTTAAAGCGTCATTATTTTCAGTTATAACTCACCTGTAATAATTTGCACTGAGATAAAAGAAGGCATAAAAAAAAAGCTTATCTGGTTTAAACGCACACAGGTAAGAACCAAAGCGATTGTAGCTTCTGACTGCACACCGGTAGTGCTTGCCTATTTTGGGCATGCATCCTACTTCTCCCTCCATCTGTTGGTGTGTGCAGCAGCCCATCCCTCACCACTCTGTACACTTCCCACTCCCCTTGTTGTTGCACCGCGTGCCCGACCTTTCAGGGAAGCCACTGCCCCTCCAGCCCATGCTATAGGCAACTGCACAGACAGCCGCAGGCAGGACCTCCTCTGGTCACTGCACAGTCCAAACAAGCCAATTTTCATGGCACCAGTTACCTTCAAAGCCACAAATAGGTGATGTGCTAGGCAGAATTGTTTTCCCCTGATGTACAGTTCATAGGCTGCCCCTCAATAGGATTATGACTGCCTCAAGTAACTAGATGAAATCAAACTGGGGCAAAGCATTAACCACAGAACTGGGTTGGGCTAATGAACTTTATTTTAATTTTCAAAGGCTGTTTAATGAAGAAACACATGACATCTTAAAATATCTAATACTTTAAGGTACTCATTCTTAACTAATGCTTACCCTTTATTTGTACAGGATGATGGTTCCAAGATCAAACCAAAAGCTCAGTAACCTCCCAGACAAACCCGAGGCATCTGTCTGCATCCTATATTCAGTAAAAACACTGGACAACACAAGGGCTTTCAAATTTCGTTTGACCACTAGCCAAAAAAATGCATGTTTGCCCATTGGACATAGCTATTAACACTCTCCCACGCAGGGAAAAGGGTGTTTACTACTTCTGTGGTATACAGATAATATGCATGCAAAGCTTAGGACCATGTGAAATTCCCCATGAAATGTCTATGGTGGGAATTAAGGAAAGCTAGGTACAGAAAACTCTTTTATCTGAATACTGGCAGCAAGCTAATGATCACACTATTTGCAGGCTTCCCAACGAGTACTGTCGTGTGCACCACTTCTCAGTGCTATCCACCAAAAATAAACAAAAAAATAGGAGTACTTTTTCTCCTTTGAGTCTAAGCCCTACTTCCAACCATCAGTTCCGCACAGGATACGGAATACTTATTTGGTGTTGGAGGATTATTTGTTATATTCTGGAACTTTCATGTGAATTCTCCACCACCTGGGCCCGGTTTCAAGAAGAGCACAAAGCTGGAAAAGGCCCATTACTGTCTGCTGCCCCCAGTTACACAGTGCACTCTCAAAATCTGTTCCAATTATTTGTAGTCCACCAGCCCCCTCCATCTGAATTATTCATCACAGAGCAATATCACTATGCAAACGCAACACAAAATGCTCAGTGTCTTTTCAGAGAGGTCTTCTAAAACCGCAAGGCTTAACCTGCCCACCACTCAGAACACCCCTGTTTTTTCCATGAAAATTCGAGCCGAAAACAGAACAAAAAGATGTAAGGAGCAATTTTCCTTAGACCAATGAAATTATTTGAAGCAATGTTTCTAAAAATGATGCTCTGAAAATAAACCGTCAGCCTCTAACAGCATTATGCACAGCCTTTTATTGTTTTTCTCCAGTTGCTTGTTGTGGCTTTTTTTCCCCATTCCATAGACATTTTCTTTTGAACGTACATTTTAAAGCATAGCAGAGATGATCACTGTGAAAGAGTTTCCTTTTGAATCTCACCATCAGCCCTGAACTACCTATTCCCACTGTCTGTTTCAAAAAGAAATTCTTGTTGGCTGAATCTGCAAGTACTCTGATACCTACAAGTCCTCCTGTACCTATAACCCTGTAAGGAGCTAGCCCAACCAAGGAGTCAGCTCACCTTGACAGCTGCCTGCTGCCCTCGCTGAGCTCTGGTGACCAGGACTAGCTGTGCTGCTGGGACCTTTCAGGGTGTATGTAACAAAACGGTGTACACAACACCGCAATGCTCCAGCAAAGGAAATACTCCAGCATCACAGGAAATAACGATACTGCAGTGTTTCACAGGCTGAACACACCTGATACAGGGGTACCCCCAATTTTCACAATGCACAGATACACCTGTATCTCTGATTCCAAAGCTGCTACAAGTGTGATATTTTCCCTGGAGAATTCTACAAAACATACACACACAGCAGTCCCCTTTATGGGAATGCTACAACCCACACACACAGCAAAGTGAAGGACCTAAAATTCAAGCCTGGACTTGAGTTTCTACTTCTCAAGCCCACAAAATCTTCTTAATTTCTAGGTATAGTGAGCATACCTTGACAATCCTTCCAGGCATTCGTATATCAGTATATTGCATCAAGCAAATTGTGTCACAAGTGTCACAAGACAAACCTCCAGGCCACACATTGCCACAGTGACTGGAGACACAGGAATAAAAAAGGAAGTATATTACTACTGAAGAGATGAGGAAAACCCCAAACTCTTTTGTGTGGGTGGCATGGCATGAAAAAGTTGCTTAGAAAATTGAGCTGAGCCCTCTCTGTATAATGCCGAGTTCTTTGTAAATCTCGGAAAGCAGCCGTGTAGGAAGGCAGTAGTCTGGTTTCAAATGTCAAAGGAGGGCAAAATACTTAAAAGTATTTGTTTCATGTAGATAATATAGCCTTGAAAAGTTTAGACTGGATATTTTCTGCTCTTTTTGTAGCACTGAAAAATAGTTTAATAGCAGGGGGTAAGGGTGGAAAAATAATCTGTAAGTAATTTAAGAACTAAGGTGTAACTGCCAATTAAGTGTGCATACTATCGTGAAATATACAAAAATCTCAGCAGATTGCAACAGGTTTTTAAGTTACAATACAAAACTAGCACTGTGAGAAGATTAAAACAACTTGTTGTTGTCTCTGCTGCAGGCCAGAGCTAAAAATGGAATTACTGAGAAAGTTGGGGGAAGTGTTATTTTGTAGTCAGAGACTCACAAATTACTTTCTTAATTATTTTGCATTCCACTTTGTGCCAGATATTTAAAAGAAAAACAAAAATTGAGAAGGAATGAAATACAACATCCAGCTCAGAGGATATAAAACTGAGACAAAATCCTATAAGAAAACCAAGAGCAATTCAAATGTTATTTCTTGTATTTTCAGCAAAAAGCTTCCAACAGAATGCCTATGCAGTCAGCAAATAGAAATCTGGCTCCAAGAAGACTGCAGGCAGTGATAGCACTTTAGAAGGCAAACACTTCTGAAAGTTTTCTTGTCTCCAATTTGCTGATAGTTGCCAGTCAAGTTTCAGCTGGAAAAGAAAAAAGGAAAGGGGGGTGGGGGGGCTGGATTTCAGAAATCTCTCCTATTTTTCTCACTATTAAAGATACATCTGAAAAGGTATGATAATTTTGGCTAAACGGTTTGTCATTTTAATAATTTTTTTTATTTTATTTTTTCAATTGAGCAGACAAGAATCATAGTACCTGGTACCAAGTAAGAAAGCTCCACATGAGAAAAAGTCACTTCTTACTGAAGCCCTGTGTATGTGAAAATACAACTCATCTCATTTTTCATATTTAGGGTGTATGCAACTAGATCTTAAGGAACACTATACATCAATATTATTATAGAAACATAGAATCATAGAATGTTTAGAGTTGGAAGGGACCTTGAAGATCATCGACTTCCAACTCCCCTGCCATGGGCAGGGACACCTCCCACTAGAACACATTGCTCAAAGCCCCATCAAGCCTGGCCTTAAATA
>VZRU01012577.1:246138-285574 GCA_013398155.1 Pedionomus torquatus | reverse complement strand
TTGTGCCTGGGATTGCCACGTCCCGGGTGCAGGACCCTGCACTTGGCTTGGTTGAACTTCATGTGGTTTGCATTAGTCCACCTCTCAAGCCTGTCCAGGTCCCCTCCAGCTTTTCCCACACTACCCTGCCAATCAGATCTCTCAGGAGTCCAAAGTCTGCTCTCCTGAATACCAGGGTAGCAAGCTTGCTGCCCACCCTCCTCACTGCCCTAAGAATGTTGAATTCTATCATTTCATGGTCACTACATCCAAGGCTACCCTTCAACTTGACATTACTCACCAGCCCTTCCTTGTTGGTAAGAACAAGATCCAGCATGGCACCTTTCTTTGTCGGTTCCTCAACCATTTGAAGGAGGAAGTTGTCACCGACACACTCCAAGAATTTCCTGGATTTCTTGTACCCTGCTGTGTTGTCCTTCCAATAGATATTAGGGTGGTTGAAGTCCCCCATGAGGACCAAGGTGTGTGAGCATGAGTTTTCTGTAGTTACACTTATCAGCAGAATAAGACAATTTTCTGAGTCCCTATGTTATTGCACCTTTTGGGTGCAAACATTGAGATACCCTACAGCTTTCAAGAAATCAAGACCTTATTCCATCAAAACTGTATGTGCCAAATACCTGGCATAATGGTGAGACTACTGCTGGCTCCAGGGAGTCAGAATTTTATGTGAATTGTCTTAGGCTAGGCTGGGCATGTAAACAGCATTAATGATCACTTCTGAAAAAAATATATCAGGACTTCTGAAACAATCAAGATAGAGACAGAATTAACACCAACAAGGTTTTCTTTCCTAGCTCATTTCTCCATTTTCCCAATGAAAATGCTTCACACTACATAAACTAAAAAGCTTATAATGTAAAGAAATAATACAACTGCCTAAATTATCAAATTTATGCTTGGTTATTTAATTATTCCTGTTTGCCTTTATTGCATTTTTCATACAATTTATACAGTATCATGATATGAGAACCAGAATCCTGAGGCATTTGACTTACCCCTTTATTTGGCCAGGCCCTGTACTTTATGTGAACCATGTTGTTCCACTGTGAATCAAATCTTTTTTTTTTTTAAACGGGTTAATAATACTTATCACAGGTGTGACAGACAAATTCTGCCAATGAATTCTGGAACCAAAATGATCTTTCTGAAATCTTGGAAAGGGGAATTTCACAAACTTAAGCAAAGTTTTAATTTACTGACCTCTCTATGTGGAAAACTTTCAGATCACTTGCCTTAATCTGAACTCCAGTTCCTCCTTATTCTCACTTGTAACAGAAGGTCACCCTTCTTTCCTGTCAGGTTTAGCAAGCTCATTCCCCTCCTGTTGCATACAACTTAAACTAGATGGAGCATACATTCAAAGCTATTTGATCTTTTTCTGAAGCAGAAAACTATGATCTTACCCAAGAATAATTGCAATGGGATTTTTAGTTCCCTTCTCATTCCTCTCTCAATTGCCAGATGCAGCAATAGCTGCATCTATGGATTTCTCTTTTGGTTCATTTAATGTAGCTTTTTGTCTGGAGACCAAACAAGTCAAAGCTGCAGCCTCTTGCAGGTCACGAATGCAATAAGGTCAGACTCCAATCAATAAGCTGCCAGGTGATTAGGGCTTCTTTAGCGTCAGAACAATGGCACAGCACGTGCATTGAGAGAGATGGACAGAAGAGTCTCAATCGAGAGTTGAAGCAGTGACAGAGTTTACCACAAGAAGGGATTAAACTGCAGAAAAGCAAAAGGACATGCATGCAGAAATGCCTCATTGGTGACTGATGGTCAATCATTCACACTGTCATCATAATTTAGCATTGAAATGTGGCCTATGGATCCTACAGGGAATCATTTTATTGGCATCTAAATGTGCATACTATGTCTTCTTGAAGTATTAAAAACTCCATCAGAAAGAGCACTCGTTTGGAGCACTGCCAAGGCACTTCAGCAGTTTGTGCTAGTGCAGCTCCATATATTATTCCCACATTTCAATAGAAAGAAGCATCTTAGTGCTGAGGTCAGCCTCTGTTTCTTCTTTGAAAGCAAAGTTCAACTTTTCTACATTCACAATATATTCTTAGAGACACTGTCTATCCAAGCACAGTAGTTTTATCATGTTTTCTGATACTAGTAAGAAGATTATGAAGCCAATGTAAAGCAGACATAGGCACTGCATGGGCATGAGGATGCTATCTCTGTCTTGTCTAACCTAGAATTTAACATTTTTTGCAAATCCGTTACCATGTCAGAAGTCTGCCCTTTGCCCACTCACCACGTTTTCTGGGAGGTACAGGTTATCTAGAGCCCTAGAAGTCTCCAGGACAACAAGAATTAGTGACATGGATTTCTAAGCACACTTCAAATTCATGCTTAATTTACAAGCTTACAAAAACTCAACCCACCCTGCATATCATGTACCCATTCTGATCTTTTTCCATCCCTCCCTCATCTAATCTAGTCCAAAGACTAAGGGAGAAAGCTCTTCTACCAAATGCTTCCACTTTTATCATAGGCTCTTTTATAACAAGAGAAACACTAATTTCAGCATTTTTTCTTCTCAGTATCTTGTTTGCATCTCAAGGAGGTGAGTTAAGGTCTCCTGCCTTAAAATAGATTGATATAACAAATATTGCTCACGCTTTTCCAGAGGGTCCAGGATGTTCACCATAGGGACAATATTAGAGAGGGGTTCGATGGGACAAAGACTCACAACTCTTCTCTCACATACATGCCAATGAAATTTGGAGCTCATACACAGAGTAGAAAATTTATGGAGTCAGCCTTCTCTATAGCAAAAGCAAATCCTGCTCACAGCATAAACTGTCACATGTAGAAGGGACTTTCCCCTTAAGTATACAATTCCGAGTATATAAACATCTCCATTACAGGGCACCCCATCAGCTTTATGAGTCAAAGTGCAGACTGTACTTGAGTAAAAACAGTACATGAAGTTAACTATGGTAATTTTCAAGTAGTACAATGCTTTCCTGCAAAAGGTACTCTTTCTGCATACAGAAAGACTGTGTTTGAACACAGACTACAGAAAGGTGCTGCACTGTAAATCATGTGAACACTTACTAGAAAATAGGTCTTAGTACCACAGAAATTTAATCTGGGGGGCTTCAATTTCTATTCAAATTACACAATGCAGGCTTTTATTTGTTCTTAAGTTAAGCAAAAAAATTGGAATAAATGTTTATTTGGATAGGTGTATAGTCTGAGCAGAGAGATTGTGCTAATTATCTGAGGATATTATTTATTAATAATTAATTAACTTCAATTTATTAAACCCTTTCAGAGAAACTAGGGAAAATATCCCAATTCAGCTTTCTGAAAACAACAACATAGATTTAAAGGGACCTCCACAAACATGCCAGCCATGAGTTTGGTACATGAGGGTTATCTTGCCACTAGTTGTTTCTCTATTTTCAATTTTCATCTTTATTTCTCACCTTTTCTCCAACTAAAACACTCTCTAAATTAAGAGCCGTTAAGAATTTCCTTTTATTTTTCCATGACCCTTTCCAGGGGGCAATGAATTACCAAGTCTCAGTGGATCTTCACAAATAACTTAGCCTTCGTTCTTTGAACCAGGTACCCATCATCATGCCAGACAGCTCAGGTAAGCCTGCACTAAGTAAAGCAGTTTAATTGAGAGATTTTTATTCTTCTGCTATAGGAATGGCTTTGTTACTCCTTTTATCATCAAGAAAGGACAGAAGAGGGATTAACAGTCAAAATACCAAAGCGTACTTGCAGAGAGTTTTTTGATGGGCTCTCCTCTTCATACAGACAGCCTTGCTAATCTTCACACCACGGAGCACAGTGCAAAGGACCGAAAGGTCAAAGTAGTAAAAAATTTTATTTTATAGAATGTATTTCACATTATATTTCTAATATTGCTTCTCTTGAGAAAAGCTATTCTGAACACACTGGGAGACAAAATAGAAATTCAACCTCCTGACAATTACTCTGTCAGAGAACTGGAAATGAGAAATGATGCTCTGAGCCACTGTCCATCTTCCTAACTCTCCCTTCATCTCTCCCATGAAGGGTACAAAGTCCAATTTTCCTGAAAGAGTTCCCTTTTCTCTTGTCTTCTGCATGGCACACACATGCAACCAAGTATTTGGGAATCTCTGCATCAACATAGTGACAGAGGAATGTCTCCAAGGTTTGGGAGAGCTTTTTACATGCCCTGTTTTAATTTTATCTAGTGAGCTTATCCCATCCCAGCATTATCTATCCACATATCCATATTCGGGATCTCCTAATAAGTGAATTCATCTTGTTCAATCTGAATATGAAGCAATCTTCCTTCTCCAAACAGTACAAAGTACCATCTGCTTGGTCAGTACATTTTTGTTTCGATTTAAACAAAAAATACATATGCAATTTTTGATCATTTAGACTAAATACTGAAGCTAAAACTGCTCACCTCATGTACACCAGAGGCAGAACTTCTCCCATAACCTCTTATGCTATGCTGAGCATAATAAATTCAAATTATGTGAAATCACAGTATGTCTTGTCAGAAAGAAAGCTGCAACTCCTTCAGGTAAAAGACCCATACATTTTTATTTTCTTCCATGTGGTCTTGCATTTAACTACTTCTTCTCCAGTTCTGATAATTAATGACTTGGGAAGGCAGAGAGCAGAGAGAAAGATGGGGAGAAAAGCCAGGAATTGTGTCGGTCTCTGGTTTGAAAAAGTTGTTTTCGCCTTTATTTTGGCAGTAAAGTTTTGCATTAGTTTTCTTGCATTCCATAACTGCAGCTATCACCGACTTAGTTTACAAGGGGAAATTGTCAGAGTATGCAAAAGTAATTCCAAAGCTAAAATACAGGAATGTTTCAGTCTCTATATTTTGGATTTTCATATGTTTGTTGGCAGTTTCTGTAACTGAAGCAGCAGATTCAAAACTGAGCACCACAAATATATATTGAAGTGTAACACTACAGAAGTTTAGTGGGTTAAAAGGAAACCTGCAACTATTTTGTTCAGCAAATAAAACATGAAAAAAAAAACCAAAACCAAACAACAACAACAAAAAAAAAAACCCAAACCACCCAACAACAAAAACCAAAAGAACAACCAAAAAAAAAAAAAAACACAAAAAACTGAGAACAAAATCAAATATGTATTTTATTTTTTCCTTGAAAATAAACATCCAGGTACCTACCTATCGCCCAGAGAGTGAACATTTTGACACTCCAGGGAGTAAGCAAGTGTGAGGGGACTATTGGCTCCTTTCTCTGTAATCAATTGACAGGCTACTCTGTGCTTATTTTAGCAGACCCTGGGGATTTTATGGCCTTGTCCCCACTCAGTTATGAAAAGAGCCAGACATACCTGAGGCTGGACAGCAGGACATAAACAGCAGCCAAAATGGCAGGCAGGAACCAGCACACTCCAGCATGATCAGTGCAGAAGTAAATCCAAAACCTATCTATTTTGGTGGCCACCTTGTATTGTAGCCTATCAACTTGAGGTTCAGAATCTGCCCCTGTATAATATTCGAACTATTGGCAATATCTATCACACTAAGAAAGGGGATGCTTCTTTCCTTCAGACAAAGCAGATGTGCAATTTAAACCTCTTGGTTACCAAAATCTTCTTCCTAGGTGCCAGCTAAACTCTGGTATTTTAAAATAAAGATGCTGGTTACAATTATACACAATACTTAATTTTATCTGAATGGCTTTCCTGCTTCCATGCTCCTCTTCCAATTTGGAATTACAGAAATTTATTTGCATTCAAGCCTCATCAATATATTCTTTTTGGTTCTTTTCCTGTTCATGAGAAAGATATTTTTATCTTCTACAGTCTGACACCATCCTGAGGAGCAAAACTTTATAAACAGATTACAAGCAGTGTGCATTCAAATAAATTACATGTTTAAATGTGCCAGTTAAATTACAATGCTCAATTAGACAGCTAATTATGTTGAAAACGCAGTTGTGTGCATAAATTGATGGCCACTCCCCCAGCCTGCCTGGCTGCTTCTGTTCATGTATTGTCCCTTGAAAGTTTTATCTTTCAGATATCACCTGGCAGAAGGTTTACCTAAATGTAGTTACAAACCGCTTTACTGTTACTTCATTAAAAAAAAAAAAAAATTCAGATACAATTCAACATTCACACTGAGTTTTAAAACCTGCCATCAGAATTTTAGTGGAGTAGGATTTGTGGACCAGGTTCCGAGACTTCTAGGGGTCCCATCCCATAGGGCTTTCCCTCTGTTTATGATGTCTCAGTTTCCAGGTTGCTTTTTAAAATTGCTCTCACTGCATCATTTTAAAAGGAAAAAAATAAATTTCTTTTAAATTAACACGCACGTGTGAATTTTCCATATGACCTTTTGAGTTAACAAAGAAGCTATGTCTGAGATCATAACTGACACACTTGTATTAAAATTTCCATTGCACTCCATTGCCAGGACCTGGGAACATAGTAGGAAGAAGAGTCTGTCAGCATCCATTCATCGGCATTTGATTTAAAGATATTACTTTGGTATGACAAAATACATCCTCATACATATTCATGATATCTTGTCCCACAATCATCATGAAAAATAGATCTTTTCAGATACATTCTCCATGTTTCAACTTTCTTTCAGTTTCCATAGGTTTACAATGTTTATTGGCATCCAGTCTAACAGAAGCATTTACACATGGCAAATCCAAGCTCTTGTAATTGATGAAATCTGTGAAGAGCTAAATGACTTGTTCAGTGTTACATATCTCATTTCTTACAACATGAAAAGGATCACCAGTAAATTATATCAGTATCCCTGTGTTAAAAATTTAGGCAAAATAAAGACAGTATGATACTACCAAAGAGATAAAAATGAACTGTACTTGAGCACAGCATACAGTAGTATTTCAGGCAGTCACCTGTTCTTTTCAGTTCTTATGCTTAGATAATATAGAAAAATTAAGGGGGTTGCAGGGTGTGACGATACCTTACAATTTTCTTTCTTTTCTAGCTTTTTGGTCTTCTTTCTGAATTGCCAAAGGCTTTAATTTAAGGTCTAAAACTATTGTCATACAGTTTCTCCATACTGTCAGGACATATGAGCCGTAATTACTTGTGACAGTGTTCTCGGTCAGCCCATATTTCCTGATAATCCATTTAAGATAACTCCCAATAAAGAAAAAACTGAAACAATTCCATATCTGTAGCTCTGGGCATATATGGTAGTGAAATCCAGTTCCTTAAGACATCTAAAATTAATCTGGATAAGTACTGCAAATGACAATGTAAGGACCTCCTCTAACTTTGACTACACAAGAGAAAAATGATCTATTGTATTACATCTCTTTTTTTTATTTTTTTTTTTATTACCTCTATGGTCATTCAAGATGGAAAGACTTCATAATTATGCTATGTTCTGTCCTTTGAGGACTT
Organism: Pedionomus torquatus; assembly: GCA_013398155.1. NCBI lineage: Eukaryota > Metazoa > Chordata > Aves > Charadriiformes > Pedionomidae > Pedionomus > Pedionomus torquatus. The sequence goes on along the minus strand of VZRU01012577.1, from coordinate 278,170 downwards.
GTAGAAGTTTCTCTGAAATAAGTCAACAACTGAAAACAAGGAATTCCAGGGTAAATTTTTTATGACACATGCTACAACTTGTTAAATTCCATTTTGAAACTAAAAATCATGTTTAAGTGCCTTTTCAAAAATGGCATTAAAATCCACACATCAATTTTTGATGCGTCATTTTGAACCATGATACACAGACTATTTGAAATATGTAGAAGCAGTGTTGGTATTTATCATTTGGTCCTAGGTCTGTGAGCAGCACCAGTCTGCCAGCCTACAGTCTGAGAGTGACACTGAGAGGGCTAGAAACTGCTTAGAGGTTTTTAAACATTCTTATAACTGTCACTAAGCTCTCTGCTCCACAACAGATTGAAAAATGTGAGAAGTTTTCCAGCTGAAGTCACGTGTGTGTTAAAGAGGATTAACGTGAACAGCCAACTAGCTAATACCAGTTTCTTTCTTTCAATTTTTTTTAATCTTCTTTTATTTCTATCCTGCAATAAAACCTCTTTTTTCCCCCCTCTTATTCTATATATATTCCTTCTTTTGGAATAATGCTTAAAGGAAGCAGGAAGTCATTTAACAGATGCATCTAGCACAACAATATTCTGTGCTACAGATTCTGAGGGTGCAGGCTGCTTAGTAAATCTCACTCGAAGCAGAGTATTAAATCACAGAATCGCTGGAACAACTCAAGGGCATAACTGTTCATTTACACAATTCAGTTGTTGGACACCTATCTCTGCATTCTCTCCTGTCCACAGTGTGTAAGAACAAAACCTGTTTGGTCAGAAAAATACCTTTGGGTTAGCATCTAAAGCCATCACAGACAGAGGTACAAGAGAAATGCTTTAGGTGAGGCACACTAAAAGAATGACACTTTTACCGATGCAGAATGCAGCACTGCTGATTTAGGACACTGTGCAGCCTCTTCCCATTAGCTGTCCAGCTTTTACCTTCATCTACATCTCCAAAACGTTAATGACATCACACTTTGGCCCAGCTCTAGAATTATCATTCCTACACAGCAGGTTGGCTGAGTAGGGCAAGAAAATTAGAGAAACAAACATTGTAAACTAAAAATCTCACCATTTTTCCAGGTTTAAATAATTTAGTCAATTAGTTACATACTACTTCATGTGGAAGCCTTTCCATGATAACATGATGGGTTCCCTTGGTGTGCGCTCTGAACTAAAAGTTAAGGGAAAGAAAAAACAAAGGTTTTTGCCTAGCAGAAAAAAAGTGAGACCAGAGGTCTGTGGTTAATACCAAGCCAGTATTATTCACTTTTCTCTTCTATGAACATTTCACAAAAAAAAAGAAATCATTTCTCTTTACCTCATTAACTGGTGTACACCAGCTCAATGCCACTACCACTGCAGTTCTTCAAGGTTCCCCAACAAACACCATCTGTCTGCAAGCCATGAAGCGTTGGCTACTGCTGGAGTTCCAAGGTTTCCTGACACCACAGTTGTACCTGAATTGCCACAATTTTAACTGCCAGAACACATCTTTACCGTGAATTATCATAAGCCCTTTTCAGACATACTTCAACTCTGAAGAGAGAAACAAGTTGTTTTCTTTAGTTTTGCTTGAATTTCTTTTGTTTTAGACCACCTAGTCAATATTAAAAACAAACACACACAAAAAAAATACCCCACTGTGCTCTTTAAATTCCTTGCTTCAGATTAGAACGAAGTTTTCTAAAAATGTATTTTTCAACAAATGCAAGGAAACATGAAAAAGGTAAAAAAACCCAAACAAACAAACCAACAAATCTTGATCGTCACTAATTTCTATCCTAGAATATTGTTTTCATTAACGTTGTTGAATGTCATTCACAAAGCAATTTGACATCTGCATGCACTTAAGCCATGAACATCTCAACATTTCCTTTTTAAATTCCTCAGGAAGTAGCGGTCAAATTTGAATGCCAAAGATGAGGAAGATAAACTTCTGAATGGGACCTCTGGGAGACAGCTTATAGGACATTCTAACTAGTACATTAAGTTTTCTCCAGGTAGAAAGAAAAGGCCAAGGTAAAGGAGACCCGTGGGTCTCTTACACTGTTCATTTAGGTCGGAAACCTTTGTGGTGCTTAAATATTTCAAACCAATTCCCCCAGAAAAAAAACTTCATGCAAGTAGTATTTCAATTTTTTTAGCAAAACTCTTTCAAAGTAGAATGCTAGCTGAGCTAGTCTGCGCTGCAGACAGGAAGAAGTGATATACATTAGTACAGTAAGAGATTGGTCTCACTAAACTTACACTTTAGTGAAATATCTTCCTTTTATACCTTTTTGTGAGTGAACTTGATTTGGGCCAACTCTGCTCTCAGGTATGGCTCAAAAAAAGTGGTAATTTGTATGTCAGAATAAAATAAGCAGGATTTTTTCCACCAGAGAAGTTTCAGTTCTTATAATTTCTATATTCTTCATTTAATTACCTTAAAACTGGGAGTCTCTATATATTTCAAAGTGCATAATACCCTTCAAGAGACACCTGTTTACTCTGTTTAAGGCATTAACTATTTGAATGCTATTCAGTTCTCACAGAGATCTGAAACTTCTGCTTATTCAGGTAGAGTTTTCTAGATGTAAAAAGCACCATTTCAGCTGATTATCAGTCACAAATGTTTTCAATACGTATCCAATAGCAAATTTAGAAAAAAAAAAAACAACAACAAACTAAACAACAAAACAAACAAACAAAAAATACCCACAAACATCCAGATGGATTTCATGGATCAAAGTAAACTTGGCAGATTTAGCGAATTGGTAATTTTACTGTTAGTCCTGGTATGCAGGTTGCACATATAAAAACCAGAGAAACAAAATTAAAAAGGATTAAAAAAACTTAATTTTCATGTTCTCTTGGGAGAACACAGGGATGAAGGTCCATAAACAGTTCTCTGAATGCAGTTGTTCAAAGAAAAGTGCATTGGCTGCACAACAACCTGTCATGAATCATCAAGAAAATGCTGAATCTTGTAATATAAACCACTTCCACTGCAAAAGTAACTCTACCAGGTGGCAGTAGTAATCATGAACACAGTAAATTTATTTATTATGCTATGCAAGCTGCATGAAAGAAAAAGGGAAGCAATCATTACATTTACTTTCTGCACAGCAGTGCAGAAAGAAATGCATGGCCAAGTCTATGTGATTTTACTACACTTATTCCAGAATCTTGTCCAATGAAATTATTACTGACTAATCTCAGCATGTAACAGTGAGAAACACTGATGGCACTGATCATTTTATTTTTACATGGCTATCAAGCAATTTGTTTTGCTTTAAGTAGAAAGCAGCCCACCCTCCTTTGTTGGTTTTAGTATATCCATTATTAATACATAATTATTTTCTGCTTTTTTCATAACTTTCATCATAGTCTCGTGCTTGCCGCATCACTCTTTGCTGTGAAAATGATTGCAGATTAGTGAATTATAAACATCAAAATAGGTTATTTTCGAGCATGTCAGGTCTTCTAATGTAAAATTTTGGTACTTTTTCTCAAAACTGTAACAAATGAGGGAATTTTTCTCTCTGCTTTTAAAACAAGGAAAATAATTTACAGCCTCCAAATGACTGTGGACTATGGGAGGATCCTAGCACTTCAGTTTTTACAGCCTGCTACTTCCCCCTTTCTTATATTTACAGTTAACATCACGAGTCCCTCTACTCACCCAATGACTCCTATCCTTAACTTTAATCTGTTCAGTAGTCCCATGTATTTCTGCAGGATTTAGGCTGCAAACTGTTTCAGGCAGTGAGTGGGTCTTTAATTTACAAATGTAAACCAACCTACCCAACAGAAATCCCTCAGACCACTATGTACGTGGGCACACAGAGTCACCTTCTCACCCTGGGTATTCATGCTGCTGTGGATACTCTGGTGCAGCTGCCCATCCACACTGACTCATTGACATGGCAGGTGTCCCTCCCATCTGTAGAATAAACATATCAACAAGACTCGGTCAGTTCTCAAAACCCAGCTGGACCCACTGCTATGGAAAATGGAGCCACGTGGTACAACAGGCTTCCTCATCCAGCTCTACTGATAGATCAGAAACAAAGACTTTCTCGCAACATGGGAAGCCGAGCAAGATGGCTTCACTAATTGTTGCGGTCAACTATGTAAAGATGGGTGCTATCCCCTGTTAGCCTCTGTCTATTCCCCTTCCAAAATTAGATGTGCAAAAGAGGCTTGTTAGACTTCCTACTGTTTTGAGAGGACACTGTCTATATTACAAGTTTTACCAACTACACCCATTGGCAGGGGAGAGGAGAATAAATCAGTTTGTCAAAACCACAGATAGCAAAATCCTTGGTGTAGAAAGAGATTCACTGACAGCTGAGTCCTTCTGCAGGCTTAGGTTATATCTTCTGTCATTTTTCTGCACTATGCAAATACGCTGCACCTCTGCTAAATAGCATCTCCACCATTACTATGTTAACATCATGACATGTGCTAGGTATGTTACCATAGCCATTCCAGTGCCAGCAAGGTCAGCATGAATGCTCAGCAACTCCAACACCGCATTTTTTCCTGTGAGGGATAGAAACGCTGCCTGAAGAACATGGGTTCATTACAATACTTCTCCTTTCCTTCTCTCAGGTGTGGGTCATCAGAAGCAGACAGAGGTTAGACTGGTCTCATAAAAAGACACAGAACATGCAGAGTGTGCTGCAAGAACTGTCTTGTTTTCATTCCTTGCCCTATCCTGTTAATATAAAAACTATGTGTGATTAATTTTCTAAAAATTGGAAAAGATGATGCCTAAGGCATCTCTAATCAACTTGCTGGCAAGGTACATGCAATTTTGCTGCAGTCCTGCACAGCAAATAAGCTACATAGAATTTTAATACAGCAATTACTGCCTGCCACTTCAAGATAATGATTACCTACCAACCCGTTTAAGACGTGCGTGCATGTGCATTAACACAAGGGATAAATTGCAAGCTCCTTCAGAAGAAGAGGCAGCAGAATAAAGTTTTTGCTGGATGAACTACCCCGTAACACTCAAGGAGGGTAAAACAAGTGATCTAGGCGAGGGAAACTTACAGCAGAGTATATCTGCTACAAGGCCCCTTTACAACACTCCAGGGTCAGATAATGGTGGCACAAGAAGAAGAAGAAACAAGACCACTCATCTGCATAACACCACCTAGCACTACACTAAAGCCAGTAGTCTGCCAAATATACTGTTATAGACATATCTTTAGGCAGGGATAATGTTGGTAACTGAGGAAATAATACTGGGAAAAGTGGAAAGAGGGTTCAGAGGGAATGCCTATGAGGAACTCAAAATAATTGTATCATTTCCCCCTCCTTTGCTTGTCTTCTGACCTGTCCCCTGAGCTCCTCTACTTTTCAGACACATTCATAAAACCCAACTGGGCCATAAAAGATCCTCACAACAAAAGGTGGTGTACTTCTTCTGCTTATCTAGCATTATACAGTCCAGCTTTAAGCCAAGTGTAGCCAGATGGAGAGTCAGAGGTCACAGGTTATTTTTAAGCACCTTCTCTCTACGAAAAGGTTTTCCTGGGGATGTTAACTGTCAGTCGAAGTTGTGTGTACTTTAGTGTATTTCAAGACATTATGCTAGATCCAATCTTCAACAGGTTCTCTCTAGTCACAAAAAATAACACTGTGTATTATTATGACAACGATGGAAAAAAAAAAAAAATATCCCAGAAAATGTTGTTTAAGGAAGAAAAATGCAAGTAGCTGCCCTTGAATCAGAAAAAAAACCCAAAATATCATTAACCATATAAGCAAGGCTAGGCACAATTACCTACTTGGGACTAGCAAACCCTGGGAACTTAGAAAGAATCACAGAAGAAACAACTTACTGCTGCATGCCTCCACCCCAGTCAAGCAAGAGAGCAGCTAGCTTTGAAAAACAGCTCAGCTTTCTAATGAGTTTCACTACAGTGCATGGAAGTCTTCAGAAAAACAAAAGGTGACAGAGGGAAACATAGTAATGTATCAGAAAACGGCAGGCTTTTTACCCCTGTGGGTAGATGCTGAGATAATAAATTTGTTGCAGTTAGTCTCCTCTGTGCATCTTCAGAGTATGAACTTGATGTGTGCACAAAATTCTACCTAAACATCCAGCTCTTAGTACTTTATATAGAATATATATGTATATGTAGACGTGCAAGTCTATACTACTTAAGATTAATCGAATGACAACCATTTGAGATGTAGAGAGCATGAAAATGCCTACAAAAAAAGAATTCACTGCAAATTTCTGAGCATGAGATTTGTCCTCCTCCTCCTCTAAAGAATTGCAAGAAATTCCTAAAATGGCAACAGAAGCTGGAAGGTAGATTCAGAGTTAGAATCTTAGATTCAATCTTAGATTCAATCTTAGAATCAGATTTCTGCAGATTTTTCACATTCAATGCAATGAAGTAAGTTCAGAAATTAAGAAAATCAAAAGGAAATTTCTGTAACAGTTTAAAAACTGAAAGTTTAAAAACTGCTTTTTAAGGCAGAAAATCACTGAACAACATTATATTCAAGGGAATTGTAATAACACTAATGCTCCTTGCTGTGTTTCTTGGCGAAGTGGGAAATGGGGAAAAACAGGAAAAAATATTGATAACATAGTAGTAAGAATTATGAGGGGAGGAAAAAGGGTGCTAAAGTCCTAGCAAAACTGAAGCATAGGGCAATATGTTGCTAGATGCAACTGAGTATAAGAAAAGGTCCTCTATAAAGAAAGATGTCTTATGAATTACTTCAGCTGCAACATCTCCGGACAAAATAAAATAAATATTAAACAGTTACTAGAGAAAATCAATAGTGGAGAATTCTACTCACTGCAGGTCAGAGGATATCTTTCCAGAACGTTTCCCAAAAACCCTCACTTTTTAGTACCATTTGCAGTTTTATGATGGGGGCTCCATTTCTACTCTCTATATAATGTTTTGATCTTGTATATGCAATCATGTATTGCCCAGCTCCCAGCTTTGCAAAGTCCTTGGCTCTGTTTCTCTCAGTGCTCTCAGAGTTCATCACCGATTACATCAGAAGTCAATGCAAACATCCTGACTTTGGAGGCATTACAGAAGTACCCACAGGATCCAAGACAGCAGTGGTATGTAAGTAGCATTTAGTTAGCAAACCTGTTGATCATTCAACAATACAACACAGCACGCCATCCTGAGTCATGTCACTTGTGCAGGGCTAGCAGGATTTTTTGTTAAAAGAGGGACTTCTACATCGTTTTCCCCTAAGGACAGCATGTATAACTCCAAATACCTAACTGAAGATCAGGCAACTCTAGCATCTTATTCCTCAGGCTTTTTCAACATTACTTCTTACTTTGCAGAATTGCTTCTCTGCTTAAAACTTGATTCTTTCTGTGTTTAAAATCTACTTTAACAACAACACATAAAACAGGCCAGCAAATGACATTTTCCATTTAGCTGCTAGCTCCTCCACTGAAAACTCTATATGAATGAGGTAGGGAGACACGTTTTATAAGACTGGAGCATAACACAATACACACCTGCATTCCTCACTCTTCCCTGACAGCTGCCTCATACTCAGGTCTTTCTGGAAACTGCATATCACTGCACATCATTAATATCTGGTCAAAAATACTTGTGGTCCATGAGAAAGCATTTCCACCTGTTCCAAATTTGCTGTTGGCATCTCTTTGTCCATCACACACTCGATCATTGAACATGAAGATTTTATGGAATTATTCATCATATTTATAGGTAATGAAACAATGCTGTACATGCTTTTTTAGTTTTACCTCCACTTCATTTTCTTTAAGATGAATATTTGCTTTTTATAGAAACACCTTCATTAATTTATAGCATAGTTGAAGGAAATCTTAAGAACATTTAATTGTCACAGTCACATTCCCAGCTCCTGATCTTTTGGTCCTTAAAATTGTCTCCTAAAAACCCGCAGCACTATGCTAAAAGGAGTGGAAAATAATACCAGGATAGAATGCAAAGAAAGAAGATCAGCTTAGGCTGCAATTGAGGTTGAAACATCCAGCAACTCTAAAACTGTATTAATCCCAGTAAGAAAAGATATGGAAAAACCCATCGTGCAAGGGAATCTTTAGCCATACATGAGCAATCAGAACAAAAGGCTGAGCTGTGCAGTCACCTTGCTGCTATGGCAGGGGACACAGACGTCAGGGTTTTTGCTGAACAGGAAACTACTAAAGCACAATATTTGCAATGAGAACATGTGAGTAAGTACTTCTAAACTCCTGTCTTGTGGATAGCTTCTGACAATGGAATCTAATATGCTTGACTATGCTATATTTTTTTTAATTAACATTATTTTTACTATGGCAGACTGATTTTTTTGTGTGCGTGTGTTAACAGTAATAATGGGCAATACTGGCACCAATACTTCTAGACATAGGACAAGAGAAAACTGTAAAGCCATCTAAATTCTGCTTCAAAGTAGCATTGAGCTTGGTGCTAGAGAGGTGATACCAGCAGCAGCTTCATCAAAATCAAATATTTAGTTAGCTTTCCTTTAAAATACATTCCATAGCTTCTATAACCTGTTAATAACTTTCTGCAAGGTGTGAAATATCTCTGAAAGTCACACACTAGCCAAAAATAGGTCTGGTCTCCCTATAATCCCAGTGATGAGTTTCTAAAATGGCATTATAGTTCAATTACGTATTCTTCTGATAATATAACAGAAGATGAGGGTGGGTATTTAGTCATTACTCAAGTCTGTAGTTGTGCTTCATTTATAACATGTTTTTTAAGCACTGAAGTAAGAAAAAGATGTTGTTTCTTTTAAAACACAGAAAGATGAAAAAATTCAATAATCTCCAAATGCATAAAAATAAAGGAGGCTATACAGATCTGAAGTTTCTACCAGCAGGTTTATAATAGAAGGCAAAAATAACAACAACAACAACAAACCACCCCCAACATAAAACTAAATGTAGCTTTACGTGAGTAAAAATTACTACATAAATATAATTAAATCCCTTTGGAGAATAAGAATTTTTCTTATTCTCCAAAGTCTCTTACTGTTCTAAATGGATGTGCTAGTCTCATACCTGCAGGAAAAAAAAAATAAAATAAAGCAACCTCTATATATATTCATTGAAGGGTTGATTTAACAAGCAAGTCCCCTAGAGCTTTCATGACACCCACAGACAATAATTTGGGCCCAGCAAGACCTCTGTTCTTACTGTAAAAAATGAAAGCCTGTTGAAGATGAATAAGTATGTACACCTTCCTTCATTTTACAAGGTCACAAACATGTTGACTGCAGCACAGGAGCAATATTTGAAAAAATACTGTCTGCATACCTGAGGGATGTGGTGAGCCAATAGATAACCTTCTTGCATTCCACCAGCCTTTTGTAGAGTTACCAACAACATCTCTTCACTATCACAGAGGCAGTTTTTTACCATGAAAATAAGAGAAAAGGCATTGTCTTATTAAGAAACAAAATTGAGGCTGTTTATTGTCTACATAAATGATCCAAGATCATCATACAATTCAAGAGCAGTTCTCCATCCCAAAGCCACCAACTACATTTATGCCAAAAAAGCACCTCACAGGCATTATATAAAGTAACTGGTCTTTCAAAAGAATAATAAATTCAGAGTCCAGTTAGGATCAATAAAGATTGGATAGCAACTTTATAAAATCAACTGTGCCAGTGACAGCACCTTAATTAAATTTCTACTCAGGTAATTGAAGTTCAACAACTGGCAGCTCCTGTGGGCCTCCTGCTCCTCTCCCTTCCTACCTTTTCACCTTCCTCTGTGAAATTTGTCAATGCAGTTGCAGACTCTTAAAAGCCTATTGCATTTCAGGAGTGGTCAAAGTTAACTTTGTATAGCTCAGTCTTTCCATACGCTGTGGAGACCCAGGAAGTTAAAATACACTCATCAATATGAGGTTTTTCTCTCAGAAGATACCATAAACTCTTGAAAGAAGGACACCATTATCTTTAGGCTCTCTTGGAGACAGTTTTTCTCTTTCTAAATTCAAAACTTTTCAATAAAAGAAGAAAAAGTTCCAATAGGATAACTTGCACCAAATTTTACTGTACATTTTTCTTAATATTACATATCTTATTTTACAAATAGCCTTTCTTGGGCTTCAGGCAGAAGAGCTTTTGAGCTCCCACCACCTCCTACTTCCAGCAAGCTTCACGGATTATTCATGCCTACACACCCTCTCTTATCTAATGAATAAACATCATCACAGAATAAAGAAAGATGCATACTATGAAAAAATTTAAATGTAGCATCTAAGATCAAGGCTCACTGCTACTCTGCTGTTCTGCAGCTGCTTTCTTTCAGCTGCTGCTTTTTTTTGCATTATATTTGTCTTAGTTTGCACAAGAAGCAAAAGTCCTTTCCTACATCAAAGCTGGAGTAAAACCATGGAAATCTGTGTGGACACAGCATTTCCTGATCTGAAATGAGATTTAGGCCTAAAGTCAGGATTTATAAACCTGGTAGCAAAATTTACGGCAACACTTAAATATGATACTGTTTAATTAAAATGAGAGATGCTAGGGTGGCTAGTTGTTTTTTTCTCTTTTTATAGTTTCATGGCCAGACTACTGTAATAATTGAGGACTCATTATGATCTTCATTATAATTATTTTTCTTTGTTTAATGTTCAAACAAAGTTTTGTTTCCATCTTCCATTTCACTTTACAGATTTTGATCTTACTAGCAGCCTGGAGAGCCTTGTTTAATTCTCCTACATGTTAGGACCAAAGAAGAGAACTAATTAAAAAGAAACTGGGAAGTACAAAGAAGGTTTGGGGTTGGGGAGTATGTGAAGGCAAAGTAGCACAACAATTGCCAATAAATGCAAACCTAATCAGCAAGCAGAATTATTGAGTTATAATCCCAAGTAGTATTCTCTTACCCTAGTAGTTCTGACTTTCCTTACTAAGTCTAGAAGTGAGTTTCTAATTGTATTTTCATAAGGCCCTCACAAAAAGTATAACTAAATTTCCTGCATGATGACTTTAGGCCACATTGTGCCTTACAGAAGCCCTCACAATAACAATTGTCCAAAACCAGGAATTATGTCACAGAATCCCCTGTTCCTCCCATTTTCAGTGAAAAAATTCCCCCAGTCTTAATTAAGAAATTAAGTGATGCATTAGCAGCTCGCATCTCCCATTCACTTCTTCACTACACTTCTCCATAAGAAGAAAAATTATATATCTAGGCAAGCAATGTATTTGCTGGTTTTATTTTAATATAAAATAATTAATTTGAAAATAAGGATAAATTTGCAAATTTTCTCTCAAAATAAAACTTAATTATTTGCTTTGATTACACAAAGGTGTAAATGCATTGGCCATGCACTTAAAGTACTACCCCTCTGTGGTAGACAGTAATTCTTGGTCAGTAGGTGAACTACTATATAGGTACTACAGTAACTTAGGATCTTTTTTCTATACCACCTCTTTTGCATTTTTATTAGTTGTAGCAGCTGTCATTTTATAAGGCATATTTGAAATACCATGGAAGCAAAGAGGCACTTGTTTAAATAACTTCTGGAAACCTTACTGTGATGTTTCACTATTTATTCACTCGCACTCAACCTAAGAAAAGCCACAGCAAAATTTAAAAATTGCATAGCTCCTCTTTGTAAACTGAAAACCAATACAACATGAAAACATATTTATTACAGAAATTAGGGGTTCGGAGGATGAATTATGCTACAGTTAAAACATGTCTACCCAGCTATCCCTTCTTTGGCATCCTAACAACAATAATCAAAATGTTATCCCCAAATTTGGGCTTACTGACTTTTTAAAACAAGTGCTAGCAGACATACTCTGCTAGTACAGGAAAAGGAGATCAGAACCTGCCATATTAAGGAGCTTAATAAAGCAGAAGAAGGGCCAGGAGGTCACTGTTAAGTTCTCATCGCTTTGAGAAGAACTCACATGCCCAGACACTGCTATCTAGTCCATTTGCAGTGCTTTCAGGTATCTTCCTGCCTCAGCTGGTGTTCCAGACAGGCACAGGTATCCCATCACTCCTGTATGACATCTGCCAGCCGCACAGAGCTTATACTAGCAGGTATAGTTGTCTAGTACAGTTAAGTACCTGAACCACATCTCTTTTATCTGTCTTTCACTGCCTGCAAACTGGATGCTTGTAAAAACATTCCTTGAAGCAGTACTACTCCTGATACTGCATCATCCATCACAATCCACTGGCACTGGGACAGCCAGTATTTTATTTTAGAAAAAGGTCAGATTTCCTTTTCTTGCACTTGTATAATGCAATATACCAAAAAGGCATGCATCATTTATTTAAACAGAGGCAAGTTAGACTACCCTTGAGATCGAGCATATTTAATTATCAAATTTATGTTATCAAGTGGACAATACCAGGACAGATGGCATTGCAAGGTGCTCCAGAACAAGGCATAATTTAAGGAATCAAATTGCAGCTTCCATGCCCATGATCCAGCTGGCATACTAACTTAACCAAAAGGAAATCCAGGCACCCAGACTAGCCAGCAGCTAGTGGCACATTCTGTGCAGGGCACACTGCGGAGCTCACTTGCATTTTTCCTAGATGCCACTGCTTATAACATACAAATTACATTTCCTCTCTAAAATTAACCCTGACTGCCATGTTCTGAAGGAGTAAGAAGAAAGAAAAATTAGAATTTAGAAAACAGAGTTATTCAGCCTAACTATTGGGGTTTCAGGGGACTCTGGCAGAAAATACCAGCAATGACACTTGCTTTGAATTACAAAAAGCAACAGGGAGACTAACTTGTTAAGCTTTCAAAATTGCTTTCATTCCATTTACACCAAAGAAATCACACAGAGCTCAACACTTCTAATTTTCAATCACAGCTGGCCAACCCTGATCCCATGGTCTCTTATTAATTTTTCCTTCCTGCAGTCCCAAGCAGCTATGCCAGTTCACCATTTTAATGTGCTTTCATCCTGCACGATTTAGATTCCAATGGCCAAACCGAGATTTTCTGTTACAGGTACCACTTAAATTGATGAAGGGCTTCAGACTGCTCCCGTTAAGAGTTGATCGCTTATTAGTGATATGTTTTTAGTTTGTATTCGAGATACTGCTGATATTTTGCATCTCAGAGGCAATTCAGCATCTTTAACATTGCCCAAAGTCAAAAGGTTAATACATAAATGCTACATTATAACTTAAATAATATCATACGGGTGCAAATCTTATTCCACAGACACATCCTGAAACAGAGTATCCTGCAGCCTGTTTCTTTATCTGGAGCCATTTTGACTGATTCCATACAACCACTTTCAAAGAAAGTGAAGGAAAAGTAGTATCAAATATTCTTTTTACAGAATAACAGTATATTCAGAAATAGCTATTGCAATAATTAACATTAATATAATTAATTATCCTGTAGCTATAGAAAGTAACACACATGAAAATCAGAATTAATACAGCAGGTTTTGTATCAAGTTATCTTTAACGGCCAGTGAAAAGACAATAAGAATTGTCATTTCTCAATGGTCTATTTCACATGTCAACTGTAAGCCTGTTTTACCATACTGAGAGCGCAAAATAACTGGAAATTAAAAATTAGAAGTATTATACTTTACAACACAGAAAACTGAAAAAGGCCAACATTTTCAAGCGAGCCTCCACCTCAAATAGGTGAATATTCATATTCACAGCTTTCTGCTCCTCAGGATTCTCCTGAGCTCCTCTGCTTATCCTGGTTTCATGGCCATTCTGAATTTCCTCAAGACATATATTTAACTGCCAGTACTTAGGTTCAGATGACTGAGCTTTTACAGGTCATGGAAGTTAGGTTTCAAAACATTCGACTGTATATTGCACCATAGGCTCTGTTAATAGCAGAGAAGGTGGCAATTTTAGGGCCAGGGTCATCTGACCTGTTTCACTTATATACCTTCAGAAAGAGACCAGCTGTGCCCCAGACATTCATCCTTTTTTTCCATTGACTTCAAATGGAGTCTAGCAGTTTCCTCAGATGGAGGCACACAATAAAGGTCTACATTTAAGCAAATGAATCCCAGACAGAGATTTAAAGAGCAAACCCCTGTTGTCCAGTGTAGGGCTGGCTGGAGGCCCCTGAGCCAGCAGTGATCAACTACTGTACGGACAGACAGCGGCAGAGAGCCACACAGCAAAATCAGTCTGAGAGCCAGGAGCAGCAAAGTCCTGCACTCAGGACAGTGAGTTCTGTTTTCCAGACAGCTCTGCGGCAAAGCCACCTTCCCAAGGAATGCTCCTCTATAGCAGGAAATAGTATCTTATACATACTTTTTAAATATAAACAATCCAATACTGTTCAGCTTCACATGAGGCCCACTAATGCACTATTTATAATGACTGCTTGCTGTCAGAATGCTTTCAGGCACATATTCAAAGTTTAATTATGTTTTACATGACTAGAAAACTCAAATTAACGCCCCTTGTACTGCAGAAGCACACTCTTTAAAAACGGGTGCAAAGCCTGTATCTCTAGAGAGGTGAGGGTAAATAACAGTTTCAATTTTTAAAATACCTAATGCCTGACAGCTTGTTAACTTCACAGCTATAGGTCATTATACCTCACTTCTAAAATAGAGGTCTTCAATCCTACGTATCACTTTATGAAAATGCTCGTTAGTTTGCAAGACCTCACATTTAAGGTTTTCTGTAAGTGAATAAAAAATAATTTTAAGAAATCCTACCAAAAAAAACCCCTCAACAACTAAAAACTTTCCTGCAATGAAAGTGCCTATAAACAAATGTTGGAAAACAGCAAATAACCCTCTAACAGTACAGAATTAAATAAAGTCTTGCCAATAAAACAAGATTACTTAACCAATTAAGAAGGAGATTGCTGTTATGATTGGATGTGCTGTAAAAGGGAAGCATTTTGTAACTAGTGACTTCAGAAAAATCTTTGCTGATCACTCCCAGGCACTTATGATCTTCATTTCCATCTGGTTTAGGTGCTAATGGGAGTAGGAACAACAATTATTAAGAAGAGCTTACTTGAGGATCTTGAAGCTGCATGTGTTTTTCTTTTTAAAGAAGTATTTGAGTTTTGAAGTTAAAGTTATTAATAACTAGCAAACAAGAAGTCTGTTCTCTGTACCTGTTTCCTCCAGTTGAGTGTGTCCATTTTAGGGGAATACGCTTTTGATGTAACAGCAGGTAAAATCTAGATGACGTTTACTTTAAGAGCACCCCCAAACTGTAACAAATTCACTGCAAGTTAAAATCTCTTTGGAAGTAATTCAATGGCTCTAGCAGATATGTTGAGACTTTACTCAGAAAATTAATTTCAGAAACTGTTGAGATAGAGATCCACGTCAGCAGTTTCAAGAACAAGTCTGATCACTGCACAAACAGCACTACATGTATAGCAACTGTCAGTCCTATAAATTTAGCCTCAGGCATTAGAACTCAAACATATATATCATGTATTTTCCTCCCAGCACAACACCAAAAAAGAGATTGCACATGCCCATTGTCTCCAGAGGAAGGAGAGAATCATATTCCTATTTTATACCCTCAAGGTCTGACACCTCATGTTGGCGTAGAATGCTTCACATGTCAGACGTCCATTAGGAATCACTACTCATATGTGTAAGGATTAAATTTCAATAAGCAATGATAAATAATTAGAACAATAGGATGACATGGAGAACAGGAAAACACTAAACTTCCTAGCCACAGGCTCAAGGGGGGCTGGTTGACTTCTTCATTTTACTGTTTCTTCTGCTCTCACAGAGAAGCTGGGTGTGACCACAGTTATAGACTCACATGCTCTTCTAGAAGTTTAAACCCTCAAGATATTAAATACCATAATAAAGTGTAACATCTGGAATCCTCACCTGTCAGAAGGAGTAACTTTACTACTTTATAAACCTCTTGCACTTATAGTTACTAGAGCTATAGGAAACTAGCACACAAGCTAAAGTGCATGTTATCCAACATGTTGGTGCTCAACAAAACACTTTGGGCTGGGAACATTATAAACAAATAGATGCATAAGTCGCATAATAGCTTTGTCTCAGCTACTTTAGAATTCGTGAGACATTAGTTGTTTGTTTTGTTTACTACTCAGTCCTGCCTTCTTAAGACAGACAATTTAGTTGCGCCCACAGTTCTATGAGCATCACAAGGAGATGAACTGGAAGGATATCTTCTATAGAAAAATTAAGCTCATTTAAAACCTGAAAATTCTTTTAGATTAAGAAATTTCACTGTATTGCAACCATTTCACACTTGGGGGTTTTTCCTTGCATGAACAATGTATGATAGAATAGTTTCCCTAAAAATTAATAAATCAATCACTCCTGTCCACACTTCCATGGTCTTCTCCAATTCTTTGAAATACGGATGGTCAGCCTAGGGTGCAGTTCAAAATGTGCAACAGATAAACCATATTTTTTAATAAGATCTATTCAAATCAAGTAAACCCTTTTTTAAAAAATTATAAATACTGATACCTTTTTATTGCTTCTATCTTATTTTTCTGAAATTACCCTTGAAGATTTATGTATATAGAAGGTGAAGAGCTAGAAAACACAGTAGGTGATGATCAGATTTTTCTTTATTATAATAGGAAATGCATCACATCAAGTTCAGTATTAAGCACTTTCTGGATTCTCTTTTTCTCTGGTGAGTGTCTTACTCTGGAATACACAAAGGATTTTGGCTTTTATTTAAAAAGAGCAATAAATTTTGCTATTTAGGTCAGTTATGACATATTACTGAATTTTATAATTTTCTCATTATTTATGTATCTATTATTTTTCCCTGAGTATCTTCAAGTGAAAAGAGGTTAAACAATTTTATCTTTTTTTTTAACAGAGAAGAAAAAAGATGGTTGGCCAGTCAGGAGTACGGAGATACAAACATCTCAGTGAAAAATTTCCAAGCTTCCAAAAATGGGTTAGCTGTGTTTGAAGGGTGATCAGAGTTTTGACAAACCTCTGCTTTTATGAACTTGACCATAAGGCACATATCAAGAACGTCACACAAATGACATGTTTTTTCAGCTGGGCATGCTAATTGTGTGCAGAGAAGGCTCTCAGTTACTGAGTGACAGCAGTTATTGCAGATGCAATTATTCCATCCTTAAAGAAAACATATTTTCTATTAATACATGCAAGTGCTTTGCTAACAGGAATTTCCAAACTCTGGATTCTAATGGCTTCAACATGCTTTATTGATCTATTTTATTTCTTTATTGGAATGTGGCTAGAAGCAAGATGATCCGTTTTATATAATGTCCTGACCTTCCCCTAAGCTTGGCAAAATCTCAGGCATAACTGAAAGTATGGAAGTCATGTAAAAAACAGATTTTGAAAAGGCTTTTGAAAAATCATTCTCCAGCTAAAGGTCACTGAACACTAGTTAAATTATATAAGGCGACTGGGAATTAAGATTATGCACCTTTGGCTGATTTCCTTCTTCACAGAATGTGAGAACAATTAATAATGCAAAGAGTTTACAGTATTTAATGATTCAGCGTGCTTAGAAGAAATACCCATGTGATTTCCAAGACACCACAACAAAGACTGAACCATCTGAAGAAGGTATGTTTTTCTGCCGCCACAGGATATCATCTTGTTCCTTCATAACTTTTAAAAACTCTACTCCACTCACAACTTCTTTCCTGAAGAAGAAAAGACAAACACAATCCTGCTTAATTAACTTCTCATAGAAAGAGCCCAACAGTTTACATTCTGTCCTCAATTATACCTAAATTTCCCCAAATTTCCCCAAATTTCCAGTTAGCTTCAAAAAACAAAAAAAAAAAAGGAGAAAAAAAAAAGGAAAAAAAAAACCACACCAAACACCCAGGAGAGAAGCAAAGATCCCTTCCTGGATTAATAGCCAGTTAAAAGATAAGAAAGAAAGGGCCAGTTTCTTTGCAACAGAGGGAGGCCACCAGTGGGGTCTGAGCTACATCTCATTCTGCATCCCCAGTGTCTGCATAAACCAATAACCTGACAAGAAAGGCAAAGTGCCAAACTCTGTCCATGACACCAAATCATTCAGGTGACTAAAACTTAAATTGGCTATAAAGAATGGCAAAAACTTGCACATTAACATATTATAACCCTGTTGCTTGATAAGTATTATATTGGCAAGTGCCTCATGGTACATGTGGAACCGTAATCCTCAATACATGTCCATATGCTGTTGATCTAAACTAGATATATTTAGCACTAGGTAAATGTAGTACCATTAGGACATCCTGAAGTCACTGCAGAAAACACTGGCTTAGCATCACAAGATAGCAAAAACAGTTGAAACCAGGAATTAGTAGGAAGAACCTGAGAAATATGATGGAAAAGGTTGCCCAAGATCTGAGGTGAGGCAGAGGCATGTGGCAACTACCCAGCACAGCCTGCACCCTGAGCACTGGCAAGGCAGAATTCAAGAGTATGTTCTAGCAGATATGGTTATAAGTCAGAGAGGGGAACACAGCTCAACAGCCATCAGTGCTCTATGCACTCTGCCTGGGTGTCAAACTCAGGTACATGATTGTTAGAGAAAGAAGAGATGCCAGAGCTGCAGAAGTCAATACATTGTTTTAATGCTTCCCTGAATTTCATGCTCAGAATAACAGATCTGAGTGAGAAAAATGATGGAACATAAGAAACAGCAAAGCTTTAATGATGATAATAAAAAAAATTGGTCGAGAACTCCACACACATCCCCTCAGTAGCCATTCTTAAAGTGGAAACTGAAAAAATATAAACGTGAATATATGACCACAGGTAATGGAAGAATGGATAAAAGGAAATGAGTGAGAAATGTCAGGCACTTCACCACTTGAGACTGCAACACTTTCAGTCTTCCCTGCTCTCCTTCTGAGGCAGGCTGTAGTTGTGAATTTTAATCCCGCTTTACAGTGTAATTAAACATGCTGTGATGCACTCCATAGCAAGGTCTATGTGGAGGAGATATCTGGGGGAGTCTGTTAGAGGTCTAGTGCAAGTCTGTTTGTGGCTATGGTGCCTTTTCCACCCTAATTCATATGCAAGCCCCAGGGAGATGCCATCTGTTTTAGTTATCTTCATCCATTAAACCAAGACAGAACAAGAGAGAGGGGCCATGATTGCAGAATCACAGAATTGTTATGGTTGGAAAGGACCTCTGAGATCAAGTCCAACCATACACAAAACCACAACCCATTCCCTACAATCCCCACCAGTAGAGTATGCCCTGAAGTGCCACATCTACACATTTCTTAAATACCTCCAGGGATGGTGGTATTTTTATGCTCCACCACCTCCCTGGGCAGGCCATTCCAGTGCCTTAGCACTGTCAGTAAAGTAATTCTTCCTAATATCTATTCTAATATCTCCCCTGCTGCAACTTCAGACCATTTCCTTTTGTCCTGTCATTATTCACTTGGGAGAAGAGGCCAACACCCACCTCTCTACAGCTACCTGAAAGGAGGTTGTAGAGGGCAATAAGGTCTCCCCTCAGCCTCCTCTGCTCCAAAGTAAACATGCCCAGTTTCCTCAGCCTCTCATATGATTTGTTCTCTAGTTTGGAAAGAAAGGAGTAAGAAAAACAATGGAAGGAGTAGAGAACACAGCACCGGACCTGACTAATGCAACACTGGCACTGACTTCAGAAACGCAGTGACAGATTAAATATCTGATGACCTGTACTCACATCTTGCCTTTTGTACTAAAACAAAAAAAAAACCCCAACCCTAAAATAACTGTTGGCATAAACCCATGCCAACTCCCACATTAAATGAATGCTTTCCTGTGCAATACATATGTACCTGATCAAATCTTTCTTACTCTAGAAGCAGAGTGATTCAATAACCTTCGGATGATGAAATAATCTAGTTCATATTTTCAATTAACAGTAAACAAACAATCCTTCATTCAGCTAGGGTATCTGCAAAAGGAAGAACAGAAAGCGAGCAGATGAAAATATAGAAGGGGAAAGTTTTATTTTAGAGACCTAGGAACTTATCTGGTGGGAATTGAACAGATTTTTCCCAACTATAATAATGCAAGTCTATTTAGTGTATAACTAATCTGAATCTAGCCCGGTAATCCTGCAGAGCCAAGTCAATCTTGGTTCATTATTGTCAGAGTAACAATGAGTGAAGGGATACATCAAACCTAATATTTTCCTATTTAAGGTATACATATGATTTGGCATCTTAGAAAAGTAGTAATCTCATAACTGTAAAATAATGTGATGTGAACTGGCTGTAGGAAAAGTGTGGGACTTGTGTCAGAACATTTCAGAGAGTATTAAGGGTATGTTTCACTGGAACTATTATATTCTTTTTTTCATGTTCTGGGCATCTGTGGTTTTATTTTGCAAGTGCCCAGAATTAATGGGAATTGAGAGGAGCTCCACTCCAGCTTTTACACATTGACAGGGGCTTAGCACCAGCAGTACTACTGTGTTTCTCACTAGCTAACACATATAAATAAGATACAATGGCTGGAAAACAATTATTTTTAAAAAATGATAAAGAGTACCAAGAACAAACATTTCTGTTTCTGATGAAACCTCTCAATGAAATGCTTGGTCCCACTTACCTCCATTTTCTGATGTTCTCCCTCCTTATTCATCTCTGCTGAATAAGCGCTGCCAGAGCATCCTATGCTGCGGTTCCTTCTTTCAGCACCACATCCAATGCAACTCATTTCTGCAGCATAAAAGGCAAGAACAAATGTCTATCTTTTTTTTTTTGTAATGGATTTCATGCCAGGAAGAAAGGCAACACTATTTAGCAATGCTATTTCATCATCATAAGCAGAAACAGAAGAGGTTTGAGCTATTTCTGTTTTGCCAGGCTTGGCGTGCACTCCTCTCTAAAGCACATACCCTCTTCCGGTTCTGCTTCTGCATGTGTTCCAAGCAATCTTTCACTCCTGAAATCTAGGTTCTATGCATACAACACCTGAATACACCATAGTTGTCTCCAACATATAGTCTAGGTGTAGCTTAGGTAAAGTCTTGGAGTACACCATGAAATAAATTTCATCAGACCAATCAACTCCTTCCATCTTACTTCAGTGTGGGAGGTTGATCAAGAAAATACAGGCATAATTCACAACTTTTAGCAACTTCTGCTTTATTATTGGCAAAACTTTTCAGATGATTGGCATTCCACAGCCTGTGGTTTGCAAGACATCAGGAAATCTTTCATAAGTTGCCGTTATCGTTTTAATAAAGCCACAGAGAAACTCCTATAGATAAAACCAAGCCACCAGATAAAGCAGAAGAGAATTCAAATTACGCCCAAACTTCTAAAGCTAACTGTTTTGGCTACAATATCCAGGAAGGACCATGGATTTTAGTCCATGATAGCTGATCCTTAGATTGAGAACAACTGGGGTACCCTAAAAGAGAGAACACTGTTGACGAGGCTAACTCTGTGGTATTTGGACAGCTAACTGCTGCCTGCAGCTGAATGAGCACCATCTTTAAGGTCTGAACAGTGAAAAGATTTCCCAAAACATATTAGAAAAATGTAGTGCAATGTAAGCAGGGAAAATGACTAAGCTTTGTGATATTAAGTGCGGGTATTGACAAATCCAGTAAGGTAGAGAAGACATCAGAAAAACTGAAAAAGCAGGAGGAAAAGGCGGCTGTTGGAGTTTCAAACTGCAGTCCTCCCTCTCCCCATGTTGAGGGCTGAAGAAAGTATGGCATAGCTCAGACTCATCTGGTAGGAATAGTTCACTTTTGCAGTAAGTCTATCGCCATACGTCAAGCAAAGCCAAAACCTTTGATTCTGCAAACCTCAATCCCATAAAGAACAAGCAAAACCTCTCAGCCTGGGAAGGACATTTTAATCAAGGACAACCTATGACCACAGGGCTCCAATAGACATGCAGCAGCAGATGAAAATTGGACAGCTGAAGCTACTACCACTCCCTGCCTTCCTCCCTACCTGCCAAACAGCTGTTGCTGCCCCCAAGGCAGGGATGTCTGATCCACTCATGAATCAACTCCTAACTCACCCCACTTTTCAGCCTGGCATTTTAAGGTAACCTGACATCAAAGTTGGTTTACCACCGGCAGGGTGGAGCAGACAGCTATGGGCAGTAACAGGTTTAGTTGTCTGATGCTAATTCACTGCTGCGTTCCTGACAAAGCCACTAGCCCCGCTGAGCGGCCAGCCATGCCTGAGGACCAGGATAGTGGTGGTCCCTCCTGGAAGCAAGCCTGGGTGGAGGGGGTGTTTCAGGTCTCTCTGCCTAAGGACCAGCTTGTGCCTTACCAGTAAATCTGCTCCAGGCTTCTAAAAGGAAAGCGATTTGGGGAAGAATTCACAGGGGCAGGAAGATTTAACCTCTACACAGATGCTGAGCCCTCATTTTAAGCATGAATTTGAGCCTAAACATGTGTCCTTTTATGCTATAATTTAATGGTTTAGTGAGTTTCAAAGACTAACAAGAAATAAATTTAATCGTTACCGATCTGTATCCACACAACAGTTGAGGCCCAATAAGCATTTTCTAGAGATGCATATTTTTGTATAATATTTCTACTGTAACTTCACAGGTTATTTAAATTATTGTTAGGCTATTTAAAATAACTACTTCAGTGAGGACTTTTTTTTAAATTTGCATTTGTGTGTATGTACATGAGGTCTTCTTTAGACATGTGCGAGCTTGGCCAGCTTTTGCATGCTAATGTCTTGGAAGAAAATGAAAAAAGTCAGGGAAAAACATCATACAGTCTTTCTCTGGCTGCATTAACTACTGTCTCTTCCTTCAGCACAGACCTTTTCATTTAGAGTCTTTCCCCTCTTAACTTTGCCTTTGAAGCTATGTTTCTAATTAGCTCCCTTTAGAAGCCAGCCTGGACTACTGACACAGCATACAGCCAGAAAAACAGTCAGTAATACAGTATATTTAAATTGGCCATCAGGATGCTTTATCTAATGGACAAACTAAAACCACAAAAGTTTGGGGATGTGGATCTAATAGGGTCCATATAAATCCCAACTAGAATTTTACATCAATATGAAAATATACCCAACAGACAGTAATGTATAGAAAACAGCTCATGAGAAGCTGTGTTTCATTCCTGGATAAGTTATCCAGGGTGGGCTTTGCAACGTTTTCCTCTGAACCCGTTAACACTGGTAGCTCTTGAGACACTACCCTGGGTTAGGCTGACCACTGCCTGGTGAAGCATTTCAATGCCTGAAACAAAACCACCAGTATTTCTGGGAATAAATAACAGCTTCTTCGCTTCTGTCCTGCCTGAAAACTGCCCGTGCTCTTAAGCAGACAGGCTGATACCATTAGCCCAGAATTTCTGATCCCAGTCCAAGGAGGTAGTAAGAGCTGTGGGCTCTTCATCACTCACTGGCCACTGGTCACGGTTGCTACAGAACCACTCAGGACCCACGTGCCTCAGTACGAATCCCGAGTTACACACTGTGCTGGGACATAAATGTGCTTTCAAATTGTAGATGAGCAATACAGAAACTACATTCTACCCATTTCAACAGTGGTCTGCTTAGAGTCATGAGGAAACCAGGCCTTTCCTTGCTACTCACAAATAACATCTTCTACATGTAAAATTACAACATACTTTACACTTAATTCTTCCACCAAAACAACTGAAAAATTGCAGTTTTGTGGCTATCCCAGGCACTGTACTCTGAAAGGAATATTCTGAAGACAATATTTTTTCCTCAGCTATATCTATTTGAACTAGGGTCAAAGCAGTAACTCTAGAAAAGACAGCCATCCGTCAAAAAGGAGGTAAACTTTTTAAAGAGAAAAAAGTCAAACATAGTAAATATTTGGAACTATGTGAAACTTAGGTAGCAACAACCTGAGCACACTGCACTTAAATTCCACTCTTTAGAGTTCCCTATCTGTTTGCCTGAGGACACAATACTAAGGACAATATTATTTATAACACACAATAAAAGCACAACTTAGGTCCTTTTAAAAAGTTAGTGATATTGATCTTGGGTTCTTTATACAAGACAATATCTGTTACTTTTCTAAACATTTACTGGATTGCAGCTAAATTTATTCTTTCATATAAAATGAAAGTGTGTCTGGCACAATTTACTACTTTTTTTTTTTTTTTTTTTTCATAATGCCATATTAAATCAGTCCAGAGACATCGACAACACAGCGGTAAATATTTAAGATTACATCTTTTTTACAACATTATTCTTTTCCTTCTTTATCAGATCTACTGTCAAATAACTCAGTTCCTCCTTTCATTCTCACTCTTCAAACACTCTCAGCTTCTCAGTTACACTAAGATCATCAGATTTCATTGGAAAGATAAGCAGACATCGAAAGTCTGAGAAAGCACTTAGGGCATGATCCAAAGTTACTGGAGTCAACAAGAAACACTGCCTACCATTAGATCAGCTCAACATTAAGCTCCAAATATCATTTCCACTTCTAGTGATCACATGCCAGAGTCTTCAACAACATTCATTACAATAAAGTGTTTATTAGAAAATAGCAACAGCTAATGAGTGAAAATATGTCCAGAAAGAAAATGTAATATTCATAACCTTTCTTCCATCTAGGGATTGCTAGAAGAGCAAAACAAGTGTTTCTTTCAATTTCTTTTTCTAAAAAAAGACTCACAAAAGCCTTCAAAGAAAGCTCAGGGGAAGTGTTAGGAAAGTAGCATCGTCCAGCAGAGCTAGGATAATCCTGCAATTATTATTCCGATTTGGGATTCCCAAAAGGTCGACAGCTATCTTTCAAGAAACACTGGTGAAAAATAGACAATCGTATACCTCCTATGGAAAAAAGCAAACCTTAATCAACCAGTTATGCTTAGATAAGGCAGCACAAAACAAATGCTAGCTGCTATCCACAAATATTTCTCCAGAGAATGCTTATGCATTTGCATTTCTCTGATCATGTTTTGGATGAAGCAGGGGGTTGTGTTGGTCAGTTGGTTGTCTGGTTAGTTAAAGTTAATTGGTTGTGGACTCCTGCTGCTGCTTTGTTTCTCCTAGATCACGGACTTCCCTCATTTAAAATTCTGATGCAAACCACAGCTCTAAGGCAGAGCTCAACATTTCACAGATTTGCCTTTAGCCATAATTATAGGCTCACCTTTGTGCTATGCACTTTCAAGAGTGGTAGTTGCTATAAATTACTACAGGTAGAAAAAATCCTCACAAAACAACAGCAGCGTTTTTGAAGGGGCACCAAGCAAGCTACAAGTTTGTCCACTGACATTTTCCTTCTGGATAATTCAGGCCAGGAGGCCAAAACAATGGTTGACTAACAAGACAGCATTCAGGGAAAAGGTTACCATTAATAATGCAACAGAAGAGTACTGTGTGGACAAGTAATGTAGGAAAAACATACCAAGGTGACCGGTAGGATGCAGGGGTCACATAAGAAACGAGTAGACATTAGTCAGAGAAGAGATATTATGAAAAGGATGTAATGTTGTTAGCAAAACATCCTTCCAAGTGTTTAGTAGGTTCTGCCCCCTATCCATTTCAGTGTTCTTCCAGAGACTTGGAAGATTTCCATTTGAATGGTGTAGATTCTTGATTTTCAAAAGAAATTCCATTAGTAGCATTCTGACAAAGACAATGCCTTCCTACAAGACACACTGTATTTTAAGACACATTGTAATTTTAAGGTTCTAGGAATGTATAACCCCAGGTTTTAGAGAACTGTGAAATTATTCCATTTTCTTAAAGCTAAATATTCTGAGTCTTCTCTTACAGTGCTGTAAACCAGGAATAACTTAAGCTAATTCTCATGAGTTACAGCAGTCTAAGGCTTATGTAAGTGGGAAGAGAATCATGCTGTCTATGCTCTATAAACTACAAGCCAGGCGAAGAGTTTACATAATGCGTTTATAAACAAAAGCCCTTCACATCTATAATCCATGACCAGAAAATGAATTTGTCCTGCAGAAAAAAAAGGAAACATGGCCTACCTTACAATCCCTTGTGAATAATAAACATGAGGTGCAAGCCAGTGATTGATATGAAGGAATTACAAGATAAACATGAACACCGCTTTCCTTTCATACAATAGCTTTGGAAGTGGTTTTGCAGTTTACTTGTATGCAGACAGTTCTGGACACAATGGTGTATATGTGAAAGTATCTAATTGTAGCAAGAAGATAGAGACAGCGTGTAGTTAAGTTGCCTGTTTAATAACCTTTATTGCTAAACAACCCCAGTAATGGTAAAATGGAAAGCAGTTTGAGTGTCTTTGCATTGTCTTTTGCCAGCTTAAGAGAATATACTTGCAAAGAGACTTTCAATCATTTGTCTTCAAATACGACACAACAAAAACTATTTCAGAGCTACTTTCAGTAAGGTAGGTAGAAAAAAAGCAGCCTTGGCATGGTATCCTTCTCATGTGAGCTCTGTACAAATGACGAAGACAAAACAAAGTTTCCATTTCCTGATACTCTTTCTAATTCGGATCCTAGTCCTGGTTTTCAGCCAATCCTCATTGCAGTCTGGTCAAATAAAGACTCAATGGGACTGTGGCTAGGGCTTACTAAAATAGCTGTGTTACCTACTTCATCAAGAACGAGCATATATGCTGTTAGGTCAGAAGCCTTGCCCTGATTTAATTGATGTTGTCTGGAAGAACAAACCAAGCTTCTTCACTGCAATGTGCCTGAAGCTTAAGTATGAAAGCTGAAGAGCGGAAATGAACACAGTATTTTTTTAAAATTAATCAATTAGAAACAAATATACTTATTTTAAGGATATTACTGCTTCAAAAATGATAACAAATTAACATCAATACGATAATATGCACAGATCAGTAAACTGTGTTGCTCCTTTATCTGCAACATCCCCCAGTCAATATGACAAGCAGGCTTTCCTGCATTTTGTAATACTTCTTTCTTCTCTGAAATGACAAACATTTTCCTCAGAAGCACAAGGATTACACTACAGAGACCAGCAAGAAGACAGATTTACACTCATATCCCAACTGATTCATTCCTAGAACAATTAAGCCACATCCTGCGACTTTTGGTACCTCTAATTGTCTATATGCCTCATTGGTTTTATACATAGCCCTAAAACTACTGTATGTTAAAGCCATAAAAATCAAAATTATCCAAAGTGTTCTCAATCAGTGACATTCCAGATACCCTCTTCTGACATTGCAATATCTGAGAAGAAAAGATGGAGAAAAGGATGGTTCCAACCAAGGAGCTAGCAAGACTAATCTACCACCATTTAAGTAGAAGGAATAGTTTTTGTGTAACATTAAGCTTCTTTCTAATCTTCTAATTGTGCATCTATCTCTATAATAGAGGCATGACAACAAATGATGGTATGAAGACAATGAGCTTTGCTAGAGTTTGAGTGTATAAGCTCCAGCTACCTTGGGGTTAGAAACCCAAAGCAATGGGGGACCCAAGGTGTGGGCAAGTAAAAGCGGTTTTCGTTTGACTTAAGCACTCCCTGAAAACCACAGAGAGAGATGGAGACAACAGAACATCCAAGTCACTGCAAACATGATAATCTGGTTTTGGACTAGCATGCTCTTTTCATCCTTTTACTTAATGAACCAGTGAATTCAAGCTAGTGCTAAAGCACATGATTCATGTCTAAAGTGCTCTGTTCCACTGTCAGATTTTATTCACACTGTCTGAATAACAAAATCAACAGAAATTCAAAGTTTATCTGAGCATAAACAAGGAAACCATAAGGTGCCAATTTGCGCAGGAATTCTAATGGGGCCATTTCCTCTTCTCATACAAGCTGATGGTCTTAAAAAGAAAGAGATGCAGAGAGGACAAACTTGTGAATGAATACTGAAGTACCTCTATTTAGAGCATCTAACCCAAACAGTGTGACAGGGTATGAAGGGGACCCGCACTCCTTCACAAACACACATATGTCCAAGCCTGCATGATCTGCTGTTCTGTGCTTTCGTGTAATTGGGGAAGGTTTTGGTTCACATGGCGGGAACCCTCAGGGCTCTTCAGGAAGTAGGAGGAATGGCCAAGAACAGCTTCAGCTATCACCCTGAAACACATCTCTGAGGATTAACCTCTAACTGGACTAAATTAAAATGCCACCAGCACCAGCCTAAGACTTCCAGCAGTGCCAGCAGCAGCTGACGCTGCCCAGACAACCTGCACTGACAGTGGCGCTGCACGTCTGCCAGCCTGGAACTCTCCTCTGTCCGCCAACAACCAAGCTGAAACAAAACTCTTGTAAGATGATGGACATGACAAGAAAGGGGCAACTGAAGTGACAAAGAGGATGAGTTCAAAGGAA
Source organism: Pedionomus torquatus (assembly GCA_013398155.1). Classification (NCBI taxonomy): domain Eukaryota; kingdom Metazoa; phylum Chordata; class Aves; order Charadriiformes; family Pedionomidae; genus Pedionomus; species Pedionomus torquatus. The sequence goes on along the minus strand of VZRU01012577.1, from coordinate 249,933 downwards.
GAAAACATTTATTATAGAAGGAGTTTTCATCTCCTCTTTATCAAAGGTCACCAAAGAAAATCCAGCTCCCATCCCTCCTCCCAGCTCACATGTTTCTGCTCAAGTTTTACAAACTGGTGTAAGGATCAGAAGAGATTGTGGTCATTGCTAACACTGCTTTACACAGTAGCCAAATCGACCCTGAATCAACCAAAACTCCAGCAAAACCTTACTTCTCAAATAACAGAAAGAATTTTCTTTCAAAGGGAAGTAACAAAACTTTGCATAAGCGACTGATCAAAGAGGCACACTGAGTTATTGTTCATGACATCTCCTTTTGTTAAGGTGACCTCCAAATAAAACGTGGGCCCTCAACAGGGCAATTAGAACACCCAGCATACTGCTGAGCATCACATTATTCAGAATCTAAATGGAGCTGTTTAATATTTGAAAAATTGCTCATGTGTTATAAAGCAAGATAATCAGAGGATCAGAGTAATTGTTTTGCGAGCACAGGCACTTTTTGTTCCTGTAATCCACTAACCAGGAAAAGCATCCAACCTGCACAACAAATAGAACAGATTAAACTGTTAGCTGTCACACACAAGATAAAAGGGAAAACTCCAGTTGATCAAGCTGAACTCCATTCCAGAACACAGAGAGTCTTGCCAGTTCCTGGCATTATAAATTCATTAGTCAGCTTTTACCTTTCCTGAAACAATCCACTTCCTCAAATACCTTTTAAAAATACCTCTCATGATAGATACCTTTGTCTTGTGGTGTCCAGACACTGAGGGGGAATTAAGCTCATATTTTTCAGGCTTTTCCCTGCAGAACAGCTGAACAAAAAGATCTAAAACACAGTCTCCTCTTTTTCTAATAAAAAATGAGGGTCTCCCCTCCAGCAGTCAGGGCTTCGAGACAACTGCAAACGTCTCTGATGAAATGTTGGCACTCATCAACAGCCCATATACTTCTCTGGCATAAGGGAGAGAAATCAGCAGTGAAGCTAATTTTTATGTTTGACAGAGAAAAAGGGTAGAAGTGTAGAAAATTGCATTTTTATAAGAGTCTCACATGAGCCAGTCAGAACAGATTTTTGTACCAAAACAGGTGCCCCTAATTCACTCCAGGCACAAAGGGTGAATCTATGGCCTGAAATATTGGTTTTATAAATACAAAAATACTAATTGATGTTTTTCATTAGACTAGTTCAGGAAATTCCAGTGCTTGAGACAGTGTTTCAGAAGAATTGTCTGATTTACTACTTTTTTTTTTTTTTTTTTTTTAAAGAAGATAATTCTATAGCTCACAGATTAACAGGCAAGGAACTTATTATCCTTAACTGAAAGTACAGAGCATCCCTTTTCATCTCCACTCACAAGAAAATTTGTCATTTGTAACCACAACTCAGGCTCCTGGTTTTGTGGCTGCAGTTCATATTTGCAGGATACCCCAAACTTCAAAACTTGTCTGAACCTTTACTTTGTGGATGAGTAAACTCAAAAAAATGTAGACAATCTGGACAACACAAACACATAGAAAATAAAGTTATAGAATGAACTCACATGATTTAATTTGGGTCCAAGCCATTTTTTATCCATTAAAGAGTTTGTATGTGGGCACAGAAGCACTTTGTCAAGTGTCAAAGTGGCACTTTGTCAGCAAATAGCACAAGCCAAGGTAGTTGTGTTTGAAAACTTCAATTTCAAGTTAAATTCTAGGGGAAACTAATTTTTACCTATTTAGATGATCTCATTTTCTCCAAAATCAGTGTTATAAGATCCTTGCTCCTCTAATCCATGTTCCTGTATTAATGACTGAAAGTGGTTCATGAAATACACATGGACAACACCCATTAAAAATGCCAATTACGTAACAAAAGTGCATCATTCCTCTAACAAGGAGATATACCTACATCTGGTATCCCACATCCTCCTGCACTTCCATTAGTCAATGAGAAGAAACAATACACAGTTCAGAAGGAGCTCAAAACGTACAGGGGAATGGCATACTAAAAACCAAACATTTCTCTCTTTTGACTAAACCGGTTATTTAGGGTGCTCACTTCTGATTTGGGCATCAACCCCAGTGACATGAAGTCAGGCGAGATGAATCCCAGCACAAGCCATTTCCTGAGAGCACCTGTATGCACTCCATAAACAGCAAACTCATGTTACAGAGACAGACAAATAAGCAGCTGAAGGAGAACCTTGACAGAAGATGTTGCTGTATCACAGAAGTCCCAGATTCCAACCATAAATGTACACATGGGGAATATTGGAGGGTGGGGAGGGGGGAAGAAAAACAAAATAAATCAGAATATCCAGAGGGAATAGTCTTACCAAGTGCTCCTAGCCTTGTTGGCTACCATTTGACTCAAAAGGTCACTCCTAGGTTTTTTCCACAAATGTCATATGATATTTACACTATATTAATTTTTTTTGGTGGACAGGCTCCTTTACCAATCAAGTTTTTTCACCTGTTATCCCACTAAAATATCTTTCCTCCAAAAAACTGTTTATTATTTATCTCCAGTTTTCAATGTAAAGTCATTCCAAACATGTCACAGAAATTCCATGTCCTTATTTTAAATGAAGGGTATGCGTTCTATATATAATTTTTAAAGAGATCTATGCTAAACTGTGTCTATAGAATAATCTCACATAACTAGATGTCCAACCAGCAATCTAGAAGTTATCTTAAATGGCCTCTCTAAAAATGCACTGCAAACTCAGAAGGTTATATAGTTCATAAATTGTGAGTAGGTACTAAAGTCTTATGCAAATATCTTTGCAGGATGGGAACTTTAAATTTTAAAGAAAGAGGGTGCTGATTCTATCCTCCTAGGGATTTCTTCCAAAAATAAAAAATAAAAAAACAAACAACAAAAAAAACCCTTACAACAAACCCAAAAGCTCACATATAATTAGATAATATTCAAGAAATGCATATTATTCAAAGCTATTCAGAATCCAGGTTTCTGAGGGAATACAGAAAACTTTGCATTTGTTTTAATCACCAATACATATTCTCATTTCCCAATAATTTGCCATGAAGAAACGAAGAGTAAAGAAAACCTTTAATACTGGGAGAAGACAAAAAAATAACAAAAGGTAAGCAAGACACTAAAAGGGGAAAAATAAACTTTTCTATATTAATTTTATCTAAAAGTTTTAAAAAATGATTGGTTTAACTATAGGTAGTTATAATTAAAAGCCATCTAAAATCACAATGTAGTATTTAGCATTTCAGGTAGTGACTGTTCAGTTGGATATTTATCACATATTAAAATAAACCTCCCAGAATTAACAATAGAATGCATTTTACTGATTTTCTTAGAGTGAAAGATTAATTATTAGTTCCAGCCCATCTGGAAGCAAGGACAGGTGAACTGGGAGGAGTAAAGAGAAACTGTCCGAGTGGCCAGGAAACACATCAGGCGGGCAAAAGCCCAGAGAGAACTAAATTTGGCCAAGGACATTAAAAATAATAGGAAAAACTTCTGTAGATATGTCAGGGATAAAGGCAACAATAGGGAGGCTGTGAGCCCTCTCCAGAAGGAAACGGGAGGCCTGGCCACTCAGGATATGGACAAGGCTGAGGTACTAAATGACTTCTTTACCTCAGTCTTCACTGGCAAGGGCTCTAGCTGCACTGCTCAAGTCATAGAAGGCAAAAGCAGGGGCTCTGAGAATGGTGAACTGCCCACAGTAGGAGAAGATCAGGTTTGAGACCGCCTGAGGAACCTGAAGGTGCATAAGTCCATGGGACCTGATGAAATCCATCCATAGGTCCTGAGGGAGCTGGCAGATC
>VZRU01012577.1:184355-237787 GCA_013398155.1 Pedionomus torquatus | reverse complement strand
TAAGCTCTTATTATTAGACAATGACTTGCTCACATGCTTAGACTCATATTTTCTAAATACGCAAAGCATTTGACACTGTCCCTCATGACATCCTACTCTAAATTGGAAAGCCATGGACTTTTTGGATGGACCACTCGGTGGATAAGGAACTGGCTGGATGGCTGCACTCAAAGGGTTGTGGTCAACTGTTCAATGTCCAAGCGGCGGACAGTGACGACTGGTGTCCCACAAGGGTCAGTACTGGGACCTGTGCTATTGAACATCTTTGTCAGAGACATGGACAGTGGGATTGAATGTACCCTCAGCAAATTTGCTGATGACATGAAGCTTGGTGGTNAGTGATAGGACAAGGGGTAATGGTTTTAAACTGGAAGAGGGGAGATTTAGATTGGATATTAGGAAAAAATTCTTTCCTGTGAGGGTGGTAAGGCACTGCCCAGAGAGAAGTTGTGGATGCCGCATCCCTGGAGGTGTTTAAGGCCAGGCTGGATGGGGCTTTGAGCAACGTGCTACAGTGGGAGGTGTCCCTGCCCATGGCAGGGGGGTTGGAACTCGATCTCTGAGATCCCTTCCAACTCTAAACATTCCATGATTCTATGATAAATTACTATCAATAAATCCAGACAGACCTTGATGTTAAGATTTAAAACACGACCTGTTAAGCTGAGAAAAGCACTTCCCTTTTTTTTTTTTGGAAACTCCAAATTTGCTATAGTTACAGAGAAGACACAAAATGAAAAGTGCCAATCGGAAAACAGATTCCCTTTTCATCTCCTTCAACTCCCTTTGTTTGTTTGGGGTTTTTTTCATAGATTTCTTCCCTCCACACAAGCATTCTAATCCATATTCTACAGAGTTTTGGGGATCACCCTTTTAAACACATGTCCCTTTAAGAAGGGAAGAGCTTGAAAATATATTTCTTCAAAACAGAGACAGGTACTGCACAAAGGCAATGACTAAAAATTATTTCAAAAATTAATTCTAGTTCAGCCTCAGGGAATGGATTTAGAATTTTTTTAGGAATTGAGTGATGTCAATTTGAAATTTGTGTTATCTACAAAATGAGATGCCCATTCTGCATGTTATTGAAAAAAAAATATGATAAAAATTCCATTTTCTTTTCCTTCTCAATGTGGGAATACAGGAGAAAAATTCCCCAATGGTTCACTGTAGGCAACCACAACTAATAGGGATATCTTCAGGAATTGCAAACAGCTCTGAGAGGTCTGGCTACATGCACATCTCCCCCCATGCTAAAGGGTATCAGCCAGGCTGTGAGGCCACCCGCCACCACCTAGGGTCAGGATCGAGAGGAGCAGATCAGCCGCCTTCTTACTGGAAATGCTGGGCAGAACGTCAGGTGATCATGAAAAGCAATAGGCACCGCTCTCTGCCCCTGTATTTTTCCAACAGTTTTTCAAGTCATTGCATCCTTTCCCTGCCAGCCAAAGCCAGATGTAATACTGGCTTTACTGCCATGGAAAATAATAAAAGGGATGTCATTAGTCTTTAATTTAAGGTTTACGACACAGAAAATTTTAATGGAAGTTAAATTAACTATTGACATTTATCACAATAATTTGTTCTGTAGCCTCTGACCTGCAAGACAATAGCAGGATAATAAAGGCTTCAGGACATGACTGAGATGGGAGAAGAAACCATCAGTTATCAGATGCAAGTAAGCAGCTTGTCAAATGTGAGACTTCTGGTTTTATGGACAAAGAATATCCAGTAATGGCTATTTTACCTTTGAGATATGTTCACACATAAGCAATCACTTCAACCTCCATATCCATTCATTTCACAAGTATATGCAAAATGAGGTCCTGAAAAGTCTTTTTAGAGAAAGCAGGCTAAATTGCTACTGATCATCATGGCATACAAAACAGCCAGGGTGACATCCTCACAAGAGGAAGGCTTAAAAACTTTAAGGATGATTTACAAATGTAAGCTTAGCTTTAAAAGTACTTACCATATTAAGCAGTTATGTTTTAAACAAATTTTAGGCAGAGTAATACAAAGGAGATCTGAGACAATGAGACAGTCTTTTACTTAATGGTATATTCCAAGTATATTGTGGAAAAAATGGAATATGTGACTTTCCTTTCATAAACATGTTTAACACTATCTATTGATAAAGTGATGCAGGCATCTGATATAATTTCACTGGATTTCACACCATGATACGTTATTGTAAATGCATTTTTTTATATTAAGGATGATACCACAGCAAATAACTGTTAGGTTTCCTTTCCGAAATTTTCCAATTAAAGTGTTGGTATCATTTAAACATGACCGAGCTTGTGCAGCCTACGAGCAAAAATATGCTAATAAATACTCTTACCATACAATCCCTGTGGTTTCACATTGCTGCAGGAAGCCTCATCTATTAGCATGACTCTGGACAGGACTTTATATCCAGCTTCTTGCCCAAAACTGTTCTGTAAAAGTACGGCCCCATCAAAGCTCCCAGCATAAACTTGTTTTAACATCACAGGGCAAGATAACAACAGTATGTCAAGCCAAGTGTTCGCTAAATTTTTCACAAGAACGATTTCCCAAAGAATGGAAGCAAAAGAGGCAAATTGTAGCACCAAGCCCCGTGTTTAGGCACTGAGTGCTGTTTATTTAAACATACTTTTTCTTAATTATACAATCATGTGGAAAGGGCAGAATGATGAAGCCAATCACACAGGCCTTAATTAGACCAAATTCTACTGAATTTAAGAGAAGTTTCACCTCTTTAAGAACTCAGTGCTCAGATATTTCTTCCTGCACCCAGCAGTTGATCATTATTTTTCCCTTGAAGCCTGATTAATCGCTCATAGAATATAACTTTTTTCCTGGCTTGTGTAACTGAACTCCTTTTCATGTGTGTCTCGTCATTTTTATTACCTGAGCTATTGGCAGCATCATCATCCTGCCTCAGCAATTTCTAAAGATTAAATAAATGTTGCATGAAAATGTGTTTCTCTTTATCTGTTTTAAATTTGTTGCCTTTTAATTTCAATATCTCTTTGTTCTTTTGTTATGAGGAAGAGAAAAAGCTAAGTATTTTATTAAGCTTCTCCATACCAGCTCATATTTCATACATTGCTAAAGTTTTTTACCATGTCCTCCTTCCTTATGTAGGTCAGGCAAGCCTTATAAATATCTCTTTGCTCAGTAGCCCCTCTGCCCCTAATAATTTCCATTACCCTCTGAATCTCTTCTCTTTCTGTCATATGCTTCTGCTGCAGTGCAACAAGAACTGAACATAGCATTCAAGGTTAGGAGAAAGATGTGATTCCGTTTAGATAACACCAAGGAAATACTTCCTGTGTTATTTTGTGTCACTGTCTAATACAGCTCACTACTTCACTTGCTCTGATTTAATACCACAAACCTTGTCCCCAGCCCTACTGGAGGGACCCTACATACCTCATAAAACCCACGTCACACTTCCATAAAGCAACATATTTTGGTGAATTCAATTAAGAGATGAAAACTTAACAACAAAACACTCCAGCTTGGACTGTTTCTACAGCTCATGCTTTACCACCCTACCCACAGAGAGCTGATGACTCTGGCTGTGGTCCTTTAGCATCACCAGACAATGAACACCAATTAGCTCACCCTGGAGGCAGTGCAAACCCAGACCCTGCCCAGACAAGCACATACACGCATACATGTTCACAACAATTAAGTCACACCTGTGTCCAAAGCCTGCTTAGGGTGAGAGTCCTACTTATTTCTGTCCCACAATTTTGAACTGCCTATTCCTACGCTCAGTATGCAATATTGGGTTTATTTGCATCACTTCCTAAGGTACAGGTTGTTTCTATTATGGGGGGGCCCACTTCTCTTAACATATAGGTTACCTTTTTCACATCAACAAGGCAAAAACACTACCTACAATTACAGCTTCTCTGCCATAAATTATTTATCACTCTCAAGAGCCTGTTTGATTATTTTTTCCCTACCTTTGGAGTAGGGAAAATAGAGTTGTTTACCTAATGAAAGAGAAGCCTATGGTCATGTCAGTAGTTTTCACCACAGATTAATACAAAAATAAAATTCCAATACTTTTATATTAGAAATAGTATTAGAAAATGCTGAGTATTTATAGTTTTACTCAAGACTGTTTACTTCTAGATTAAGACACTTTTCTCAAGGTGCTCAAATTTTTTTTATTTGTTTTTGATTCATATATTTTTTCCCAGTGCGGTAGATTAATGCAGAAATATGTATAGTATGCTACATTTATCTCCTTTACTGCCTGATACTAAACATATCATGATGTGGTATTTACATTCAGCACACCTCTGCCATTAAACCTGTTCCAGAGCTCAAGGTATAACCTAAAAGGTCAGTAAGACCTGTCTCATATTGGCCTCCCCCACATAGAATACTGCATCCCAGCTCTGGAGTCCTCAACACAAGGACATGGACTTTCTGGAGCGGGTCCAGAAGAGGGCTAAGAAGATGATCAGAGGATTTGAGTATCTCTGCTATGAAGATAGGCTGAGAGAGTTGGAATTGTTCAGCCTGGAGAAGAGCGGGCTCTGGGGAGACCTTACAGCCCCTTCCTGTACTTAAGGGGGTTATAGATCATTTGCAAAAGCAGTACCTTAGCTATGGAGCAATCTGCCACGAGAGATCACATTTGTCTCTATTGCACTTCATTCTCGGAGACCAAAATCCACACGTTGTTTCTGATGAAACATTCCCTAGAAATAGAAGGTGAATATAACAAGAAAAAAAAGAGAAAGAAAAGTGCAAAGTTATTGACCTTGTTCCTTTATTTCTTCTCATGGTCCTTCCTCACATCTATTTATGTAAGGCATTTCAAATGCCTCAGTGAGAAAATCTTTTGAAATATCATGGACTGGATTAGATTTGTAACATGTGATGTGAAAGGTAGATATCTGAAGAGAAGAAAATCCAATTAGGCACAGGTGCCCAGCAGCCGTCTGAGGAGTGAGTGGATATATAATTGGGGCAGCAGACAGCAAGGCACCATCTAAACCCCTCCATCAGGATGAGATGTGGATGGCTTACTATACCTAACAGACACTTCTCTTCTACACTTTGCTTAGTTTTCAGGGACAGGAAATCAAGGCACGTGGATCAGGAACAAGCAGTGGCACTGCCTGGTGAGATCAGCAATGCATCACCAGGAAAGAGAAAGAAATTTCAGGATGCAGTGGGGATCCACCATTTACAGGTGATTGTTTTTCCTCCTCGCTTAGATTACTTGCAGTTTTGTTTTAGCCTAAAGGTGTTTGGAGGGTACGGTTAGGTAAGCATCTAAGGCACCTCCAGCAGCAAAAGGATGAACAATCTCATTCAAAGCATGTCAGTGAGCAAGCACCAGAGTAAAAAGGAACCAAAGAGACAGCAGGCAGGAGTGTATAGGGTCACTTTATAGAAAAAGAATCACATTGAAATGCAGAACTTTTGGCCTTCTCCAAAAATGCAGAAAAAATGAAACCAAATAATTCATAAAGGAATTGGTGTAATGCTTCTTTTTTATTTTTTGTTTGTTTTTTTTATTAACGTATATTGTTGTTATGCAGAACTCTTCCAATACCTGTGGTAGAAAAATCCACAGATCATTTTTTAACAATTTTGTTTTAAAACACAAGAGAAACTTTTTGAACTCATAGAATCTTTTTTTTTTTTTTTCTTTTGGAAAAAAAAAGAAGGGTGTTGACCAGACAGGAATGAAACAGAAGTCTTTCTGTGGTTCTCTACCTGCTGACTCTTGCTGGTTTTCTTTCATAAATATTCACAATCCACTAAAGTCCTCTTTGTAGATCTAAGAGAGGAATTCTGAGGTTTGTGTATGAAAAAAATAGATTTGGATGCTACTGAGAACAGAAGCAGCCTATCAGAATTGCTGCCTATGGCATCTGTCATCTTCATTTTTGTTTCTGGAAAAGAAAAAAAAGGCATTTGCCTTTTGTAGAAATAAACAGAGTTGCCATCCAGAAACAAACAGGTATCAAAGTGATGAAATCTAGCTTTCTGAGGCAAGTTCACACTGTACTGCATTACAGACAAGTGCTATGTAACTTCGTGCACCCATTGACACAGGAAGAGCTGTACAGAGGTTTCCTTAAAACCATATGAGTACAGTGGAACTGTAGATGAGCTGACCTAACGAGCTCCAGTTCAGCACATGGCATACATGAAGTATTCACTTCCTAGAAAAGTGTTCATGGGAGAAGCTGCACTAGCATGATTTACCAGTGCAACTGTTCCCACCGGTTCCACTGTGGGAGCTTCATCACTGGTCTCAGTGGGAGCCAGTTTACGCCAATACTTGCAGCATTTAATCAGCACACTCTACAGACACAAACGCTTAGGACCAAATACTCTCAGCATGAGCACATACAAATATAAGAAGAAACAGAAGATGGAAAAGACAGCTCCAACCCAGCCACCCTGCAGGTAGCAACAAACTGGCAGGACATTTTTTTGAATGAATAACTGCAGTCATTTGGAAGACAAGATTTCATGTTGGCTGTCAGGAAGATAATCCCCTCTATACCGCACGCACTGGAAACACCCTCCAAATTGCTTTATTGACCATCAAGAAGAGAAAGTTCACAGCCTGTTCCTGGGCTGGTTGCTGTGAAATAAATGCTGAACAAGATAACTAGAAACTAGAAGACAAGATACGCAGATGGATAAGAAAACAATAGAAAAACAGAAAGCCAGCTCAGTAACTCGGAAGAGACAGAGTCCACTAAACTTTCTCTGATCCATTGAATCCCATAAAAACATAAAGGTAATAATTTATTTATAACACAGCCTTATGGAGAAGGTAGCCTGATTTGCTAAAGTGGAAATGGAGCATCTTAGGTCCCGTACAGTTACAAACCCAAATCAGTCAGTCTAGTTTTATAGCCCAAAAAGAATACAAATAGTAATGGTGCAGTAATCACTTCTGCAAAAACACCCCCATAACAAAACGAATAAATCTATATCGTTCATTTGAACTAACAGAAATGAAGAATATCTTGCAACTTCATTGTAAGAAAGCAGCGTTATACAATCAATCTCTCCCTGCTTTGCAATCAATAACTTTGCTCTGCTTTAGTTTTTCTGAACTGGCAGGAGACCATTACCTTGCAACAACATTCTTCCGCTTACATCTCACCTCTTTAGAAACTGCAGAAACACTCCACTGGCCAAATTTAACTAGTAAATATTGATTTAAGATTAAAAAAAATAAATAAATTCCAGTAGTCATCATCATTTAAGCCATCTAACTTGAGCAGAAACATACTTCTTGAAAGAGACTTATTTTAATGAAGAACAGTATGACAGAGAAGAAAATCTCTTGTAGAGTTAAAGCATGCTTGCTGCTAAATAGCCTCTTTGTATAATTAGGACTTGCAAAGTGGCAAAACACAATCCAATTAAGTCAGTTAGGTTCATGTGATTAACATCAGACTGGCAGTATTGCTCTCGTGGTTCATCAGTAGCTTTACTAATTAGAACATCACTAAGCAGAGACACCTGACCTTGCCTCAGCCAGTTCAGATTCTGGTTTACCCTTCTGAACCCTGCATCAGCCTCATGCTTGCTTCTTTCCTCACTGGTAGACACTTTCCTCTGATATTCTGTTCTTTTTGGAAGTCATCTTACCAGTCATCAATTATCATCAAATAATTAGTGCCTCTCTGTTCACTGACTAGAGAACAAAAAAAATGAAAAAAAGATAAAAGAGTTTTTGACAAAGATATTTTTCTGCTCATACTCTGAATTTGCTACAATATTAAAAATCAGCACGGGCTGAGTATAAAAGCAGCCAGGAAGCAATTTTAAGTTTCATATAGAAAAAAAAAAAAAAAAATTCTTTTCTTGCCAAATAGTCACCACAAGTGGGAATGGTGTCAAGTGGAAATGGTGTCAACAAATGTTGCTCAACAGCAGCTCAGTAATCAGAACAGAAAGGTTACCACAGGGGAAACAGGATCTGTGATTCCAGTCTTGGCAGCATCCCTGACCCATGACAAGAGGACAAACCATAGTCACCGATTGCTTCACCTCATCTTCTGCTGCAGGCAGCTTCCTTTCCTATGCTGCCGTGGGGGGTGTGACTGCAGTGCTTGTTATCAAGGGCCAATTATTTCCGCTAAGTAGAAAAGCAGAAAGATTTTCTAGGTACCATCTTTCACATGATGACTTTGTGGTTAAGGGCCCTTAAAATGACAGCCAAAAGAATAAACGAGTTTGGAAAGACACACTCAACTTTGTGATGATGATGGAGTAACTAATAAACATAATAAGAGAAGCTCTAAGTATTAAGAAAAAATACTATACATCTCAATTTTCTCTAAAACAATTCAGCACGTTGCATAATAGACATCATAAACAGAATTGCTTCATAATATGTAGAACTTATAACTTGTTGAGCACAAAGAACTCATTTTGAATTAGTTTTTCCATTTGACATCAGATTCTTCTCTGTATTCTTCTTAGCAATGACTGCTATGCTACAGAAACAAAAAATACTGAATAAAAATTAACTGTAGATCAAGAATAAACCCCAGCAGCCCAATGCCAGTTACAACCAAAACATACTTATGATATTAAAAGGATCCTAATAAGTGTGTTAGGGACAAGGAGACAAGTCAATAAACAAATTAATGGAAAAATGAAATCTCTAAATACGAAAGAAAACTAATTATGGGATTAGAAAGGATTAAGCGACAGAGCCTGTGATGACAGGGAACTTTACTCGATAGTCCTTGAGATCCCTTTTTGTCCTGCATTTCTAAAATTTTCAGGAAAAAATCTAGCAAATTTCACTGTTGCATAGATCTCCCAGCAGTCTGTTTAGTTTCTCATCTAACCAAACTCTTTTACAGCTGATCTAAACAATTTTCCAAAGAAAGTACAAGCAGTGTACCATGCTCTCCATTCCTTCCTCTGCTTTATACTGCTTTGGTTCCCCTACACCTTGGGTGTATGTCACTTTAGCCATTAGAAACACAAATGCCAAGGATGCTAAACCTTGCATGGACCTTGAAGCTTAGTTTCTGACTAACTTGGTGTCAGAGTTAATCTTAACTTCTTTCCTAGACCAAAGCATACTTTGAGACACTATGCCAGTGCCTCAGAATATTGCTGCATTAGTGAGGCTTGTCAGAAAGCCTCTGTGTAGATCTCCACAGGAAAAATCAGATATGAAAAATAAATTTAAAAAAAAAAATCCATTCCCTCTGCTCTCTAGTAATATCTAAAAAGAACCATAAAGATTCATTCCAATTCTAGTTAACACCTGGATGCAGAGTTAAATTGCAATGAGTTGTTCCTGGTTCACATTTAAGTGATAAAGGAACACTTAAGCTAAAATGCTTCACTTGCACTCTATCAATTTCTCTAATAAATAAGTTAAAACAAACAACTCTGCTTTCCAGACTCTTGACTATATATTTTGAAAGTATTCAATAGTTTAATTTCCAGTGGGGGAATCTTTTTCTTAAACTGCATGCCCACATACACAACCAAATACCCACAAAATAAATCTTGGGATGACACTGAAAAGAAAATTAATCTCAGGCTGGAGAACAGATGAAGAGAGACACAGGTAACATGATATACAACTTACTATTTAGCATGGGGATTTTTTCAACACTAAGTGCTACATATGCCAGTTCATGCTTATTGTCCTGAGTGATGGCAGATGATGTTCTTTGGGTGAGTGAAATGATCCCAGAAGCTTCTCTTTCCACAGAGACCTTCAGAAGCTTCAGGTCAGGCTTGCAGTTGTCAGGATTTCTGACAGGATTTCAGCAGGAATAGCTTAGAAAAGCAGGAACTTGAAGGCTGCCAGGCTGAGGTAACTGCATACACAAATGCAGGATAGCTACTGATCACATGGGCCTTCAGAAATGAGAAGGAAGAAACCGTCAGCAGGAAAGAAGGGGCTCACTTTTTGAGCCACCTTTCAAGAAACAACCTAAATGAAAGTAAGATGAAATACTGCTTGCTTGAATCCAAAAACATGGATCCAAGTCAATTTAGACGTAATACAACCAATTTTTAGACTACCAAGACAAATCACCCCTTAATTGGGATCCAGATAAATTAGTCCTTCCCATAGCATCTCTATGGTGTTCCTCTGTTTTTGCTCTTCTGAGCACAGTGGTGACTCCTAGCCTTCTGTTTCTTTCCCCTGTGTACATATTAGCTGTGATTTTCTGCTTTAGATCACATTGTTTTATCTTTTTCTCCGCACTCCATAAAGAGCAGGATTTTTAAAGTTTGATGGAAACAGTCTAGTCCCTCTTTGTCCCCTACTGTCCCACTGCCATCTGTAACAATTGCCACAACCATCTCACACCATCATCTTCCCCTAGCTCACCAGATCCACTATGAGCTCAGGTAGATGAAGAGTGGTGGTGGCTTGATAGGGAACAATGGTGGTGGTGGCTTGATAGGCCTGGGAACACTGGTCAGAATTAAGGTTTCCAAGAATGGGTGTATGAAACCCACCGTTGACCCACTTGAGGTGGGATGGCTTAAAGAACTGAAGGAATAATATGTAGGGACTAGACTTCACAAAGGTAAAAAAAAAAAGTTGGAAAATTGAAATGCCACTGATAATCAGGTTACAATGCAGGCTTACCCAGCCCTCAACACAGGATGCTTTTACTCCTCTCCTTGTTCCCTACCATGCCTCTCAAACCAGACTTCCCTGAATTACTTTCTGCCCAGCTCTATATCACTGCTCCATGTATACAACAGCAGTCCTCTACTGACCCTCTCATCCTCACATTGGGTGCCACAGCCCAACAAGCTTGGCTGTTTTCTGGCTATCTTCACAAAAGCTATAGATTGGCTCCTTCCTTTGACAAGAATTGCAAAATATCTAATCACAACAAATCTGCTTGAACAGAGCTCCAGAAAAAGAGGACATGGGCAGAAGGGGAAAACAAACAAACAAACAAAAAAAAACCCAAACCAAAGAAACTCCACACACAACAAAACTGATAGCAAACTGATAGTAACCCTAACCACGTACAACATCCTATCATGGGTGATACTGCTAAATAAGAATTTGCATCTGAAAAGGAACAGTCCAATAATTTTCATGAAATGCAGTCAGTAGCACAGACACCACTCACTTTCACCTGGATATTAATCTCATGGAGAAATATTCCTTTGACATCACATCTCGAGATAACCAAGAAAATCTCATATATTCTTGTTATTTTTCCACTTGAAATCTTTTGCCCACAAATGCAATTCATATCTATGGATCCTGTGGGAAATGAATGAATGTGTCTTTATTGCCCTGTCAGAAAACAGCCATTTAAAGGTGTGCTAAAAGTTAAGTGGTTTATATGGATGACAAGAAATAATTTATTTTATTCCTCTAATTCAGAAGACCTATCCAAAAATCTTACTTTAATGAAAAGCAGCTCACTGAAAACATTGTGAGAGAAGATGATGGCCTAGAATAAATCTTTACCTAAGATTATATAGTGACACTGCATTACCTCATGCTTTCTACTGCACGCATGTAAATTTAAGATATGCTACTTGTCACTACACACGCATGATACAGGTCAGAATTATCTCAAGGTATTTTCTGTGTTATAATAGAATACAGATTCCATTGTAATTGATAGTATATAAAACAATAGTTATGGGGTAAGGCATTAAGAATTTTGGGCGAACATTTGTTTTAACATTTTCCCAATGAAAATAATATATAACCAGATTGATTTTATAATAAGCATTTAGTAGCATAAATCTTCAACATTTTGCAAGCTAAAAATACTCTTTTCGTCAGACAAATATGACTCCATAGAGTGTTTAGAATGAGCTACAACAACCAGGGTATATGATTCATCATTTCATACCACACAAACCTCACATTCTCTTCACTCTTGACAAATGGGTGCACAATTTATTCCTTTTTGTAGAGCTTGATGTTTAAAAAAGCCTAAAATATTAGCAGCAATGGGAGTTGAAAATATAAGGTCTTCTGCTGCTTTTCCTCCCCCTTTCTTTGATCATTTTATACACAATTCTCATGAAATCTCTAAAAAAGTCAATACTCGCCTATAATATCTTTTATAATGAAGCTTAGGACAGAACACATTAATGTCCTTGGCTCTGATAAGTATTTCACATTGCATTCATAATTGGTTGTGTTTGGCTTATACTGATCTTTCTGAAAGAAAATACAGCTTGCTTTTTTTTTTTTTTTCCCCACAACAACAAATAGTAACTATCAATTAGGTTAGATAAAATGACCCCAACAGTCCCTTTTGTCCCTAAATTATATCCCAGCTATGAATAAAACATTCCTACCTTTGATTATGGTTTGAAAGGACATTTTAATATGAGATAAAGCAATCTGGTTTAGAATTTCAACTGAAAAGCAAAAATAGTATCCTCCCTCTACCTGCATCTTGAATCCTTTACAACAAAACCAAGAAAAAATGCAGGAGGGCACTATATCAGCCCTATACAATCCTGTCCTCACAAGTTCTCCATCTTGCCAAGATCATTCATTCACTTCTGGAGCTTTGGCCCTTGTAAAACACAAGAACAGCAAAGGCCCTCAAAATCGTGTGGCAGGGAATCAGTTCTGAGTTAGAATTCTCAGCCTTTGAAAATGAGATAATTAGCTTTACCAAATGGAAATGACATCTCCCAAGGTCACAATATTCCATTAAAAAAAAATAACATGTATATATTTGAAACATATGCATTAAAGCTGGTTTAATAAATGTTCTTCCAGTTCTCCGCTCCTCCAAAGGAGGAGTTAATCGCAGTCTATACAAAATCTTACAGGTGCTTGCACTAGACGTTAACAAAAATAAAGATTATAAAAGATTATAAAGAAGGCTGAGGAATCTGAAATGGGACTAAAGAGCTGGAACACCAAAACTACACATTGTCAAAGTCACAAGTCATCTGGCAGCTATCTGTGAGAGTGTGAAGTCCCATTGATGCTTTGAATTCACCTTCTCTGCACATTGCCCTAACATCCACGTCTCAGAGTACTCTTCTGGTCAATGCCAAAGTCTCCTGAAACGGGGCAATCTTACATTGTGTTTGTCCAACACCCAGAAGAACACCTTCCTAATCTTTATTAGAGGCTCTGCTGTGCAAATAAAAGTGATAATTATACATCCCACTATATTTTTCTCTATATTCCTACACATATCTACTACTATATATTATTATATGTATAAAATTCATTGAAGTTAAGTTCCTTGTGTTTAGCAAACATAATATGGAGTGCATCTTGCACTTTATTCTTTCACTCACAGAATAATACAGCATGAGAGCATAATGCAATGGATTAGTGAACCGAATCTCTGAAACGTGCCAGAGGTAGATCACATCTGTTATTAATAGTAGCAATCTGGCTTTTATAAGGCCTCTCATAAAGAAGCAGATGAAATACTAGTCAGCTTTAAACCGATAACAGCAACTATATCAAATATGCTGGACTCGCTCTGTGCATGGTTGAAATGTGAAAAGGCAAAGGCACTAGCAGAGCAAAACGACCTCCTACAACCAGAGCATACCTTATCCAACTGGGAGATTGTACACAGTACTGTCCAAGCAGTAAGAACAAATCATTCTTTTGCCTCTGAATATTTTTTCTGCAACAGCAGGGTTAGCTTTAAACAAAGAGGTTTTGCTTACAATGCACTTGAAAAGGCATGAACAGCTAACGTAGTGAGTGACCCAAACTAAATGCCAACTCCATCATCATGAGTTGATGTTTAGCCCCTCGATCAGCATCCAAGTTTTTCTAATAAGAATGTTTGCTCTCCATATAAAATGAGGCTCTTCCTACAAAATTCATTCATTCAGGACGCATCCAGGTGGAAGAATAGTGAAGATGCCTCATCTTGGATACCTGAACAGGTGAATATTCAATTCTAGGAAATGTGCATGCTACAGATCCCTGTCCTGTGTCTGTGAGCAAGATTAAAATCTCAAAGGAGCTCAGCAGGGAAGGGAAAATATTAGCTCCACAGCTAGGACTTCTACTGCAGGCACGACCTGGTACTAAGGATATCCAGTGACCCTCAGGAGAATGTGCCATCCAATATGACAGGGAATTTTTTTTTCCACACTCTTGCTTACACTCACCACTATATTGAAATTATATCTAGAACAGTTTCCCCAAGTCAAACGCTCAGAAGGCGCCCTCTATTTTCCTAAACTTATCACAGTAAGACTTTGTGCCAAGGAGTAAGATTCAGCCCATCTCCAGCATAGCAGATCTCCCACATCTTTAGTTATTACTTCAAGTGTTAACCCCCACTGTTAGGGCAAGGCAGTATTCCCACCACTCCCTTGTCTGTGTACTAATATATCCAAGGCTATCGCAGTTGGCAGGTGCTGATGTGTTTGATCTGCCTAACAGATCAAACTGAACAGTGAAATATCTCCAAGGAGACGAGTCTTAGACATGAGCTGCCAAAATGCAATAGGAATAAAGTGCTATTATGTATGTTCACAAAGAGATTGTAGCCAGCTGGGAAATCATAGTGTTGTCATAAATCGTGTGACCTACAGGGATCTAGTCCAAACAGGCATAGTCTGGAGCTGTACACAGGTTCTTCAGGTTCACGGTTCTGGAGGTTTCTGACCTGCAATTTGGTCACCTTAAACAAAATTTTCTCCATCCCCCATCTTTGTGAATATCTGCCCAAGGTACTAAAAGTGTTCATATGTACTTTTTCATAACATTTATGATTCCTGACTTAGCTCTTTAGTACTCAGAGTGGGGAACTTATCTAAACCAGAAGAAAAGTACACAAAATTCTAAAGCAGGCATGTGCACTGAAGGATCAGTATCGGGAACTCAAAACAATGAGTTATCATTCTGAAAATTTCCCTAATACTGATGGCCAGAGCATCTTCAGCTCACATCAGGATAATCCTGGCCTTGCAAAGACTGAGCTCAACCACTTGAAGAATGCCATAGGTTTTCCATGTGCATTTATTGCTTATATTAAATCATCAGGGATACAGCACTAATCCCCAGAAAAATAATAAACTGAGCTGTCCTATCAAATTTTTATTTAGGCGCCCAGTAGTACTGTGCCATAAGATCTTAACAGGATTTGAAAGTGTCCTCTCAGCAGGCTGCCATAAACATTTTTCTTCACTTTGAGAAAGCTGACTAGTATAGTTTATACTAGATAAGTCACACAAGCCCATTCAAGGACATTTCTTCTGTGGACTGGATGCCAGAGAGGAGTATGGCAAAGTTCATGTTCCAGAGCCTAATTTGAATACTATTTAAAAGAAAAAACCCAACAACCCCGAATTTAACACGTTGCCTTCTTCTTTCAAGTGTCGATTTAGTACTTTCAACGATTTTTTGATCAGTGATCCAAAACGTACACTAAAATGCAAGAGGTAGTTAGAAAGTGTAGTAAAGACACAGAGGCCTTGGAAGTATTAGACAAATATCTTTCCTCACAAAATACATTTTTCCACAGAAATGAAGGGATGTGATCTGAAGAGAAATGCTACAGTCAGCATGACATATCAGCCTATTTGCTCAGTCTCAAAGAACAGCATCAGCACTCCAGCCCAAGCAAGTAAAATGAGAACAGCATCATCCAGTTCTACAGAAAAAGATCAAATTGAGGGGGGCAGGAGAAGGGTGGGGGGAGAAGGGAAGATGCAACATCTTTCACGAATAACAGAAAAAATTAATAGCCATTTTTGGTTTTCCAAGTTCTCTAGTTTCTAAGAAGCAGTACTAGAAATAAAAACATTTTGCTGCTTAATTGCTGGGTAATTTAAAAAACAGAGTCACTGGAATTGTTTTTTTCTAATTAACAAGGAAAAGAGAGGTGCTTGTAAGGCAACACTAGTATCTTGATATATATGACAAAACAAAAGAAATCAGGAAACCTGAAAATTATTACAAAGGGCATAGCAGAGACTGTCATGCACTGAAGCTTCTTAGTGTGAGCTTTGACAACAACAAACATTTTCTCCTGTGATCTTTCAGTAGCCTAATTCCCACAGCCTGACACTGAGCAAGCTCCAGTCTCCACACGTTCAGAGCAGAAGTGGGTTTTTTCCTTGGAGAAAGGTTGGGCTGTGTCTGTCAGCACTGTCCTCTGGAGTCTGCCTTTGTACCACACAAAAGTCATAACCCTGAACCACTTCAGGTGGGCTTCTAGGCTGGGACCTACATGACTTGGGGGTGATGGAAAACAATCAGCCAAGCACAAGCAGGTTAGTGGGGTTACCAACATGCCAGAATGGCCAATATCATCTTAAGCATACGAATTTGGGAATACTAAGAGTACAGAAGAGCAATGTTGTATTTCTAGAGAACAATTGCTACTGAGTTGGTATGCGTGTTGGTAGCATCAATCTGCAGAGTCAGTTTACAGACTAAAGAGGATAATAATTTTCATCATTTCATAATAAAAGCAAATCTGAACTTACTTTCTTTATCAATATTCAAAGTTTTAGATTATACACCACTTTATATTAACTTAACCTTATTACCCTAAGAGTGGAATGACAGTTTGTTTAGAAAAAGAATCTGATTTATAAGATAGAAAACAACCTGGTTTTGTTCAAAAAAAAAAAAGAAATTTTAATAGTGACACTGGAACAGTATATAAAATATGATAAGAAGTCCCAGTTTTGATACCCGTTATCCTTCCATTGTATTTTCCATCACAGTCCACAAGTATTGGATCCACTTGAATAGGAAGGCAGCCCTGAGCAGCAAAGGGAGTAAGTGAAAGGACACGTATCAAAAGCCCTGACTCCTGCCCTTCCCAGGCCACTGACCTTACGTGATACCATGTACATAAGCATTTAACCTTTTAGCATTCTGTGAAGGAATTTACTATCGCTAATGGGTTCCTAAATATCTCTCTCCTCATACTTTTAATTCAGTGCACAGTCAATTGCTGACAGCCTGGTTTGTGCCTTGTTTCCTTTTTTAGCATGAAAAAATGTCAAGAAGAAGTGGAACATATTAGAGGCAATAGCAGCAACAATCATTTAAATTAAAAATATTTTTTAAGTTCCACATTGCATCACTTATATCCTCCAGTTTAGTACTCCACTTAAACACCCACTAAGGTTTTTCTACATTCTATTTCATTTATTTTGAGAAGAATAAAAAGTATTGAAGCTTCCAGCTTCATAGTTTTGAGTACTTCCACAAACATACCTTTTCAAGCAACTTTCCCCCTTGAAGTTTGCTCTTTAAAGTCAGAAAGACCATATAGCCTATTAGAATACAAAGTGGGAAATAAACTGAACAGAGTAACTGCCAGCTAGAGTATTCCAGGAATTAAATAAGATGAAAATGTTTCTTTCTGAATGCCTTTCAAGTTAATTCCATGCAGCAGAAAGAATTCAAAATAGAATGCATTTGTCAAAAATTCATTTAGCAAGTTTGTAAATCTTTATAAATCTGCCAGTTAAAGGGAATTTGACTTTGGCAGAGTTCCAGTACTCTTAACCAGGCAATCCATAACTCTCAGGGAGAGGAAAAAAAAATGCCCAAAAGACTACAACGAAACAAAAAAAACCCCAACCAACTCAGAATAAATCATGCCCAGGTTTGCATTGTTTAAAAGAAGATTTAACTAGGGTTTATATGCACAAGTGTAACCTGATCTGGTTTTCCTAGTGTTTACACTGTTTGTATAAAATACAATCTAAATAACAGTCACTATACAATAGTTACTGCATCTCTTTCCTTCCCCTACATTTCAGCCTCTGCACAGGAACCAGTGTCCCCAAAGCCTCCCACTAGAAGATACACATTTCAGTAAACAAAACATATGGAAAAATTTTGGAGTAGCCAGTTTGGTTGTTCTCAAGGGAATTGATAATAGTCAATATTCTGCTCTCCCAGGTCACGCCACAATACACATCATGCAGATCCCACACAATAAGTGCCCATCCTCTCCTTTGTAAAGCTTTTGGTGCTTATACTGCTCCCAAGATAACCTACAGAAAGCAGCCATATCACATAATGTGGCTGACAGCACCCACCACACAAAATCCTAATGAAGAAACCCACATACACCTTTTGGTAGCAGAGGTTTTTAAACATATTCCCAGCACGCTGCAAAAACACTACACGTAGAAGTCTGATATAGTGCCAAATGCCATCAAATAGCTGTTTTAGATACTGCCATTAGGCTAGGAAGCTGCTGTTGTCAAGCTATGCTAGAGGAACATCCAAGTCCTCAGAAGCAGGGGTTGGTTATCTTCATAGCATCCCTGTTCTTGGCATCCTTCTTTTTTTGAGGGGTAGGGAAGGGTTTAAAGATGTGCAGCTCAAAGAAAAAAGCACCAAATGATCAAATAGGAATTTTCAAAAACTTTTGTCATCAAAAGAGTTAATCTACCCTTTGAAGAAGTTAATCTACCCTTACATAAGAGCCTCAGGATATGTTTTATGGCAAGATCTTTCTCCTTCAGCTTCCCTTCTCTTTCTAAAATGTACCCATGACGGTGAATCACCATGCACTCTGTAAAATCCTCATGATTCCACATCATTACCGTACAAACATGTGAACTACCAAGCATGTTTGGACATACTTCAGGCAGAATCCTGAGTTATTACAGCACGCTAAAGAGAATTCTGACCTGTGAAGCAGAAACAATTTGGCAGGAGGCAGAAGAGGAAGGACACCGAACATTTCCCCCTACCACCTCCCACCGCATATTGAGATTGCACCTACCCCTCTGATGCACATGAAAATATGACAACTCCTCCCAAACTGATTTTGCATTGTGATTTTACTATATCTGCTCTGAAAACAAAAGTTTCTTTATTGTATTCCAGAACATATATGTATTATAGAATATATATATCTATTCTGGAATAAACAGCCATTGTCTTTAAGATAACAAAAGTATTTCAAATATTTGAAGGGAGTGGGCCGGGGGGGAGTGGCAAATCTTAGGAAAATATAACTAAATTTTAAGAGAAGATACTTAAAAGCAAAGTGACTACATACCACTAACCATGGTTGTCAGCTTTAATAATAGTTTCCCATGGTGGGGGGTGGTTGTGATGTCTGTGTCTCTGTGTGTTCATAATTCTTCATTTAAGAAGTGTTAATAATTTAGAAAAACTTCATGGTTTTTTTTAGGGCATGTTTGTTTTTCATCATTAGTTCTGAACGTCAGTCAGCCAAGTTTCCAACAATGTTCCCTTTCAAAATACTGTTAATCACAAGAGATCTCAAATGTTTCTGTATTTTTAAGGCAAGTGTATGATTCAAATCCATCTCAGATTTTGGTTTTCTGATGTTGAATAACAGTTTGGGGAGCATACAGAACTTTCTTATGTGCTCCCAGCCATGAAACAATGAAAATAAGTGACTGTTATTTGCTATGGACAAGCTATGTTTCTTGAAAACAACACAAAGCTCAGAGAGCTGAAAGTGCATTACAGGAGTCAGTGGAGCTCTCAAGCAACGGATCTCAAGGTCGTTTGGCCCTGTGCCTCTGAAGGCAACCCAAGAAAGGCTGAGAAGATTGCCTCAGAAGTATATAATTAAGAGATAACATCATTGCCCCTGTGTTCTGCAAAGCAGTACTCCAATTCACTTGTGATAAACTACTTGTTCTTCAGCCTCATAACTCAGCCACGGAACATTCAATTATTCTATCATAAAACAAATGGGCAATGATATTGTTGTTATAATTCCTATACCAAAAAAAAAAAAAAAAAAAAAAAAGGCTAAATTTGCTAAGTGAAAACAACTCATTACCCCTAAATTCATGTTAAAATGACAGCAGGTAAGAGGTGAATATGTTATTTCAGTCAAGTACCTTAGAAACTGATGGCAGTAGTAGTGATACTTACCTCAAAACAGTCTTGTGTAAATTACAAAAGATAACAAAAATCTTCACTTTTCAAAGCTTTATTGACCTTTCTTCCAACAGAAATTGGGCCAGTCTGAAGACAATATTCCCATACCAGCTTTTCTGCATCCCTAGAAGCACCTCATTTAACTGGGCCTGAGCAAAACTGCAGAGCTGGTGTCTGAGACTGCAGCTATATTACCTCAACTTTGCCCTTCTATAGGAAGTACAACGTACTCTGACACAACTGACTGCAGGATCACAACAGTAAGTTTTTAATTGGAACTGAGGTAAAAGGCAAATCTCCTTAAAGACAGCACCATCTGATCTTTTTCCCCATATTGTCTTCCTAAGGTCCTCCTTTTGTAAGGAGGACATGCACACTTCCCATGCATATATAGGATGTAATTTCTTTACTATTTCCAGATATTTTTGGTAGTCTGCTGGTACTGCAATTCTCAATACATGAAATATAAAATGATGCACAAAGTAGTAATGCTGATGGTACCACAACATCAGCAGTCTCATCTCAGTGTCCCAAGCCATGTGGCATGCATAAATTCTATGTATCCTGAGAGGAGGAGAGATTACATTTGGGTAGTCTGTGATGAAAGCTAAGAACATGGATGGTAGTCCAGGGCTAAGATTCATTCTCAGCCTGTTCTTGGGTTATTTGTGGGGTAAGATATGAAGCAGATAACAGAAAAATTCCCAGTCCCACCCCAAACAACACACTGGATATTATCGCTAAAGCTTTTATAGTCTCACTGTGATATTTGCTAGTACCATAGCTTGCTTTCTGTATTAATATCATGAAAAAGAATCCCCTAAAATCTGTCTTTTTGAGTTCAAGCTGTAAGCCAATGTAAGTTATCACAGACCAAAAATGATACGCAGATATTGAATTTTCTCTTATAACTCCAAAATTGCTGATCAATAGCAATGTGAGGCCAAGGTATGAAGTTTTCCTTACATAAGCCAGCATAGTTTGCAGCCTAGAAATTCCTGCAAGGTCTTAATGGCAAAACCTGATGTGGTCCTTATTCCCCATGTAAAGCAAGGAGAACAATTTCCACAGATTTCCCCAAGAATTCTGCGAGGACAATATTCAACACCATAGAAAACATACAGCATTCACTGAACTGTCAGGATACAGTTTGCCTGATGCAGCAGCAACACATGCTCTGAAGAATTCCTGATCCCCACCAACATTCCTGCTGCTCACTCCCACCCCGAGGCCCTCCCCTTGGTTGTGCCACCCATCACCATTCTTTGGCATATCAGATAGTCATTGGAAGCCCTAATGCCTTTTTGGTAGCATTATCTTGGGTCTTGGACCATTTTCTGGTCTGGATCTCTACAGGTGGTCTCACAGACTACTGTGGTTTTGCACAAGCAGTAAGGGGCCCCAGACAGGAAAAGTGAAAAATGCAGCAGAGGAAGAGGTACATAAATCCCTGCCACAGTTATTTCTCTTTCAGGAAGCTGGGCTTTATATATAGGGTTACATACTGTTTTCTCAGCACGACTCTGATCTCATCAGAACTGAGACAATGCCAGTGAAAGCTAAGTAAATATTTAGCACAATTCTCGTCAAGTTTTAAACATTTAAAACAAAGTTCCAAATTTGGAGTCTTAATAGTTGGCAATTAGAGTAAAATTTGATATATTTGCAAAAGTGCCTGAGAGACTAAGGACCCAAATATGGCACTGAAAAGTAGCTTTATAGTGGTTTTTATTCTAAAATTTCTTTAAGTGGGTAATTATTTGGGTAAGAAAATTCTACCAAGACAATGTAGCTTTCAAAGATATTTTCTCCTTTTAGTTTGGACATGTTGTGTTTGTTGTAGAGTTTGAATGCAAAGCAGTAACAGAGAAGGAAATAAAACATGTTGCGTTTCTCTATGTAACATCACGTCGATTCTGTAGCACAATATAAACTCCACACTAACTTACATTCTTGTTGTAGGCAGAAATCTAAAAATAGAGAATGCCTCCATGTGTTTTAAAAAATGGGAAATAGTTATATGAAGTAGGGGCTGTGAAAGAAGATGAAATATGAGCATATTAGAATAAGAGCATTTGGACAAATATTTTATCTTGTTGATAACTGGAAACAGAACAAGAATTCCTGTGTGTGCTTCATGAACATATGTGGAAAAGCATAGCAAGCTCCTAAACTTAGCCCTTCTTTGGATGATATTTAAGAAGTGATTTATTGTCATGATTGATTAAGGTCGCAGAAAACTAATTTCTAACATTTCAGCCCTCACTTAGCCTGTGACGCTCCATTGCCATAACACAGGTTTTATCACCAGAGATTTACATGTGGACACTCCCAGATTCAGAGAAAGCCAGCAAAACTCTGCACAGCCAGATAAAGGCAAAGCCAGGCAGGTGGCTCTGAGTGGGAGCTGCATGCAGGCTCCTCTACTGCAACAAGCAGGCTGAGGTGACCCTGCAGCCAAGGGGTCCGAGCATCACTGCACAGACTGAAGACCAGGCTGGACAGTCAGAATAACACAGCACAGCATGAGACAGCACCTACTCAGGGTACCTGCTACGTGAGTCACTGACTCCTGGGCATACAATGGTACCCCAGTGCAGATCACTACTCCAGGTCAGCCTGATGCTGTTGCCCTCCCTGCCTACCACCTCTGCAGCTCCTGCAGAGCACCAAGAACTCAGGGTAGTTTTAAAACAAGTAGATAATAGGATCATAGAATAATTTAGGTTGGAAATGAGCCTTAAGATCATCGATTCCAACCATAAACCTAACACTGCCAAGTCCACCAATACTCCATCCAAAGAAAAAAATACCACCTGCATTTTATCCTTCTGCCTAGAGGAGAGAAAGAAGAGAGATCCAAGGGGGCATCAGCATGAGAAGGGGATTAGAGGCAGGCAAGGACAGCTCACGCCCTGCTGCAGGGAAGAAAGGGATGGGAACACTTCTGAAGACATCTCACAGAGGGCTGCAAGCCATAGACTTCAACAGGGACAATCAGCAGCTTCAAAGAGGTCTCTGAAGCCAGTCTACCACAAGAGAAGGTCACACAACAAAACATCAGGAACCAGCCCAGTAATTTTCCCTTTCATACTCAGGGGGAAACCACCCACGCTCTACTCCATACCGCTGATACTTCATGTGAACTGGACAATGTGCACTTTCAAGTACACAGCAAGGGAGTGGAAAGAGATGCCAAGGGTGATGTCAACCCATCTAAGAGTGCCTGGAGCTCTTAGAAACACAACAGGACTGCAACCACAAGTCACAAAGAACAGTAAGGGAAAAGACTCACTTTAGAGACACCCATTTTTCTTTACTTCGATTCCCCTTCTTGTAGGAAAACAGCAATTCTCTCTGATGTCTGACGTTTTTCATTTTTATTTCACAAACTTAAGATTACCAGTCTTAGATAAATCAAGAACCACTAGCCATTATTTTAATTCTAAGCTATTAGAAAATAATTTCAATGCAAAGCATTTTGCCAGAAAAAAGAAGTAGGAAGGGAGAAAGGGGGGAGAGGGCAGGGAAGGGGGGGAAAGAAAGAAAAAAAAAAAGGTGACTTACTACACAGAAAAGGCAAAAGCATGGCCTGTTTACATTTCATATTCCTCTTTATGTTATTCCAGTATTGGACAACACGAGTGTCCTGTGATATATTGCACCAAAGCATGGAAAGGAGGTCCCAGAGCTAGAAAAAGCTTCAACTGCAACAACAATCAGCTGCAAAGTGATACGCAGTCAACATTAGCATCCTGATGTCACTATGTCCCCAAAGCACGTGTATGCTATCCATTGTAATTGATAACAAAAGTCAGAGCAGTGTAATTTTGCAGTGTAGATCTGTCTGCTGAAGAATCCTAATGATTTCTGCTGGATTTAAGAAATCTGCTCAGCACAAGTGAGCATGTAGCATAAAAATATATAATTTAAATAATAACTTGAAGCCACAGAATGCAGCAGATAAAGCCAAAATATTGCACAAAGACTATTTATCATAGAAAATATTAAAGTACGATGTTAAAAATCAGTATGGTTTTCTTCTGGACATAAGTCTATGGGAAACCAGTATCCTTGCAGAAAAACATTAAAAGTAGCTGAAAACTGAATCCCATCTGAGTTTCTGCTTGTGAGTGTAAGTGCTGCATCCTCATTTTCTGTAGAAAGATAGAAGAGTAAAATTCAAATCATGCAGTCACTTAGAAGTATGCTGGCTCCTATGTCCTTCTTCCTTTGAAGCTTCCATCTGCAGGGGCATCAAAGGATGTGACTTTTTTTGTTGTTGTTGTTGTGGCAGATCTAACATATTCTGTTCCTCTGAAAGAATTTAACAGGCTCACAAAAGGCCATAAAAGTATGCGAAAGAGCTGGATGGGAGCAGAAGAACGTCAGCCTCCCCTGCTGCAGCATCTGCTGGTGAGGCAGAGGTCCTTTGGAGAGGACACTGAGTTAGTAGTTTAGCACTGTAATGACAGGGCTGGTCAGTCTTAAGTGCGGTTGATCCTAAGTGTGGTTGCAAGATAAAGAAGTCTACAGGTATTTACAGGCTCTTCAGGAGAAAGAAGTTTGGTGGAGGACTTGAAACCAGATTTCTGATTTCAGGTCTAGGGGAGCTTTAGAGATATGGGGCTGGTTTTTGTCTCTTGAATTGGGAGTGGCTTGCCAGCTTTGGCCTCAGTTCGCAGTGCTTCCACAAGGACTGGAATATTATTATGCTGGTTTCCTGAGAGCTTTTATAAACTCAGAGTTAACATTCAGATTAGGTGGATTTTTTATTTTTTTTTTTGCCAGTGAGAACTGTCAATTTGGGTGGTCATTGCTGAGAATGTCACTGACAGCACATGCCAAAGATATACCCTAAATTTTTACAGATTATTCTTTTCCTCCAGATTTTTAAAAAATAAAGCAATGAAATAAAAAGCTGACTGCATACCTCTCTGCTAGACTCACTCTGTTAGACTCGTAACTATAGTGTCTGATGGCAAGACTCTAAAAAGAAATCTCTTAATAAATCTAAATACATCTATATGTCTGATCATGACCTGCTTATTTCAGCTTGTTAACAGAGGCTGAATCATCATGTTGATAGTGGTTTAAATGAGTCATTTTTGCTTATATAAGTGAAGCCTCTTAAATATCATGACAAGATTTCTCCAAGGATTTGAAACCGACCCAGAATTTACACATCTGGAAGGAAAAGTCCAGTGATCCATGCTGCACCCAGCCTGATGAAGTTGTCATGCCCCACTTTTAACGAGAGTCACACTAATTGCCTGTGTGGGGCAAAACAAATAGGCATTTAAATAAATAAAATACAAAGAATGGCAGGCAGACTACAGGCTCAGACTTGAGGTGGAATCTAAGCTCTTGCTCTGACAATATTAAGTATTATACCTCCAGGGCTAAGTAAAAACACAAATAGCAATCACCCTGACATAAGGTATTAAAGTACCTCTAAAATGCACCTTACTTGGAAATATATTTCTACCTAAAACATATTTATATATAAAATATATTTCTTTATAGTCCCAGCACAGAATGGTTTCCCTCCAATTTTTGCCAAAAAAAATAAAAATAAAAAAAAAAAGCTGCTGTTCATTAAGTTCTGCTAAAAGGAAAAAAAAAATTCAAACCACCCCATCCAAGGGATCTGTTTCTCCCAAAATGTTGACTTCTTCAATCTATTCAGTACATAGCTCTTGCGCTGCTGGTGCCCTCGTGTTGTGGAAGCATGGAGATTTGAGAGGTTCCTGCTCAACAAAAATCTCAGCCAGCAAGTGCATGGTAGTCCCGTTGCCCTAGCTCATGGGAGCCATGCCAATTGAAGTGAGCTGAGTCATCAGGAAGCACTGCATTAAACCCCCAAGTGAAAAAGCCTGCCACTCCTCTGAAGCCAAAGGTAGAAAGAAACTACTGAAAATCCAGAATACTTTGCATGTGAAAAAGCCAGGTTAGAAAAAAAACATGCTAACTCCTAAATTGAAAAAACTCTCTTGTTTAAATGGCTGTCTGTTATAGACATTACACCAGAAAACTGTTTTCCTTCCAAACATTTATTTCCTGCCTACTATATTTCAAATATCCAACAAATTTCTTGTTATTTCCAGCAGGTTCAGCTGGAATCCATACAGCACCCTACTCCTAAATCCATATGGCACCATGCAACTCCCCCTGAAGCTTCCTCAGCCTTCAGCCTCTGCCCACGGACAAAGAGGGAATGGAAAGCAGACACCAGGTGTGATAACAGCACTTGTTCAAATTCTCTCCTTGATCTTTGGTGCTGAATTCACAGCTCCCTGTGCCATGGAAGCCACCTCCACAATGCTGTCCCAGAGACAACCACAGCCTGGAAGTCCCCAAAAAGCAGATCCTGAAAGCTCCTGAGAAGCCACGGGGCCACAAACTGCAAGTCACACAAGCGACAATTAACTTTAAAACAAACCTCAGGGGGATCTCCAAGCTTCTTCAAGGGAGGAAAAATCCTAGCCACTGCTGGAGAGAGTTACACTCCAGCATCATCTACCCAGTTACTTCTGTATGTGACAATGTTTTGTTTGAATTCCTGTCACACTAGTGGCTGATGGGGCCATTTCTCAGCCACATCTACTCTTCTTTGGCCAATTTTCAACATTTTGACCAGCAAGTCACTTTCCTGATTTGCTACACAGGCCAGCATCAACCAGGAGAGAGCAAGCCACATTTCAAACAGCACAGCTGGGAGAGAGACAAAATGTTTATGGCAGGGAAATGGCCCTAATGGAATTAACTAGATTTATGAGAACATAAATTTTGTCTCCTATACTTTTGTTTCTTCTGCCCACTTCTGTATTTGTAGGGAAGATAGAGGCTTGCCCCCTTGATTTTGGCATACTCCAGCTCTCTTCAGTTGCCCTCATTTCACTTCAAGCCTCCAGCCCCTTCCATGAGTTATCCCTACCCTCAGGAGGACATGGCAGTTAGTGCACTATGGTGTCACTGAATGTGGTGGTCAGCAGGTAGACATTAGCACTAGTCATGCACATCCTCACTGCTTGCAATACCCACTTTTCTACTGCTTTGCAGGTGACAGGCTTCTTTGAGAGCATGATTGAAACCATTAGAAGGTACAGCCCCTTCTTGGTGTACAAAACTGATGCTGCTGCCTGCAAGCCAAATAATCGATTACTAAATAAATTTGCTTTGGAGGTGCATCCATACTGGGGGAATGGTCACTGGAATCAGAGGTGGAAATCTGTGCATTTAATGTGCTAAGTGAAAGCTGTGCTACTTAGATTGCCCCACAAAAAAATAAAAATAAAAAAAATAAAAATTTAAAAAAAAAAACCCACACCATATCTTACATTTTCTGCTGGAGGGATTAAAGATAAAGGATACACTTTGAAGAGCCTGATACTAAAGGAAAGGGTGGAGCAGGGGGGAAGAAAAGAAAATGCTGGGTAGGTAGGCTGAAAGAGTGCCCTCAAATGCAGTGCCATCGAGACAGTAGAATCTGAAGTATATTCTATATTTGTACCATG
Organism: Pedionomus torquatus; assembly: GCA_013398155.1. Lineage (NCBI taxonomy): Eukaryota > Metazoa > Chordata > Aves > Charadriiformes > Pedionomidae > Pedionomus > Pedionomus torquatus. The sequence continues at coordinate 210,409 of VZRU01012577.1, read as the reverse complement.
CAAACAAATTTCCTGGCTTGGTATGGGCAGTAAGGGTGTGATATTACTCCACTTCCTGCACTGTAGTATTTTCTTCTCAGGGAACAAGACGAGTAGACTGGATTTAACAGAGAGAATTGAAAGCATAACGGTCTGTAACCCACACTGCTGAAGTACTTGCTCTCTGATTCACAGCACAGCATGGCCATTTTTCCTTAAACAGAGATTACAAGAGAAAAGTAAAGACAGGCAACTTTTTTGTCATTTGAATTTCAAATGTCATACAGCAGGGTAGCAGAAGTTAATAATTATTTTACAGTACACTAATTGTATCAGAAACACTTTGACGTCTTTTCAGTATTGTTTTTCCCCCCGTCAGATCCAAACCCCTCTCCTTGCCTTCATGCTCATTAGCATTTCTTACGGATTTTTCTTCTTTTTCATGCTTTAAATTAATCTCTCCTCTTCCCTCCTTATCTCTCCCATTGCTATTCCCTGGTTTCAGTTACCCATACAGCCTGTCAGTTGGATTTTGTTCTCCTCTCTGAGCCAAAGAAAAACCTCATTTTCTTTGCTTTTCTTCTATTCTTTCTCTGCCAGTAGAGACAACATTGAACGTCAAAGCCATGGCACAGTCTGAAGTATGAACCTTGTACGAACACTTCTCAAACATAATATATTTTCATAGGTATTTTTTCTATCATTGCCTTAAAATCATGCTATACTTGATATATATAACTTGATATAACTTCAACTTTCAATCAGTTGTTTTATCTGATGCTCCCCTTTGAGTTAGAGCAGATTTGCAGGCCACACACAAACACCAAGCTGGGGGAAGAGGACCTATTCAGATAGGGTGTGCCTACCTGAAGTCAGACCCAGCAAAACTAAGTTTAGAAACCAAAGTTCCTCAAGCTGTGGGACGCTCAGGGTCTATATTTAATGCTTATGTTTAAGCTCATTCTGGTGTGGCACTACAAGAGAAAATACTTCTGTGAATCCAGATTCTTCAGACAGACATGATCTTAATCCAGTTCTCCCTTGGTTTCCAGGCAGCAGCACGCTTGACTCCGGAAGTTCAGACACTCACCCACACATACACTCACAATGATCTGCTGCCAGTGAGCACTCACGATTTAAGCTATTTTTTCACCTACAACCACACATGAGTGCAATACACAAATATATGCTGGTTCATGATAAGAAGTAGACCAATATAAGTATTAACGGATGCTTTCGTTTGTTCCCAATTGCTTTAATCACTGCAAATACCACCTCAATCTTTTCTCTCTTGTAAGACTGCTGATAGTCTGGAGCTACTCCGGATTTAGCAACTAAAATGAGGTGATCACCCTTTCAGAAAGAGAAAAGAAGGAGTCTGGGTTCCTGCTATGAAACCACAAAATCACCCTGTCGTTTACTGAATCATCACACATGACAGTGGAAGTTGGCCTTTGATTTTGCAAACTGAAGAAATAGCCAAAGATCATCAACATCAATTTTCAGAAATCATCTCATGTTCCTGTTGTGAATGAGGTACATCAACACAGTCACGGATAGAATGGAAGCAGGATGTGGATAAGTTAACTGCACAACCTGATGTACTGAAGCAAGTCATAAGACTGAATCTTGAAATAGGGAAGTGGTGAAAAACAAAGAACATTCCTCTCCCTCTTAGGCAAATCCACACAGATTCACAACTAATCATGACTAATTTCATAAGAAGATGCAAGAGCAGTTATGACATCTCAACAAAAACCATGAGACAAGTTCCACAGCATCCACTCTCTCACCAGATAGACCATTTCTCAACCCAAAACACACTGCAGATTTACCCAAGGTCGACGTGCAATACTGCACCAGCCTGGCAAGATGGACATGTGCTAACTCTGGATCTTAACTTTACCGACACAGAAAAAGTACATTCAAATGTTGCATAGGAAACTGTGACCACCATACCATATTTTAGGATGAGAAGAGAAAGAAATACCAAGAGAAAACACTACAGCATAGTATTTCGTGTAGCTACAATATAATTATTCTAACTGGATTTAGCCCAAACACCAGAGTTAATAAACACCTTACTGTGAAGCGTACCAAGAAATTTTTAGTGACAAAAAATGAGTAGGACCATGGGTTATGTGTGACACTACACTAGCTCAGAGGCTTTTGCTTCAAGAATTCCTCCAGCAAACCAATAAAACCAGGTTTTGGTCACACACTCAAACAACTTTTTACTGACATGCATTTTAATGCTCACAAAGAGCAACCAAGGTATTTCAGTACTGAGTACCAGTACCATTGTAGCATCAGGAGCTCACATCTGTGTAACATATCTATTACAAGAAGATGACAATTTAAAGTATAAATTCATAAGCACCATCTTCATATAACCCAACAGCAGTATTTTTGCATATAACCCAATCTTCAGGGCAATAAGCTGCTTTTTCTCCAGAGAGCCCCGCAGAGCAGGACAGATGTGCAGTTTCAGGTGAGTTTTCCTGTTAACTCCAAGTTTAAAATTGCATTCAAGCCAAAAACTGTCTTAGGTTTAGGGCCTAAAAAAACATCTTCAGACTAAGCTCTGTACTTTGTTCATTTCACAATCTATTTTGCAACTATAGAGGGATGCAAGAAATCCCCATGCTGCCTTCCATTTTATGTATTATAGAAATTGTTATCAAAAATGTATTACATATTCTAGAGATTTGAAACAAAGGCAGAAGTGTTCATGCCACTGCAAGGAATATATATAAATCACATGCAGCATCCTCCTCCTGTGGAGAACTGCAAAGCCAGGCATGTGCCTCTTAGCCTCACAGCTCAGCAGCAGCTCTCCCACTCTCCTCACCCCAGTAACACTTGGGGAAAGAGATAAATGCCTATAGCCTGGGTCTGCTCTGCCTTCCTAGTCAGCTGTGCAAACTGTGCAGAAATCCTACTAAGAACATGGTTTTAATCTTGTTCCAATACCCTTTCGCCCAGCCCCACACAGGCAGACAAGCCAACCCATCTCCTGCATGCCTCTGCTAAGCCTCTAAAGTCCTTTGTTGTGCTTCCGATTGCATTGCCTATAGTCCAGTGTTTTTCCTTTGAAGACTTGAATCATAATCCCCCTCTCTACGGTTTTAGTGCTTTGGTAAAGGGTTTTCTTTGTCTTAAGTGTTTTTACAAACCCAAAACTATGTTTTTAAGCAATACCTTCCCTATTTGCAAGCAAGTACGCTGTGATGTGATCATCCATGAGATCTAGTGTTAGCGAATGATAGAAAAGGTCCAATCTTCTTTGTTTAAAAATTCATTTGCTGGGAAAAAAAAAAAAAAGCAAAAAAATCCTTTAATTTTTACAGTGTCAATTGTTCAGTGATACACCACTGAAAATTACAATAATTCTTGCCACAAAATGCAGATACTTATATTCAAAAACATATGGACTTGCAAAAGCTGATCTAGAGCTGGAATTTAGGAAGAACAACAAGAAAATTTGTGTTTTAAATACTGACCCTTTGTTTTACCGTAGCTTTGTCTTTCAGCAGCTGCTCTTAACAGAAATGGCTTTACATCATTTTGTGACCCAAAACCACCTAAAACACAATGGAAACAAAGCAACTCAAAACCAAGTCCTGAATACATCTCGCCATCTCCTGTCCTTTGCTTTTTATTTTTTGCACAAAAAGGAGAAAAGAGTGTAGGTGAAAATAGGGTCAAATGCATTCACAGTTCACAAAACCAAGATCATCTAGGTCAGTGAACACAAAACCGAGTTTCAGTCATACAATCTACGTGACAAAGTGCACCTCACCTCACTGAAGCTCAGTCATTATAGAGATGGTTCTCTCATGGCTATATTCCAGAACTTTTTGTCAACAGGATAAACAAAAAACATAGCAGAGCTACCAGAACTGCATGAGGTTCATCTACACAATGGGCTTTTCCTCAGAGTAATAAATGATTATTCACAAATTAATTCATAAATGCTGTCCTTACACCCACACTCTTGTGTGGCAGGCTGACAGTGAAGAAGATGTCCAGCTGAAAACACCAAGGGAGAAGTGTTTACTAGCACAGTGCTGGACTGGAAGAGCCTCTCAGGCAAAATGTCACCCTGCCCTATAAGACTCCTACAATTGAAACACAGTTTATAAACCACCTGGGAAGGTACTGAAGCTCCCTCACAGCACCAGGGCTGCCCTGTACAGAGCCTTTGGCTTGTATGATGGAGGAGAGGAAAGCAGGGGTGGGGAGGAATCGTTGGTAATTTGTGCTTTTTGAAACAGAGCCGACTTCAGCTGCAGGCAATGCAGGTAAAGCAACTCACAGAGGATGCATGAACTGATTTGGAATTAATATTTAAAGACCTTTGAGAATTACATTTCTGTTAAAGTCACATTCAGATTATCAAGTATACTTTTATTTAAAAGCCATTTATGAAAATAACTGGGATTTACCAATACACAAGTTCATGCAAGTCCTTGGAGAGGAGCGTCACCAAACTCAGCAGATGCCCCATCCCTGGAAACATCACAGGTCAGGTTGGTCAGGGCTCTGAGCAACTTGATCTGGTCAAAGATGTCCCAGCTCACTGCAGAGGAGGTTGGACTAGAGAACCTTTGAAGATCAGTTCCAACCCAAGCTATTCTATGATTCTTTGAAACTTGTACTGATTAATATCCCTCTCTTTGATGCAGCTTTGGACTGCTCAGCAAATGACATCTAAGTGATGAGTCTAAGATGGTTAGGATACCAGCTAATAAAAGTCAGATGGAGAAGTGGGACAGAGATGCAAAGGGAAATGCTGGCAAGATAGCACTTTAGGGTCCAGAAAAACAAACAGGATGGAAGAAGAGACACAAAAGCTGAGATTTTGAGCACACATTTGAAGAGGCTGTTAAGTGAAAGAAATTGTGCTGAGTCCAAGTTCTCTTTGTCCATGTTTGCCCAAGATCATGACAACCAATGCCAGCAATAAACTGCATTAACTCTAAGCATCCCCTAACAGACAACACAAGCAGGAACATGCTTACTGCTTACTCTACAGAGCTGCTGGTAGCTTCACCATGAAAGTCTACAGCTCCAGAAATCTGCTCAGGCTGCCAGCCATAACACAGCTCCAGGCAATCAGGCACATCCCCAGTCAGGGAGTCCTCTTTCCTATCCATGTTACTTTTTTCCAAGCTACCTTCAAGCTGTTCCAGACATCAAGCTCAGTGTAGAGCTTCATGCCAAATCCCTGTCCCCTTCCCTCTCCAATTCTGGAGCAGTGCTAGAGTGTCTTTTTGGTCTTTGATCTACTACTCCCACCTGCTGTCTTGCTGCAGCCCTGCAGGCTACCTCACTTGAGACCAGGCACAAGGGACATTAGTTCCTTGGTCCCCATGTTCTTGTTACTCATGCTTACAGCATGAGCTGGGGTATAATCTTCAGAGAACCACAGGTGGAAATACAAACCATCAGTATGGCAAAGGGTTTGCTAGTCAAAAATACATACGTTCTTGAAGTATCATGAAACCATCCATTTAATGAAAACAGCATGTAGGCTGCCTGGATATGAGGTAAAGACTCCATGAGAAGCCTCATGTTGGCCCCTGCACTCTTTCTTTCTTCCTGGCCAACTTCCCAGGCATACGCCGCTGGCCAAGAGCCTCAGACCAGAAAATCCTTTCTTAGAACAAGCAAAATACAGACAAAGTCCTGACAAGTTGATTTTGCACACAAGAACTCAGAGCAGACCATAGGAGGCTTGGAAAAATCCAAAAAGACATTTTTGGTTTTTACACAAACAGGCAGAAGTCCTAGACAAACGTAGTTCAAGGTCTAAAGCAGACGTGGGCAATCTAAACATGCTGGTACTTCACAGATATCTCACTTCTGGTCACGGGAGATGCAAGGAGCACGATCACAAAACACTCCCATAACAGAGGTCTACCCATTCCTGAAAGTCACACTAGGCTATCCTTAGACCACCAAATTACTTTAGAACAAAGGGACATACAAGTAAATACAGCTATGGTGTAAGTTGGCTTGAGGCAAAATTATACCCACTTCAAAGAGGAACAAAATTTCCAAATATACTCCTGACTATGCCACAGCAAGTAGCTGCATTCTGCAGGTTTAGGCTTTTTCAAATCAAAGCAAGGTGGTTTAAAAAGATATTTGAATAAACAACCCCATATTTTTTGATACACAGGGCAAGAGGAAGCTACAGCCACAAATCAAAGCCCAGCAGCATTCTGTCATCAAGTCCAGCCTAAACCACAACACTGAGCCACCCAAGAGACAAGAACAAGGACCTTCAGTGCAGAAAGTGTGAGTGTGTCTAGACATTGAAATGAAACACATCCAGCACACATAAACACAGGAGGGTGAGCAGAAAAATCTATATCCACCAATAAACAATAAAGCAGATGAAAAAACATGGTCTCAGAGAAAGAGACTGTCCCAGAGACTCTCCACTCTCACTTCCCTTGGTCTTCCAAGCTTCATTTAAACCATATGTTTTACTACAGCTCTGAGTGCTCAACACTCTGGAAAATTACACTAGTAAATTAAAGGAATGTTTATGTCTACTTGTACAGAAATCCTGCCTGTGCTGGCTACACTAATGCACGAGTAAAGCTTCCATTTGCTGCAGTGTTGCTAACTATTTCTCTAATGCATCACTGCTTAGAGTTTGTGGAAAGATCAGCCCTTGGCAAGACAGGAACTTTTCTAAATAAGTACTTACAGGCCCATTTGGAAAAGGTTTTGTCTAAACGCATAACCCTCTTTTTAAGCTCAGGAAGAACTGCAAGCCCCAAATCTGCCAATACTCCCACTATTAATATTTGGAGAATTAGCTGTTTTATTAGAGAAAAAGGCCAGGCAGTCAGGAAGAGATTTTGTGAGCTCAGACTAAAAATAGTAGTGAGCATTTATTCATCTGTAAGTCAGTTTATCTTGGATAGTTTTTCATTGATTTTACTGGGGCTCTTCCAGGTCTATAAGCCTGAAAAGCTTTTAACAAATAAAGGTACTGCTTTGTCAGATGGACTGTTTCCAAGCCTTCAAAGCAAGAAGCTCCCTTTAGCCTATGTGGCAAGTCCATCAATAAAAGGGATGATCAAAGAGGGTAGAATTCTACCCTTACCAGTAAAGATCTGAATAATCACACATCCCAAAAGAGCACAGGTTCCTCTCCCTCAGCACACATGCAATAGCCAAATAACCAAGTGGGAAGCGGGACTTGGACACATAAGCCACATACACATTTAACTGTGACTGGATACAGGTAAGCCACACCAAGTCGGATTGCTGTAGGAAGAAAGGTGATTCAGAAGATACAGAAGTAGGCAGTATGCTGATGGAACTGTATCTCCTTTTGTATCAGGCCTAATACTTGCCTAGAGAACTGTACAAAAGTGCTAATTTGTGCTATAAAACACTCAAGAGGTGCTTAGCTTGAAGAACTCAAAGCCGAAATGCAAACTCTTCTGATGTGAAAGGTAGCAAACAGTAACAGAAAAAACAGCAAGAATGGTAAGTGCGCTGTTATCCTGAGTGGAAACTGAGCAGACAGGGAATTTTGCCAGAGGAACAGGAGAGCTGACCACCCCTAGCTATCAAAGCTACTGTGGCACTTTCTGAACTCTTAAGGTTAATACTGTCTCTTAGTCAAACACGAGTTGTTATGCTTTCCTTCTTCAGCTCCCCTTCCAGCACAATTACAGTAGTTATTCTCCTGCTTTTGCATCATGCAAGTTTCTCCTGGAAGCTGCTGATTTCCCCAGGATTTGTCAGTAATCATCCACAAGTGGATTCAGTCTCTGTTTCATCTGAGAGCTGAGGGTGTATTCAGTCTCTATATATCATGTACACAAAACTCTTAGTGTCCCAGTTGCATCCTTTGGGGTACAGGATATATCTTAAGTGTCCTGTGCACCCTCACTGTAAAAGTAGCTTAACATAGAACTTAATACCCAAGCTAAACCACTTTCAAAGCAGAAGAGGCTACCTCTGCTTGTGATTTAAAGCAGCTTAGTGGGTCTAATCACAAAATCTATGTCCCACAAAAGAGATCTTGTCATCCCTATTAAACAAAGGATTATCCACTGACTGTCAATGGAAATAAACTGACCGTTTGAAGAAAATCCATTTAACACACTTCTCAATTACCCATTTCCAAAACCAATTGGAGTGTACTGTATTACACAAGAGAAGGATGTCACCGATTAATGTCCCCATGCGATTTTAACCTACTTTATGTGGAAGTTTCAAGGCCAGAGATCTGAAGTAAAACCATAGTAGCAAAAGTGCTGTCATTTTTGGGTATAAAACCTGAGGAATTTAAAAGGGAATTGCTTTTCAGAAAGCACCCAAACCCCATATTCTTGAGAATTGGACTTCAGTGCCCAGCCCATTGAAATGAGTGAAAAATATTTCGTTCACTATAGTCAGGGGAGGATTTAACTTTGTTACTGGAAGAGCAACTGAGAGTAGACAAAGCAAGCTGGATCTGAATAAAAAAAAACAATCTGAAAGTAATTAGCTGGTAGAGTTTGTTCAAACTTAATTCACAGAAGTTCTAAAGCAGTGATTTCAGAATGTCCTCTGATCTCTTACATTTGCCTTCTCCACCAAATATCAGATAAGACAAACATTTATCTCTATATTAATGGTCTTTTATATAAGTGAGTGCACCCCGTGCTAGCTCTAAAATAAATTCAGACTGTGACTTCTTGCTTTTCATTATTAAAATGAAAAGCACATAAGAACAAAAGAGCAAGATAAAATGTATATAAGCAGTCATGAACTTCAGCTTCACTTGTATTCCCAGTTTTTCATTTAAAATTTCATCTCCATAGCCCTTTTATTGCTAAGATAGCCCTAACATCTATATTTTAGCATTTGGGTAAGATCAGAAGTGCACTTTCAAAACAAGTCTCCCAATCATCTTCCCTTTCAGCAAAGTTCAGATTTTGAAGATGAAGTGATAGTAATGGTTTCTTATTTTTCCCTACCGCCTTAACTGCCTCAACTCTTTTTTTTTCCTCTCAGGGGAATCTCACAAAAACATTTCTCACTATTTTCATTGCGACAACTCAGCGTATCTGCTCTGCTTGGCATTTGGAAACCATGTGCTTCAAACTGCTTCTCATCAATGCTTCAGTGCCTTCAGCACAACTACAAGCAAATAGAGATGCTATAAGAATACCTATTAAAACATTTCATGTCCAAAGACCCTACGTGCCAAGGCTGTTCAAGTACAGAATGTGGACTGTTATTCTGTCTTCAGTCTAATTAAACATATCATAAGGCAGAGAGTTAACCTTCCATAAAATGACACAAAGCAGAGAAAAAAAATAAAAAATTCTCACTGTACATTAAAGTCTACTGAACTATATCACAGGTTTTATTTAACAACACTAAATTTATTACTAACATTTTCAAAAGTATCTTTCTATATCCACTACTTACTAGTCTCTAACAGGTTGAATCATATCCCCAAAACTGTCATAGATTTTTCTGGGAAATTATAACAGGCATTTTCATTAATGTATGTATATATGCATTTTTAGAAATGCACCTACGTTCAAACCCCAAGGAAAACAAAAAGCAAAAGCTCAATATAACTTTAGAGGGAAATGACTCGGCTTTGGTAGGCTTTGTTGCTGATTTTTTTTTTTAAAATACTGTCATGAAGCAAGACCAGAATACAGGTTTGTCACAAGGTAAAATGAAAATACATGGTTTATCTTCTGCATTTTATAAGTTTTTCATCTTATTGTTGCTGCACACAATACATAACATTTATTTCAGCTTCAAGAAGCATTGAGCATGATCCTTATCTGTGACTAAAGCAACATGAGGAGAAAGCGTGGCTAAATTATCAACTGATACAGGCTTACCACTAAGAATCCAGCTTATGTTTTGATAGGACTGGTCAAATGTTCATTTCAAATAGAAAAAAATTCTTTAATAATAATAATTTTGATTGACCTACATGGAACCTCAGCATACGCATTTTCAAAAACCTTTGGAAACTGTATCCTACTATCAGAAGCACTATCATGTAACAAATAACATCTGGCCAAAAGCAATGACAATTAGAGCTTATTACTAGTAAATGTTTAAACTTGAAATGCAGTGCCAGACTATCTACTTCAATCATACCATTGATCCACTGTGCATCAGCACCCACAAAGTAGCGGCTTGTTACCCACCAAATCTCTGACTCAGCAAAGCTGCAACACATGCACTTGGAGGAACTCACCAGAAACTAAGTTCAATTACTGCAGGCACTGCCATAAGACAATTTCTGTAAATACGTTCAATAGTCTAACAGGATTTATCCAAAGTAACAAAAATGGCAATACGTGCTCTTGTTTTTTTAAAATTTCTGATTATGGAAAATAATTTAATTTTTTAAAATCCCAGAATGGATTCTAAGCTGATGGCTATCAGTAATGATAATTATTATTTTTTAAAATAAATACCCAAACACCTAGACTCGTACCTACTAGGAAAACAGAATGCTCTCAGTCAGGTTAGCTCCAGGTGATGATGAGTTATCTTAAACTAAAGATAGCAGACCATGTTAAATTTTCTGATTCTCAGCATGTAGTAGGAGAGGCCTGACAGCCTTGCAAAACTGCAGGTCCTCCATGATACCCTCCTAGTGTACCAACATCTCTGGAGCCCCCAGCCCACAAGCCTGTCTTTATGAAAGACTTTAACCAACCTGATGTACCCGGGATGTCAGACCTGCTTGGAGCAACAGGTTGGACAAAATGTCCTCTAGGGGTCCCTTTGAACCTTCTTCCCTGCCCCAGCCTCCCCACTCCCTGCTCAGAGGCTTGGCTTAGACCAACTCTGCAGAATAAAAGTGTCTCAACAACAGCTATATCCATTTACCCTTTCGCTACAGGCACCACTATAAACCTGTATAACTAGCACTAAGAAAAAAAAATGCCTTTTGAGTATACAATATAGTGGAATAAGTCTTAAGCTCAGCAAGCTTCATGGCATATTTCAAAATACACTGTCACTTTGAGACGGACTGGTTAGGGCAAAAAGGGGAAGAATGAAAGCTGAAAGAAACTCATAAGCAATTAAATCTATTGTTTGGACTGGGAAGGAATGAACATTTCACTCAGGTGGGTCTCAGCTACTTCTGTGTGGCAGAAATATTCTGTCTTGATTCTGGTATTTCTGTATAGCCGATATCACACAAGTGCTATGTGAGACTTATAAATGTGCTAGAATTCATGTCTAGCTCCTGTACTACCATTGCAAGCCAATGCGTATGCAAAATTCAAATTACCACTCTTTCCAGAGTAAAATATTTTTCTTTTTTTTTCTCCTCCAAACACGTAGCCAAAGTCTTTCAAACCATCTGCTTCAACTGACCATGGCTTAAACCTCATAAGTTCAGTGGCAAGAAAGTAGAAAAATCACCTTGGAGAAAGCTTTTGGTCATCCTTGAAGCTTTCCTGTCATCTTCCTTTTGTCAGTCCCCTCAGGAATGTTTCCAGACCATCCACTCCTGCTACTTTATGATTTCTCTGATCACAAAACTGACATAAGGAGATCCTGGGAAAGGGATCAGAGTTCACCACTCACAGTTGCCCCTATATTACAGTTTAAAGCTCCCTCAGTTGTTCTCATTTAATTATTTGTGATTCATAGACCAAACCACAAATCCCTACCCTGCCCTCTTTTCTTTGAAGGATTAGACCTTTAATCTGACAATTTCACTGATTTGGTACATCTCTCAATTTCATTCTGAAACAGGGCATTTATACAAAAGTTTAAATAGTTCATGTTAAAGAGTTCTGTCTTTCAGGGACCCCATCTTTCATTTCTTCTTTTTTCTGAGTAGGTATAAATTAGCTGGAGGAAAAACTTAGAAAGAAAACATGGCCTAGTAACAAAAATATGACTGGAAACATAGACACTTGAATTCTAGACTTCCTTTCTCATCTGACTGAGCAAGTTGTGTGAAATCCTATGAGTTCCAAGTGAAAACATTTTCTTGTAACACCGCTATAAGCATCGCTCATCAATGCTTACAGTGCTCTGAGATTCCCAAGATAAAAGACATCATGCAATCTACAAAGGTCATCCAGTCATATGATTTTCTATTTGACTTTGCTGGCTTGTGATAAATGCCCATTGATTCTTCTGTATGACATAACTGCAGGCATTAACCATTCTGTACCGCTGTGACGTGTTGCAGTTCACAGCTCTCAACATTTTGCCTTTAAATTGTAGGCGAGTTTACTTTTCCATTATATAACACACCAGGTATTTCTGAAATGCGCTTAGGATCAGTTCTGACTCGTTAAGCTTTCTTATTTCCTAAGCAGACTAAATGCATCCATTTTCTTGATTCTACAGCATATTGAACCCAGGTGCAAAGTCATGTGTCAGGCTGGCAGAAGTATGCATATACATATACAGCCTTGGTCTCCCAATGACTGACAATAAAATGTCTATCATACAGAGACTGAAACCCAGAATATAAAAAAGATTGTTCTACAAACATCCATGACTTTCCCTATTTTAAAATGTTGCTCTCTGAGTTAAGAAGAACTCCCACAGGAAGTAGTCAGCAAATCTACAGAGATGGCACTGAAAAGATTCAAGTAACAAAACAACTGAAAAGTTTTAACAGGTCTCCAAGGCTGAACAATTTGCTCCCACCAGGAGATTTCTCTGTGGAAGTCCAGCTTATATTACAAGTGACAAAACACCAACAGAGCAAGTAATAAGTGTCTCTGAAATCAATCAAATGCAATTATTTTACTGCAGCTATATTTTTTATTGTCATTTCTAAAGATTACAATATTTTATTAGTGCTGCCACCACCATAAACTTACTTTATATCACAATTTTGCCTCACAAAGAGACTTGGCAATTTTCTTTTTTGGCCTCCTGTTTTATTGTTATTTTTTGTGTTTTACACTTTTACTGTGTTACAGAATCACAGCAGCGGGCCCCAGAGGAGGCCACTTGGTTAATCCATTTTAGCCTTCTGTATCACAGAAAATACATAACTAAATTCTCCTTGCTAATCTCGACTAATCTTTTCAAGTTACTTTAATTTTAGACTTATGCAGAGGAGCAAAAGGAGAAAAAATACTTTGTTGCATGAAGCAGCAGGAAAACAACCTTATTGCAGCATTATTATTATACTCTCCATTCTTACAAAACCAAACCTGAGGCCCAACACACTTGATGTGTGAGACACTCCCATACGAGGGACAAATCATGCGTACAGAATGAGTAAATCTAGTAAGAACTGAATATTTCTCCATCAGGTTAGGATTGCTCCCATTCTCATTATTCCTTCTACAGAAGAAGCAAGTGTTTTCAAGATGTTTATGGACTGTAAGGAAGTAGTTGATTCTCTTCCATGTACACCAGTATCACCTCCTGGGGCCCTAGTGAAATTTCTCTTTTCTTTCCATACATGTTTACTCTTAGGCAACACTTATTTGTCAACCTCATCAATACTCATCTGCCATTTCATGAATGAACAATAAACAACAAAGGAAGGAAGGCAATATTTCTGAGAAGTCTGTAGTTACTTGTTAAGAAACTTGTGAATATTGTCAGGAATGCATCTAGCAGTGACTTCACAGAAGACTTCTCCTGAAAGCTAAGTAACAACATAAGCAAAAAGAAACTGTGGGCTCTCTGCACCTGGTTACGTGGCCAGTAACCCATGTTCCTTTAGTTTCTCTAGTTGATGCAGAAAACCCGAGCTGCTGGTGAAAGCCCTGGGCATCTCCAGCACACAGTACTTGATTTGGTATCTGTCTACTCAGCTATAAATCAAGAACACTCCAAGTATAGCAAAATCAGGTCTGGGTGTATCTAAAGAGGTCTGAAAAAGTTTGCCTTCTGCACAGAGTTGTTTTCAGCTGGAGGTCAACTGCTACAGACTAATTGCAGTTTTATTTCACGAGCATTAACTACTACCAATCACCATACAGCAGCACCAATGAACTCTAAGTATATTGGGTTGCCCTTTTAATCACTTCTCATCACTCATCATTAGTTCCTGGCTTCACTGCAAATTTCATCATCCAACCTGGATGATAATCACACATTTCTGTGCTACCATCACAGGATAACAAAGGACCGACAGGTTTTGCTTTGAAAAATCAAGAAAAAAGAAAGCAGCGTAAACATCTTCCTTTTTTTCTTTTTCTCAGAAACCCCTTTACTCACTACCCTGTAGTTTTTTCTTGCACATTCATTTATGCTAAATTACACATTTTGAGTGACTTTGCAAAGCTTTATTTAACTGATCACAAGGCAAAATACAGACATCAGTAAATACCTTGGTGCATATCTAAACCCAGACATATTTTAGGGCTAATAAAAACACGCAACTATACTTAGAATCATACTTCATCAAATATATCTCCTTTATTCTTCTATCATTTTCTACATCATGTTTTAGGGCAGAGAAAATGCCCCAGGCTTCCATCTCCAAGAATAAGAGATAAACTGTGTTTTGATTATTTTCAATAATTATTTAGGGCCATGGCCTCAAATAAAGTAAAGAATTCTTATTTGTGTCTGTCCCCAGATCTGTTCACTCTTACACAGACCACTTGGCTTGGTTTTGTCCAGAAAAAATGCTTCTTTTTCTGTTGGAGTCAATTCTAATTTTCGTTTGAAAAATTAACTTTAATATATAGACTGGGAAACAGATTAAAATAATTGCTACTTCAGTTGCATGTGATTTGAACAATTCAAATTGCTTATAGCTAATTCATTTTCTTGACTTCCACTCTGTTTCAGTAATCTTCTCAGTGTGTCTGCCACACCGTTCATTGAAAAGACCATCACGGAATCCTAGATGCTAAGCTAAAATCAGAATGTAATAAAAAAAATATTTAAATACAACATCTTAATTTCATAATCCCCCACCTTTATGTCAGTTATGTCCCTACAGATGGTTTCTTCACAGCTCTCTAAACTTCCATAATCCCTTCCCTCATACATAAATCCTTCCACTCTGTTTGTCATGAAGATGCTCTAGGACACATGCTCTACAATTTTAGTACATCTTTCTTCAAAATAGACTGAACTAAGTTGGGCAATAAATGTCAGATGAAGACGAAATGAGTTCTACAAAGTGACAGCACAACAGTCCTAGACTTACAGCCCGCTTTATGCAAGCCAGCATCTTATTAAACTTTATTACTGCTGCTGACTGGTCAAGGAATTCAAATAACGTGTGTATTAATGTACCTCAATCAATTTCTTCTTAGGCATATAGGAACATATTTGAATCGAAGCTACAGATCATCCATCACATTTTCCTTTTAAGAGCTAGCTGCATCATCAAGCAACTGTACAATACAGCAACAAAAGACAAACCTTTGTGTGAATACAGAATTATTACAAACAACAGCAAAAGGAGCACAGTTAACTACTGATTGATTCCCCTCTGTTACATATAATTGTTCCCTCTTCTTACCAGCTTGCTTCAGTGAAAAAGCTCCTTATTTTATGCTTTTGAACACGTTTTCAGAAGGGTAAGGAAAGGACAACTTTGGGAAATTACAAGATCTTTGTTCTGCATGACAGAATTATGACAGAGTGTGAATTTGCATAAAGTTCACTTTCCTTCAGAGAAATTTAATTTCTCTGCAGAGGTTTATACGCCTTAGGAATTCAGAGGCTGGATTTGTTTGGCTTTATGCAACACTCACCATCTGGCTTCTTGTGTCCCTTCCACAGAAAAGTTTACTTTCCTGTCAATTCTGTGTATTTGAGTTGTTTTTAATCTTTCTTTTGAGATCTTAGAAATGGCTCCACAGAGTCTGGCACGTAGCAGCATTTAGAGAACTTTGCTGAGTGAAAATTAGTCATTTATTGTGCTGTGTGCCAGCTGTACTTTTGCCTGTTGTGCCTGTTTTCCTAACTGCAGAGAGGCCATTGAATAAAAGAACGCAAGCATGAAGAACCCCTCTGTTCTTCATACGCTGTGGATTACAAGTGGGCTTGGAGATCCACCAGGACCTTGCAGTTTACTTGCTTTCTTCTATCTGTTGAAAGGCTAAGGTGACACTTCAATACACAAAGTTGCCAGAGTGTCGGGGTTTTTTTTGCCAGTACACATACAAAACCAAAAAAAAAAAAAAAAAAAACACCAACAAAACACACCACCAAGCCAACCCCCAAATTTAAAACATTTTAGATGTCTGCTTTCCTATGATGGCAACAACTTATCCAGTTTGTTGTCTTGTCCACTGTAGTGGGGAGGAAATGCTTCTCCTCCATCTGGCTGTTCATTCACTCCACAATGAAATCCACAGTTTCTACCCCTCTGGGGACATTTCCCATTCCCTTTTCTAACCAGCTTTCTCTTCCCATTTTCTCAACCCTTCTTTGCACATCCTCCCTGTTGCTAATCTTATTCTTCAACTCCTGTGAATCTACTTGAAATGGGAACAACTTTTCCTTTCTTTCACTCTGAAAATAAAGCAGGAAAATGAGAAAATGAGAGGGAAAGAAAGAAAGTAAATGAAATGCCAAAAAAAAAAAAAAAAAAAAAAAAAAAGAGGAGATTGTTCAAAATACATCCAAGGACAAGGAAGCAGTAAAGGCAAAAGCTGGCAGCAGCCTAGCAAGGAAGTTAATGTGGCAGCGCTATTGGTAGGGGAAGGAAAGCACATCACTGCTGGACACGTGCTAACACTCAGCAAATGCAGATCTCAGTTTTCTTTCACTGACTTGAAAATTATCCTTTATCTTCCACTGATAAATAAAAAACATCTCACATGTTAAAAAAAAACAAACCAACACCAAACCCAAATCAAATCCCACAAAATGTTGACACTACACACTGTTCTTGGATTATGTGGCTATGTAACTCCAGAGGAGCGTTATATTTGCTTGCAGACATCTCTCCAGGCTCTCCCATGTGCAGCCATCCCAGAGGAGAGAGTGGCAGCAGAAGACAAAGCCCTCGCAGAGTCACGCATCTGACAGAAATCTCTAAACAATAACTGACGTGGAGAAGTAGACAACCTGCTTAAGGCTTCTGACCCCAAGTGACTCAAGTCTGTTGGCTACAATATGCCTCTACAAGCACTTGTATATGAAACTCTCCTTTTGCGTGGGCAGAACTAAAAGATTAGCAAACACTGGGTGGGTAGTGGCCTCTGACTCACACAGAGGGAATACAGAGGTGTGTTTGTGTGAAGCAGGTTACTGCAGTATCTGAAGTCTAAATCTGCACTTGTGTTTTTTGTTTACTGACAGACCTTAAGTTTGAGTTCATCCTCATTTCCATACAAAAAATGAGCTGCCATGGCAATGTGAATCTGTGATGAGAATCTTCCCTCCTGCATGTCTGCATGGCATTTCATGCTCTCCAAACCCATCCCTGTCTTCATTACCGACACTTTTTTCCTCCATAAGCACAGAAAGACAGTTGAAATGCAATGAAAATACAGGACATCTGACATCCGTGGTTACACATAGTCCAATACCATGCAGTCTAAGATACTGATGCAGAATTAGGCTGAGCCATGTTAAGCTCCTAAGCACTCTCATTATAAACAAGACAGTAAATGGCCATCAACTAAAATGTTAAGAGTCAAGAAATACACAGCACAATACTCTACACACAATATAAAAAATTCTGAGTGCAAAGAGGGACTTAAATTTGCAATGCTTTTTACACCTACAAATCTCAGCTGTCAACAGTTTGACAGATGATAGTTACCATCCAAGGAGGGCTTTCCCCAAGAACCCAAATCCAGCAAGTTTCTTGGGTGTCCCTAGGAAAGCCTACATGAGCGTTAACTGTAACATCGCTGAATCTCTTCTGGCATTTTCCTGTACCAGCTCCTACAAGCCAATAAACAAATTTAAGAATAATTCAGCAAATAACATATCTGGAGAAAACGCATTTCAGAGGCTATCTAGGCAAAGACAAAAACATTTATATCAATGCCCAACACAGAGAAAGATCCCCAAGGAAAAAGAAGATAAAACCAAACAGTAGTCAGTGAGCTCGAGAGAGAAGTCTGCAGAGGTTTTAGAGAAGTGTTCAAAGCAAGACAACATTTGGCAGCCTCTTTCATTTTTAACAATTTAACAACATAATAACACTCATTTTTTTGAGGTAAAGGGTTGCCTTTCAAATGACTAATTTTTTCACAGGTTTCTGAACTGACATCAGCACTACCTTGCTGCAGCAAGGCACCCAAGAAGGCATGATAAAAGTGACCTGGTCTACACAACATGGGATAGAACAATGTGGAGCCTTTTAGACTTCAGTGAAAACACAAACTTTCAACCAGTAGCTAGTTTTGTACTTATTTTATAGTAATTTTACGTTTGCACTTATAACCTGAAAACCAGCCTTTTTTCTTTTCTTAAGATGCAACACACGTTTCCTTTGCTCAAGACACATCATTATTATTTCATAACTATTTTCACAAGATTAATCCACATAATAGGATATCAAACTAACCATCAGAAGTGCTTTGGAATATGAATATTCATAGCAAAATCTGGTACATACTCCAAATCTGGTATATACTCCAAAGATGGACCCTTTCCATCACCAAGACACACTTTTTCAGGAGGCCAGTCAAAATACAGGATCTCTACTTAGGATCCTTCTCATACAAATAAGTTCCACAGACTTAGAAAATAAAATGCCGTTTCTACATGTGCAGTACAAAGAAGGAATTTCCTTGCTCACACGTAAACTGAAGACCCATACCAAAGCACAGACAGATATATTTTAAGCAAAAACAGACACTGAAAATGAAAAGTTATGCTGACAACGTAAAGGCCTCCTATCCTCTTTGCAATACTTTTGGGCATTTGACCCACTTTTCATGCAGTGGTGTGAATGCCCCTTCAATAACTGTTGCACAACTACATCCTTTACCTATCTACCAAAATCTACTGGCATCTCAACAAGAACACAGTACTAGTTCTTGTTGGTCTCCAGTCCTAAAACCTTTTTCACTTGAGTCAGTTCAATAATCTAGATATCAAAAAGTTTTCTGCTGTTCCCTGTGTGCTAGTTCATGAAAAGACCTAATATGGTTTTCATCACCTTCTTTACCTTGCTCCTAAGAAGAAGGGAAATCAAGGCACTCAAAACCCTTTCTCTCAGTGCCATGGCTCTGCAATGTTCTGGCAACTGCCCAATAATGAAGTATTTGTGTTAAATTGCACATATTAAGTACCCTAGGGTAAGACCAGCTGTTTTCACCAGCAGATGGAGCAGAGAGCTCCTGCATCTAGGAGTGCAAGACACCCATTTCTGGCTTTGTTTCCCACTCACAAGTTTTCCAATTTTCCTACTTGCTTTTTGTAAACTCCGATGCTATGAAAAAGACCATGCAAGAAGCAACTGATTTTTCCTCATGGAGGACAAATGTGAGTCACCTTTTGGCTCCAGCTACACTGCATGGAGTTTTTCAGATTCTAGGTCCAGCAGGCTACATCATCTTCAGGCCCGCTAATCACCCTGCCCCTCCTGAAGTCTGCATGAGCTCTAAATTTATTCTAAAACTTATGATTCATATGCTGGACTGTACGTCCTTTATGTTTATCTTATTCTTCCAAATTCAAAACAGTTCCCAGTATAGTATGCGCCCATGTTCAAGCATAGAAAGTAGAGTTCATGCAAACGTTTTCCTGCTCCTCTGCTGTCCCAGAGGGCATTTACTCACCACATGTAGTAAGAAGTGATCTTAAGGAGGTCAGGTAGCAATTTGTTGCAGGAAGGGATATAGCTGAACTTCATCTTAGCACGGTCTTTCTCTAAATACAAAATTATTCCATGAAAACTCTTTTCAACGATATTGACTTTAAATAGTATTACATTCATATGTGCAGGAGTATATATACATGCATATACACATACACATCTCAAACCATACATTTCATATGCGTAGCTGCACATATGACACACACACGCACAGAGCTTAAGCCATCTCAAGCTGGTTTTCTGAAGCTCCTTTGTGTAGTGTCTTAGTTCTGCATTCAAAGACCACAAAAGCCAACAAGAGGGGCAAGGTTTCAGAGACTCCCTCTGTGATGGTTGTTAGCTGTGGCAGGTAACCAGCCACCAATGGACATAAATTGCTGGTGGAAGCAGCCCGGTGCCCAGCACTTTCAAAAAAATCACATCTTTAAATAGGAGCTATGGCAGCATTGACAACACCTAACTTGATGTATCTAACTTCTCTTTCCAAGTTTGACAGCTTTTCTTCCTGTGTTACCACTGTATAAAAACAGCTCCTAAATAGGGAGATTTAGACATTAGAAACATTTAAAATCATCCAGTGTGAACACATCCTTCTTTTTGTCTTCCAGATCTCCTCTCCTCCGAGAAAGCATAACTTGAAGTTTCTATTAAAAACACAGCATCAGATGGATGTATTTCATACATAAACATAAAACTGCTATACGTATACATGTGTATGCACTTATACAAGGCAGGGAGATTGTTGTATTTAATTCACCACTGCTTTGTTTAGTCTTGGGCACCAAAGCAAGAGATAAAATTACCCTGACACCCCCCAGATAACATTGATCTGAGAAATGTTAAGTATATCCCCACTGGGCTGTACGATTTCTGCATTTTTATGTCTCTTCAGTTTGTTCTATCCTACAAGTCAACCAAGGAGAATATAAATGTCAACAAGGTCATGCGTATTACCTGCTCCTTTTTCACTTTGCCCCTTTTGGTTTGAGAACTTCAAGTAATTGCAAAAAGGTGGTGGTGCTTTTGTGGGAAGCAGTTACCATTACACAGACCTACACTTCTCTAACAAGGTCCTGCCTTAACTTCCACTCTCAATGCAGGCTCTGCATTGCTCTGCGCTCTGACATCATCTCAGGGACACACAGGGAAGCTTCATATTTAAATTATGAGGCAATAGTATCAGCTATCACAGTTCTTTTTAGTATAAACCAGCTGCAGTTTCTTTTTCTTGTAGCTATATTAAGCCTTACACAAATCAGAAAAATTATTTGATAGAGATGTCTTGCCTTTTTCTCCTCAAACAATTCCTCCCCTTTTCCTCTTCATTGAAAAATCCTACAGAAAATAAAATTCTGCTCAGCCTCTTATGCCACTCAGTAGAATTTAACTGAAAATTGTATTCCTCTTAGAAAAAAAAATAATCTGTAGAATTACTTTCAGTTGAGACAGTGCAAGTTGCTGTTTCCTTTAGATTTTCAGACCCAGGTTAATGGAATAACAATTGTTTCTGTATGAATAATATTGGTTTTGTCTTTATTAAACTCACAGAAGGCTGGTTCTGAACTTTTGCGTGTTTATTTCTTATTTAACTTAATAGTTGTGAAAATTTGCCCCAAAAAGCCTGTAAGACAATTCAAGTGCTGTACCCCAAGCTGAAGACCACATGCTCAAGTAGACATGTTCTTGTATTCCTGCACCACAATTCCCCCTGTACCAAAGTAACCAATGGCATTAAACCCTTCTGGTGGCTGAGACATGTCTGCAAGCACCTGGACTGCAGTGAGCTCAGACAGCTATCCTGTGTATCAGAGCTATATTTTGATCAATGATAGAAAGAACACTTTAGGGATAACTGAATCTATTAACTAAAGAGTTGACTACTGAAGCAGAAGCAAAAATGGAAAGAAAAAAAAAAAAAAAAAAAAAAAAAAAAAAACAAACCACACTGTTTAAATGAATCCTTTCAATTTTTCAAACTAGATTCTCAAGCTTCTGAGATTTGATTTGCAAACATAGAAAGAAACAAGCCTCCAGTGCCAACAACTTTCCTTTCCCCAGTTCAGCCAGTCCCCTTAGTGCAAGTTCCAGCCAGGGCTGGGATACTTAAAAGCAAGAAAAAATATCTTCGCATCACCAGATATCCATGATCTAGATGATAATTGTAGGTCCTCCTTTCCAACTGGAAATATTCTATTCTATATCTGAATTTCCAGTTAAAATAACATTTTCTCCATAGACTATACATGTTGGAAGAATAATTATGTGAATTGCAATTAACTGTGAACACCTTACCACAAATTCCAGCACAACTGTAAGCAACAAATAACTATCCAAGCATGATTTAAAATCTCGGACAAATCTAGGTTCCCAGAGTTTGACAAATGAGTCCATGAACAAAGAATATAAATGCCAATGGCTGGGCATTTGGCATAAATGCCAAATGTCTCCTCTTCATTTCTTTGAGCTGTACGATAAAGGCAGACTAGCACAGCCCTTTAATGCCTCTAGCAACATGCAACAACATTTTAAATTGAGTAACACCTCTTTATCCATCTGTTTGCTACACAGGTGAGTCCTATGGCAATTGTGCTAACTTCACAAATGCCTAGAAAGCTCCCAGCTTAGAGGGATTTTTGTTTTTAACCATCATCAATACAGGCTTTAGGGATGGGCATAGCTACTTTGAAGTAATCTTACCTTTCCATCCTAATTAAAAGGGAGAAAGAGTTGGGCATTATGGGTTCCCTGAGGGCTCTGGGGGTTAAGTCCTTACCTGTCTGTAGCTCAGAGACCTCCTGTATCTTCTGGTTTTCTGAACATAGCCAATTGAGTAGAGAAGCCAAAAGAGAGAAGAATTTGACTGCAATCACCTCTTTACTCAAACCTTGATGTTTAAACAAAGCCTGATGTTACTAAAACTCCACACACATGCTTATTCTACAAGCAGAGCAATTATCTTTGATCTTTACACACAGCCACATGGGAAAAATAATAGAAAAGGAACTACATCTTGTTTCCTGTTTTCACATCTTTGAAATTATATGCACGATGTATTAGTCTGATAATAAAAAAACACATGAAAAACTTAAGGAAAAATTGCTGCAAATGACACTGTGTCACTTTACAAAGGCTTTTTTTTTTTTTTCTTATAAATAGTAACAGTAAATCACATCACAAAATCTTCTTGAGGATTCTTCAGGAACCTCAAATGTTTCCTAGTAGTTACATTTGTACTTGAAAGCCCATAAGAACCAACACCCTACCACTGCAGCATTCACCAATATATATGACTTGTTCCAAAATTGTAGAAATAGAAGTGCTTGATGAAATAAAGGTGAACTCCAGTATGCCACATCTACTTTACCCACCAAACATATAACCATATCCACCAACTGCACAAAGATATTATCATTATATTGAAGACTTTGTAATAGAAAAATATAAGCATTATTTGTAAATATATGGTATGTTTCACAAGTGGTAAAATAGTATAACAAACTCACCAGAAAATATAAGTAAACTGTTTCAGGCACAAAATCTTGATTCTTATGCTATTTTTATTTCTAAGGTCTACAGAATTCCACATTCAATAAATAGACCTACAAACCCAGCTGCAGTCACACCACAAAGTTGTTGTAAAACAGTTATTAAAATCTACTGTTAGCACATGATTGTTAATGAAGACTTATCTTTATTTACTATATACAGGTGTTACCACACAGGCTGAGGGGTCTGCCACGCCACCCACACACACACCTGCTTACTCTGGGAGGAAGGATGAAGACATAGGATTCAGGTGTGGAGGTCCATCCCATCAGGAAATTATTCCCTTGATATCTGTGGTCAAGTTAATGGAATGGCCACCTGTAACTGTAGGGCTGTAGTAGAAGAGGCTATAGTTCAAGTACAGCTGAAATCTGTGACCAGTTATTTTCAAAACAGAAGGCAACTTGTACAGGCTCAAACTTTTCTACTAACAACTGCATTTTTGAATGGAAGTTCCATTTTTGTTGGACTTGTTGGATTTGAGGCTCCAAGCAATGGTCTTGCTACTGAATTTGCCGCAACTTCTCTTAAAATTGCAACACCCATTCTGGCATCAGCCTCAGGCTTGAACTAATCTAGATAAAGCAGCAGCTCAACTTGCCTATGGGGGGAAAAGAAAGCATCACAAATTCATCACTTGTTCAATGAGAGACCAAGAAAGCCACTATATAAGCAGAAATGGCTGCCATAAGCAGCATACTGGTCTTTAGCACACAAAAGACAAAAAGCCCCCAACTCTCTGTAGTTATGCTATCGTCACCTCTGAAACAAACTAGCAGATGGAAAGTATAGTGATCTCTCCTTCACCAAGCCAGTCACTGCTGCGCTATTGGAAGTCCTCTAATTGGATTTTGTTCATATTCTTTCCAGGACTGCTGAGTCGTGTCAGCAAAAAGTGTTCAGAAAATGCTAACATGCAGCATCTTGCAGTCAATTTGGTGTTTTCATTTGAACTACCTTTTGTAACCCATGTACCTCCTTCCAGAATGCAAAAAATAAACCACATAATCACTAACCTTGAAAATAATCTTGTTAAATTTTAAAAACATAACAGCTCCTATGGTTTGGAACCAGCAAGCAAGCTCTTAAATATTTTGGCCTTATGTATTCTTTGGGGCAGATAGAGACAAGTATCTGCTTTATATGTTAAGGAACAAAGCAGAAAACAAAGTCTGTACAGTTTGGCAGAGATGAACAAGAGGAGTCAAGCACCTCACACAGGCGGACCAAACAGGTTTGGAAAGAAAAAAAAAAAGACAACTCAGCCACCAGGCCACACCAAGTAATCAAGTTTCTACATGAAAATAAAAAGGGCAGAAGGGTAAGGAGGGGAGATATATACATACAGGGGCAAGAGATAATTATTCAGGGTGTTTTGTAAACATTCTATGTGAAGCAAAACAAGAAAGGTAAAAAAGTCTTGTGAGTCTCTCTTTTCACTCTGTTTTGTTTTTTTTTTTTTATGAACCTCATTATCAACCTTTTAATGTAACAGCTATAAAAAGACAAAATACTGCAGGACCAAACCTGCAGTAAAATTAGCTGCTGCCCATTTGGTCCAGTCCCTATGAGCCGCTCAACACAGAGGAAGACTTCAGGTTGCTTTGACAGCATTGCTGCCCTGTGTAGTAGCTAGTTAGAAATTCTCGTTTCCTTGTCGGGATATACAGAAATAAACACAACCAAGCCCCATTTTTATGAAAAGGTACATTACATACTACTTAGTAGAATTGTAAATCCCAACATCTTGATAAACCCACCACCTTAAGTTTATCTAAGACATATTTGCCTAACCTCTATCATTCTATTTTTTCAGTTAGCTACATAAAAACCAAAAAGCACTATTTCTTCTTATTTCTCTACTTAATTCTGAAAAAAAATAAAAATAAAAATCAATTTTCCAGTGTACAATGGGAGAAAACTAGGATTTTTTTTTTTTTTTTTTTCATTTTCCATTTATTATTATATTCTTCACAGGTATGTTCTTCCTCTCTTGACACAATATGTTGTTGATGTTGCATGCAGTTTACAACATCTGAAAGGAGCTGCAGGGTTTAAATGATCTTATCAATATATCTTTGTGTGGCACCAGTCTCTAATCCTTGGAGTTTTTATTACTTCCAGAATAATACTTCTGTAAGCAAAGGCATGTGTTATTATCAAAATCACAGTAATATCAATGAACAAAAACATACACTGCTTGTGGTATGAGGAAAACCTAAAAACATCTCAGTAAGGTAAAATATCTCATTTTATTCAACCCAGGAAGAGCCTTGCAATAAATAAGAGACAGATTTCATTTACAAAAACAAGTTTATGGTACATAACTTTCAGAATCTCTCAAATATGATGGTATAAATACATAGAGCCTGTGGGTTCCTTTCCCCTACTTTCTACTATATCCTAGATTGTTTATTCTGTATGTGCTGGACCACAGACTTTTCAGCTACTACCTACATTTGGACGAAATATACAACAGGAAGAATTCCCAAAACATCCTCTCCTTTCCTTCTCCCTACCTGGCACAGGTACACTCAAAGTATCATTAGTATCTAGGATAGTTGGTGACCTCCTGACAATAAACTTCTGGGAATTACTTGATAGTTATAAAGAGGAGGAGTTGTAAAGAGTTGCTGATCTTCCACACTCCTTTTGGTCCAGGCTGATTCCCCATAGGAAATTATGCCTACTGAACCATCTAATTAGAAACTCTCCCCTAATACGATACAATACAATACAATACAATACAATACAATACAATACAATACAATACAATACAATACAATAC